>OZ010788.1:381473890-382073890 GCA_963932465.1 Maratus speciosus | reverse complement strand
ATTTTCATCAAACTACAGATTCAGTTAATCCTTGACATGAATTGATGTTTTGTATATTTTGGTGTAAATCGCTCAACAGGTGGCGCTGCTATGCTGCACTTTTCAGAATTTCCATTATAGCTGTATCTCAAGAACTAATGCAACAATTTTCAGCAAACTTCTGAATCAGTTAATCCTTGATATGAATTGACATTTTGTACATTTTGGTGTAAATAGCTCAACAGGTGGCGCTACTATACAGCATTTTTCATGATTTCTGCAATAGCTCTCTCTCAAGAACTAATGGACGCATTTTCATCAAACTTCAGATTCAGTTACTCTTTGATATGAAATGATGCTGATTACGTGTTGGTGAATATCACCCAATAGGTGGCGCTGCTGTGCTGCATTTTGCACTATTTCCTCAATAGCTCTATCTCAAGAACTAATGCACGAATTTTCATCAAACTTCAGATTCAAGTACACCTTGATAAATGTTGATGCGGATTATGTGGTTGTGCAAATCGCTCAACAGGTGGCGCTGTTATGCTGCATTTGTCATGATTTGCGCAATAGCTCTATTTCAAGAACTAATGCACGGATTTTCCCCAAACTTCATATTCAGTTAGACATTGACATAAGTTGATGATAATTAGGTTCTGGTGTAAATCACCCAATAGGTGGCGCTGCAATGCTGCATTTTTATGGATTTACACGATTTCAGGACAGTAATATGTCAAGAACTAATGCACGGAATTTGATCTTTTTAGAATCCTCATGATGAGCATAGATGCACTGTGATAATGAATTTTGAAGTATTGACAAGTATGAGATAGAAGAAAGTTTTGTGATGGCCACAACATACTAGTTTGAATAAGAACTCCTGCCAATTTCTTGCGTTTCCGAACAAAAATGAATTAAAAAATATGTCAGAAAGTTGCTCCTTTGGATTTGAGAACAGTCTTAACTTTATGAACAGCCTTAACCTGGTGTTTATGAAAAACTCAGTTTTAGTTTTAATTTTGGAACTTGCGAAATTTAAATTCAGAAAAAGGATGTTCTTTTGACACATTAACTTTTAAAATTAAAATACATTTTCTTTGGCACGCGAAACAGAAGTATACGATTTCTAAATAAAACACCACTTAAATTTTTCATTAACAGAAATTAAATCTACAATGATTAGATGAAATGGTGTCATTTTCCATAAATTTTAAATCGTGACGTCAGCCAAGAATTTCTTTTGAAAAGGGAAATAACTTCTCTCTTTATACTATAAATCACAGAAAATATTACTACTGAATCTAAACCAATACAACACTTAGCTATAACGTATAGCTATAAGATATGGCTGTAGTATACAATCGAAGTAGTAAACAAAATATAGGAGCCATTTATTTACAGTGAGTTTGACTACACCTTGAAAAGATTTGATAAAATGTGGCGTTATATCTAGCCTTTTATTCTTTTCCCTAAATTTATTTCATGAAATTTGGTTCTCTGTATTAAAGTAGATGTTTTAGTTTTTAAAAAACTCCTTCCGGCCAGTGCCGGGAGGAAGAGGTAGCTTTCATATTCCTTATTTTTAAATAGCTAGCTTATGTTATTCAAACACACAAAGCTCAATTTAGTGGAAACCGATTATAAAAGATTCAATACAAATTTTTATCAATACTAAATCATTATGAATGAGAATTTCGCGAAATTAGTCAGCTTTATCCAAGCTGCTTTTATTTAAAGTAACTTATATTGGGTTGCCAAATTCGGCGATATCTTGAAGTGCCTACCATTTTAAGAAAACATGTTGGATGAGGCTAACCAGTGAACTTGGTCGAATGCTCACTCACATCGGAATCGGTTGATATATACGAGTGCTGTCACAGGCAAAAAATCAGATTTTTCAAAATGTCACCCACATAAAGAAATTCAAACTGTTATATCTCAGACATTTTTTTTAAGATAAAGACAAAATAAAAAATGCTCCGTAATCCTTATATCAAGGTCAAATACTTAAGAAAGAAACCTTTTTCAATTTCTAATTTTTTTCACCTCACCTTAAATATATTTTTTTTTAATTTAATGGCCGCCATCTTGAAACAAGAAGGCGGATGAGGCTGGTCAGCGAACTTGGTCGAGACATTGCTATATGCTATCCACATGCCTTCTTACATCCAAATCGGTTCATAAATAAGCCTGTTATAGCCTGACAAAAATCAGGTCGTTTCAAAATGTCAGCCAAAATAGATATTCAAAATGCTATAACTCAGCCATTTTTTTAGATATGGACGAAACAAAAACTTTTCCGGAATCTTTGTATTAAGGTCAAACACATAAAGAAAAAATCTTTTTCAGTTTCCAATTTTTTGGTACCACATTTCAAATTTTAATTTTTTTAAATATATTTAAATAGCCGCCATTTTGAAACAAGATGGCGGATGAAGCTGGCCAACGAACTCGGTCGAGACATTGGTATGTACTATGTACACACGAAGGTACATCCATATCGGTTCATAAATACGCCTGTTATCGCGTGACAAAAATCAGGAATTTTCAAAATGTCAGCTACGCTAGAAATTCAAAGTGCTATAACTCAGCCATTTTTTAAGATATGGACGAAACAAAAACTTTTCCGGAATCTTTGTATTAAGGTCAAACACATAAGGAAAAAATCTTTATCAGTTTTCAATTTTTTGGTACCACATTTCAAATTTTAAATTTTTAAGAAAATTTTAAATGGCCGCCATTTTGAAACAAGATGGCGGATGAAGCGGGCTAATGAACTTGGTCGAGACATTGGTATGTACTATGTACACACGAAGGTACATCTATATCGGTTCATAAATACGCCTGTCATTGTGTGAGAAAAATCAGGACGTTTCAAAATGTCAGCTACGCTAGAAATTCAAAGTGCTATAACTCAGCCATTTTTTAAGATATAGACGAAACAAAAACTGCTCCGGAATCTTTGTAACAAGGTCAAACACATAAGAAAAAAATATTTTTCCATTTTCAATTTTTTGGTACCACATTTCAAATTTAAAAATGTTTTAAATTTTTTAAATGGCCGCCTTTTTGAAACAAGATGGCGGATGAAGTTGGCCAACGAACTCGGTCGAGACATTGGTATGTACTATGTACACACCGAGTTTCATCCAAATCGGTTCATAAATACGAGAGTTACAGTGTGACAAAGTTCATATATATATATATATATCAACTTTTGAACGGAGGGTGATTTCGGGGTCTGGGAGTCATGATCGATGAAAATATACCAAAATTTTTTGAAATCGCTTTCCTCCGAACGTCTGCAATAGGTAGCTTTTTATAATGAAAGCTACCTAAAACATTCAAATTAAGGTGCTACGTCATTTTGACGCACTTATAGTTAAAGTTTTTACTATATATATATATATATATATATATATATATATATATATATATAAATATAAATGTGCATTTTCTGTTTAGAATGAAACCAATTTCAAAAATGCAAAAATGTAGCAAGAAAATCTGAATGTTTATTGGCAAATAGAAACAAAATGCGTTATCGTTATTTTTTTCACATTGCTGTGTTATTTTTTAGGGTGTGGCAAAAGGAATGAAACGATTGAATTACAAAATCTAAAAAGAGGTATTTCTATAATATTAAATTATGGAAGGTGGTAGGAAAAAGCGATAAATAGTCTTCTGGTTATTTTTTACAGTAGACAGCGATCTTTTCCACGTTCTAAAACATATGTACATCAAGTTTCGTGCAAATCGGTCAAAAATTGAAGATTTGTATAAAGGACATCATACACTCAGAGAATAGCTTATATATATATATATTTATTTATACATTTACCCTCTGCACAGAAAAATAAAAAGGAAATTGCTCAGTTAAACTGATGGCATTGAGCTCACAGGCTATTCACACTAATTGTATATTATACTCATATTTCAAAGAATAATGCCCCTCGAAAAATAAATGAAGGGATTACCCCCGTTTCCCCCCTTTATACTTAACCAAAGAACCTCCAAATCTAATCAGGGAAGCTCCTTAACATAATAAACTGGTATACCAAATTTGAAGCAAATCAGATAATTCTGCATGAAGAAAACATTTCGCTAAATTAAAGGGTGTATAATAAGGGGGGCTCCCCCAGTTCTCACTTTATGCTGAAGCAATGAACCTTCAAATCTAATGAAAAAAGTTCCTTATCAGAATGAACCTAGAAAAAAAATTAAACTAAATTAGATAATTCTGCATGAAAACCCAATTATCTAATTAAGGGGAGGGGACACTTGCCCCCCTTTCCCCCTTTTACACTTAACCAATGAACCTCAAAATCAAATGAAGGAAGAAAAATCAGAATAACTTGGTACATCAAATTTGAAGCAAATCGAATAATTCTGTATGAAAAACCCATTTACCTAAATTAAGGGGAAACTAGCCCCCGTCCCTCCTTTATACTTAACCAATAAATCTCCAAATCTAATCAAGGCAGCTCCTTAACATAATAAACCGGTATACGAAATTTGGAGCAAATCAAATAATTTTGCATGAAAAACCCATTTATCTAAATTAAGGGGGGGTCTAGCCCCCCTTCCATCAATTTATACTTAACTAATCAACCTACAAATCTATTCAGGGAAGCTCCTTAACATAATAACCCGGTATACCATATCTGGAGCAAATCGAATAATTCTGCATGAAAAACCCATTTATCTAAATTAAATAGGGTGGGTTAGCCCCTCCCTTTCCTCCCTTTATACTTAACTAATGAACCTCCAAATCTAATCAAGGCATCTCCTTAACATAATAAACCGGTATACCAAATTTGGAGCAAATCGAATAATCCTACATGAAAAACGCATTTATCTTAATTAAGGGGGGTAGCCCCCCTCCCCCCCCCCTTTACATATAATAATGATCTTCCATATCTAATCAGGGAAGCTACTTAATATAATTAACTTTTATACCAAATTTGGAGCAAATCGAATATTTCTGAATGAAAAACCCATTTATCTAAATTAAGGGTGTGGGGACTAGCCCCCCTTTTCCCCCTTTATCCTTAACCAATGAACTCCAAAAACTAATCAGGGAAGCGCCTTATCAGAATGAACCTAGAAAAAAAATTTGAAGCAAATCGGATATTTCTATCAAGAGTTATCGCGTTACGTACATACGTACGTACATACAGAACTGGTGGGCACATAAGCTCTCAGGCTTTGATAGCATGTGAGCTAAAAGCCTACTTCTTATTTCTTATGCTATTAATTATCAAATAAATCGCAATCTGATTTAATTCTAATACATACCGTACATACACTCAAGAGATAAAATGGACGAAATTTTTGAAGTGCCATATTTGGCCACAACTCACTTTTGACGTGAAATAAACAAATAAAAATCCAATAATAAAAAATTAAAAGTATAAAGGTATAAAAAAGTATATAAAATATTATTTTAACAGGGAAATTTTATCGGTTCTCTAACTTTTATGTATAGCGCTACAAAATGCACCAGGTCTCGATACTAGGTGTGAGCAGCACCAAAAGTGGTTGCCTTGTAAGTACAGTAGAACCTCGATTATCTGAAGCAATTGGGAACGACCCTGTTTCAGAAAATCGAAATTTTTGGATAATCGAGAATGCTTCAATTTTAAGATTAAGGAGAAATATATGCGTTATTTCTTATTATGATAGCAAGTGCTTAATAAAAATAAAGCAACAGCAAAATAGAAACAAGAATAAATTACATGAGCCTTAATTTTGAAATTAAGTACCTTTTATATATTTCACACGGGTTTGAAACAATGTTTTGTTTGTCGCAGTTTCGATTTCCTTTACTTTGCAGTTCTATCACGAAGTTTTAAAATATTATTAGTTCGCCAATATCACAGTCTTTCTGCTGCTCCAGCTAAGACAAACCTTTTGCGAAACATTCAAAAGCTTCAGAATCGCTAATTTGCTCGTTTTCTTCGTTCGTTCCACTCCGCAGCTTACGGGAGCTAAAGTTAAATTCAAAGGAATTCTAAGAAAGGGGAGCGAAAATATTTATATGTTCTCGTGGTTCGGGAAGGACCGCTTCCACACGAGGAATATGATAGTCTTAAAGGAAAAAAAACTTTCAAAATGAAATTTGACCACAAAAAATGTGATAGTTACAAAAAAAAAAAAAAAAAAGCCTTAAAAATGGCTTTTGGATAAAAGAGGTTCTACTGCATTTTTTTAATCATAATTATTTTAAGTGCATATAAATAAATAGTAATTTTATTCACTAACTTCGTAAAAATAATATTTAATGATAAAAGATAAATCTTTTTTGTGAATAAAAATTGAGTGATTTTGCACAATTGTCATATTTTGATTTTAGTATAGATGTTTAGAAAAAAATATCCATTTCGACATTTAAAAAACAATTTTACTTTTGTGAATAAAAATAAATATTATTTTATTCAATTAATAAATAAAAATAATATTTAGTGACTAGTGAAAATAATAAAAGATTTTTACTAAATATAAATTTAATGAACTTGGTAAAGTTCCATATTTTTCTTTTTCATGAATACCAAACTGCAAAAAAAATTATGTTAATAAAGTTATTTTATTTATTATCTTTTTTAATCTCCTTTACCGATGTACATTATACGTCTTATATAAATGGACCTTTTTAATTGCAGTAAACATTTATACAATGTTCTCTTTTATCGAATATTTTATAATTCACATTGTTCAGTAAAGGATTTGAATTACTAAACCATACTAGAGTGTATACAGAATTATGAATTAGAATGAAAACTTTAGCATTCCAAATTGCTAAACAAATTTGCAAACAATACCGAATCTCCAGACAATAGCTTCAAAATTACTTGAATGAAATTACTCCCATTAATTTAAAATCAGTTTAATCAAATATTAGTGAAAGTTGTGGTACTTGTTTGTTCGTATCATAATGTACCGAGTAAATTCTGCTTACATCTAAGATAATTGCAGTTACATGTACATAATATTAGCAAATTATCTATCTATCTATCTATATTATAAAGGACAAACATATCTGTGCGTAACGCGTACGCCATTCTGCGAATGGCATCACTTTCAAATTTGAAATGAATTTTCGTTTTGCAATTTTCGCTACTGAAAATTTTTAAACTTCTACACATCACACATTTTCAGTTTGTATACCGTCGTATAAGAAAAAAAAATGTACTTTTAAATGCAATTTTTTTGAAAGCTGTATCTCAAATTATTTTTGAGATATTAATTTTTTTTATAGTTTTTAGTACCAATTTTGTAATTGTGGCAACTGAAGTACTGCATTTGCATTAGAAGTAAAGGGAAAACAGCAGAGTATTGTACATTTTTGTTTCCATTTCCTCATAAAAATTTAAATTAAAATACATGCTATGTCAAAAATACTGTCTAATTCCGATGAATTTTGGCTTTATTTCGCTTTTTATATTTGGCTTTATTTATTTTATTGGCTACTATTCATCCATTAAATGTTTCTTAGTTTATAGGAAAAATATTTTGCAAACGATATAACACTTTCTCTTTATGAAAGCGTATTTTAAATAACTGTGTGACTTTCTTTCACAATTATTTATTTCGTACCAGAAAGCTGAAAGAATGCAATTTCATTTATCCGTGTGTAATAATATTTTCCGAATTTTGAAAAAATGATTTCTGATAACGATTTCTGATAAAACATGGAGATATTATAAACAAAAACAAGTGAAGGCATATGTACCATTAAATACCCGATTTTTTTTCCCGAACTTCTTGAATGACGATATTGCTTTTTGTTGTGTTTGTGTATTATTCTGCGATAAAGACGTCATTTGAATACTTTTCTATATATGTAGGACTGACTACAAAATTTAGGGATACTACAAGCTCTATATAGATGTTGTTTAAGACTGGATCATAAAAGTGGACTGCTTTAGCGGATGCAAATGACGTCATTTTATAAAAAAGTGTGTTTTTTAATTCTTAAAACTGAAATATCTTTTGTAGAAATACGTCATTTCACCAAAGCTGCTTTGAAATTCTTCACAGGTAAAAAAAACTTCTTTTAAAAGTAACGTAATCGAAATCACGGACTGATAAAGCGCTATGTTTTACAAAAATGTACAGTGTCTTTATAAAACAGTAGTTACATACAATGTGCATGCTCAGTTTGGAAGCCTTTATTAAAAAAATAATGACATATATTAAAGAACTTGATGATTATCGCTTGGATGAATTCGCTTCGTCGAGTTATACAAGAAAACACTGAGGATCTTGGCAGTAATTTGAGGTTTAAAATAATATCAGGTTTCCTATGTTTTTGTCCAAAATTCTCTTGACTAATAAAATTTTACAACTATTCTTTAAGACACTCTACAATAATTTTATTACACAAGGCTGTTTTTTAATAATCTGCCCTGAGCTTTCTACTAAACCAATTTTACTGATATGTTTTTAATTAAAAGCTGTTCATTTGTATATGTGCCCACACTATCCGTTTTTTTTTTTTTCAATATCCCCACTTTAATATTTTAATTTTCAAAATATTTTATGAAATTTCTTCAAAATGATCGTAATTAGATAGCTTTCATTATTGCAGAATTGAGAGAATAATGAGGTTTGTTTATCTTTATTCATGCCATTTTTTGATTAAAATTTAAAAAATATATTTTTTTTGCTATGATTTAAGCTTCGTTGTATAGGGTTAAGTGGCGCGAAATCCCATTAGGGACATATTTCACCAAAATATTTTGAATGGAAAATGACATACTGCTTTTGAAAACACGCATTTTTCCTTATAAAAGTTTCCATATTTTTTTCTTCTGCATGAGTGATAATACTAATTTTGAGACACTAAGCAAAAGGCTTAAGTACGTGAAAATGACGTCATATTTGGAAGAAAACGATGAATCTCTTAGATAATAGTAAACATTTTAACACAAATGCGTCTAAAAAATATAAATTACGGCAATTTTTACTCATCGGTATTGAGATTAGTAGCTGAAGTTAAGAGTGCGACTGTTCACATGTTAATATGTTGTTGATAATCGTGATTTCAAGTTTTGAGTTAAAAAAAGGATTTCAAATGATCAAATTAAAGTACCATTTTTTTAAACATGGTGAATACGCATATGAGAAGTACATATGTGAATTATGAGAAGGTGAAAATGATGTCGGATTTAGATTTTACAGGGAAAAAAATCTGATTGTATCAAACTAGAATAAATTTTATCTTCTTGATTCGGGAAAGCGAGGCATAAGAGGCTTAACTGTGACAACTTCATCATATCTGTTTTTTATTATATTTTACTTATTACACATGCAATTAAAGTTTGATTTTAATAATTCAGACAACAAGGAGAAATTCCATAGGGGAAATTTTATTGTTCCTATCAGAACTATTAATCAATAATCTTCATATTTTTTTAATTTAAAATATGCGGTAGAAAGGTACTAAGAAGATATTATTCAAAATAGTGGTAAGAACAATAAAATTTTCCCTGTAGAATGCGACCCTTGGACAACTGAGTTTTATAAAAGTAGTAATTTCCAAATTTTAGGTTAAAATAATATTTGTTTGAGAGTTAGTCTAACCAATTTAAGATGATTTTCTATTGTAAATAATTTTGTAGGTTTATTATAAATCAATGAAACAGTTCCTTCTTAAACATTTTCCTTCGTCGAAGTTCGACGGGTTCTACCTCGTACTAATAAAAGAAGAGAGTTTCTTTCACTGTCTCTCTCGTGCGCTCGCGATGGCTAGCGAAATCTACCTAGCTAAAAATTTGCATGAGAAAAATTCAAGGCAGCTCCTGATGGACCTGGGGCTCAGATTTTTAATTTTTTTATAATTAGCCGAGATATTGATTAAAAACTCATCGAAAACGCATTCTTTTTTCTGAAAATCGGCAAATGCGCCCTCTATTTTTCCCTGCTTTTTTCCAGCGCGTAGAAGAGAAGAATCACATGCTGTTTTAATTTATCAGTTTGCCTTAACGTCCATCGCCCGGTCAGTTCAAGATGCGGAAAGAAGGAAGTCATGTTCTTAAATTTGGTGCTTTTACGTCTTAAAACGCAATCATTTCGAAAAACGTCTTTGTTAACACTTTGAAACAACATTTTCAAAAACGGTCGTTTTCCCGGTGGACGTTTTTTCACTTACCATAACGCTCCCGAGGGCGCATTTCTAAAGGTACCGATAAGCAAAAAATATTTTCATAAGGTTGAGATCTACTTCTAATCGACGGTGCAATCCATTTTCAAAAATATGAATTTTAACTTTCCACTGAGGTTTCCATTGCGAATGTGCTTGTAGTTTTCTTACTATTTATTAATCATGTAATTTTTCAATTTTTTAATTGCATATAAGTCAAAATATTTTGTATTACAATGGACATTCTGGATTTTACAAGATAAAAAAAAGAGGAAGTATTTTTTGTTAATTGAAGTTTAAATTTATCGATAAAAGAACACTTATTTAAGAACAAATGCTGCCTTTTCAGTGCGAGTGCTATTTTCTTTACAAATGCATTATCGTTCTTTAAAATTGTGGTGGCTTCCTTCCTTCCTTGAAAACTTCTAAGTCATCTCCCTCAAAGAAAACTATTTGGTGAAAACGACTTCATCTTGAATCTTTTAAGGTTTTTGTTAAAATAAGAAGTTTCTTTTCTTTTACTGTTGTTTAAAAATACCGTTATTTTAAAAGAATGAGTCAGTTGTTTTCGTTTATATAAACAGCAATTTTCAAGTATTCTATTTAAGGGGACCTTCTACATAAGAAGTCTTAAAAAAATCGATTTTTTTTTTTTTTTTTTTTGCTTAAATCAGTAGTATTTAATCTGTGGAATATGCTCTTAAAATCTCAAGTCTGAATTCAAACTGTAAGAGGGCAAAATATCCATGCTTAGTGCTCGTGCTCCGAACGCTCCCAGCCGAGCGGCAGATAAGATTTGCTCCAACAGAGTATTGTTGGACATAAACAAAACGCAAATGAAAGTTTTAATGCCACCGTTTGACGAATGGCACCAAAACATCTTCACTGCGGCAGAAAAGTTATTGAAATTGCAGCATGGATTGCTGTTGGCATTTTCAATGAAGAACATTTATCAGTGTTACGTGTTATGTCAGTGTTACATAGATATAGTTATTGAGCCCACTTGTCGAGACCTGATCAATACAGTAAACACCAAATGAACAAGCAGTCAAAATCTTCGCAGTAAGAATCTTACTTAAGCTATCGGGAATTTGAAGAAACAGCAACAAATAGCAACAAATGAACTATACAAGGAAGAAGAGGGTTTTTCATATGGAGCAGGGATAGCAAATTAACCGAACAGTATAGGAAAATAAACGATAATAAGCTTTTTTGAACAATTTTTCTTGAACGAAAACTTTAAACGCGTTTTTTTCAAAACCACATTTTTTGACACGGTGAGCAAGATAAAAAAAAACTATTCAATGGATCATCTTGATTTTTTTTAATTAAAGCTTATTTAATTGCCTTCGATATGAATTAAAGATTTTACTAAAATTATTGTTTTTAAGTTATTAACAAATACGAACGAATTTTTTTAACAAAAATAAATTTTTTTAATCGGCCATTACATAACTTTTTTTAATAAATTTATGTGTTCCTTTAATTTAACTAGTTAGAACTAACTTAGTAGAACTCACAAAGTTTGCGAAAAAAAATTATTTTAGTGTTTCAGATAAATCTACAAGCCACTATCATGCCCACCCACCAGACGAAATTTTCAAAAGCAGTTGAACATATTTGTTTATAACTTAGAGTAGAAGTAACAAAATCTAATAAAAAAATTATTGTGTATACCCTAAGATATGTGCAATAGACTGTTAAAATTTCAAAAAGATCCATCATGCAGTTTTCTTACAAAAAAAAATCATAAGAGAGTGCTGTTTTTTTGTGTCCTAATTTAGGAGGTCGACTTAAACAAATGCAATACTTTTCTTAAATTTCTTAGTCAAATTTCTGGGTGAAATGTGTACGTATGAGAGCATATGGCTGTTCTCCAATAAGTGGGTAATTTCACCCTGTGATTTAATGAAAAATAAAAGTTAAATGTTAAACAATTTTTTAGAAATAGATAAGACATAAGGTAGTGAGTAGTATAATATTCCGGCATAAACTTTATACAGTATGTTTCTTCAACCTACCGGGTGTCACAAAAATGTCCGGTGATTTTAAAATTCAATAACTTGCAAACAGTGACAGATATTAAAAAAATTCTTGCAGGAGGGTTGTGTATGATGTGAGGAGTTTTTTTTACTGTGATTCTTTATTTTAGTTCGAATTTCAAACAATAGGTGGTGCTGAGAGCAATAGGTGCTCAGTCCACACCCGATTTTTGGTTACTTCGGGATCCATTCAATGCATTTTAATCTTCTTTTTTCGAATGGAAGAAGAGAGAGGCTTAAAAATCGAGCCTGGATTTAGCGGTTATTGCTTGCAGCCCCATCTATCGATGCTTTTTGTAACTATTAGCGGTTATTGCTTGCAGCCCCATCTATCGATGCTCTTTGTAACTAAAACTCAGAATCGGAGCATACAAACTCCTGACATCTTACATAACACTCTTGCAAGAAATTTTTAAATATCTGTCACCGTTTGCAAGTTATTAAATTTTAAAATCATCGGTCATTTTGCGACACCCGGTACCTACCTATAATCGACTTATTGCATTATATTCGAACCAGAGATTTCTTTATAAAGTTATTTAAATAAAATCGGCATAGCACTACGTTGAATAATTTTAAATAAAAATTCTGGTGTATATGTTTTTAATCGAGATTGAGTAAAGTTTCAACTGGGTAGTGAACTGATACAATTTCATTGAAATGGGACTGAAGTGACAGGAACAATAGTGACAAAATTAAGAAAATTGCTTCCATTCTCATAGTAAGTTAATCTTAGTAAGATTGCAATGTGATATTTTGAATTGAGCAAGAGTGTGTTACATCATGACAAAATCATAAATAAAAAAAAATAATAATGAGAAAAAATTGAGTACACTGTAAAAAAAAAAAAAAAAAAAAAAAAAAAAAAAAAAAAAAAAAAAAATCTGTAGTTTTACAGATGTAAAGTTGCATGCTTACTAAACTTTCATCTGTAACTGCACAAAAAAAGCCGGAAATCTACAAAACTAGTTTTTGTAAAGCTACAGAAATCTGTAACTTTACAAATGAATCTGCTAAAATTACAGTAATCTTACTAAAATTTTTTCTGTAACCCTGGTTGCAGTTACCTGAAAAGTTCTAGGCATCCCAGTTTCGTAAAACATTTTTAGTTACCTTACAGATTTTGTTATTTTCGGCGCAAAAGTGTGTCTGTTACATGGATTTTTGTTGTTGCCGTTACGTAAAAAGTTCTAGGAATCCCATTTTCCTAGAAAAACTTTAGTAACTTTACAGATTTTTTTTTTACAGTGTACAATACAGTAGTGACAGATAATAAACAGATTCTTATTTTTCTATCTATTTTGCAGCTTGTAACTGTTTTTGAAGACCAGATAATTAAACCAAGTGACTTTCTCAGCAAGCAAAATTGCTGCTAATACTAAATGTAACTGTCCTCCAAATTTTATCCGACATCTTGAGGTTCATATGAGCAGTTTTTTACAAGGTGACAGTAGTGATATAAAAACTAGGGAACAACACTTCTCTCGCCAGAATAAATATAAAATTATTTATAATTTACAATAAAAATTCTTTGTCTTATACTTTAGAATGTACATTTATATTTTGTATAGTACAATTTCTAAAAATGGTTTGTCATTACACTTAAATTTCTTCCATAATACGGGTATCAGTATACGAAGTGTATTATAAAATTAAAATATTATAAAATCTTTTTTTATTTAACTGTTACCTAGCGACTGTATTTCAAAGCGTATAAAAAAGAAAATTTAAGACAATTACGCTTTTTTGATACAATATTTTATTAGCAAAATAATCAGCTTATTTTCGAGTAAATTTTCTATATAAGAATACTTTTTAAATGCTATTGAATGATAATCAAAATGGTTTTCTCAAAACAAAAATTATAAAAACGTTGGATCTCTAAATTAGATATGTATTTCGCAGAAGGAATTTAAATGTATAAGTATCTTTGTTACAAGAGACTTTATCCATTTTTTTAACCCAAAGTTAATTAATCCAAAAAAGCATTTTTGGTACTTTCGTATTAGCCGCATGCTGTTGGGTATAACCCAATCCTCTTTCGCTTTTAGCTGAGATCAGAGGATTCCCTAATTTTCCGCAATATTCAGACTACACGTTTGTAACAGCAAATAAAATTTAGAAAGAAAATACAGTTTTGGATACAAGCCTTTTTTTAAATTAATGTCCCATCACCAGCCTTTAACCCTTTCGGAACGGATTGGTACAAATATGTACCAGATGACTACTTTATTCTATTCGTACAACTTTTTGATATCTAATATCTGCAATATTAATAACTTATATTAAGATACTTTCAAGAGAAATCTACCACAAAGAAAACTTTTCGTAAAATGTGGTAAGATTGATTTTAAAAATAATCGTTAGTAGCGGCCAGTACCTGAAAGGGTTAAAGCAGTTTTAATAATGTATCTACCTAAAACAGAACATGGTTCACACTTTCAAAAAGCTGCACATTTAAGCTATAGTACGTCATGTACATATTTAAAACTATTAATAATGCGAGGAAACATGTTGGAAATAATGTTTCTTATAAAATCGTTTTTAGGTGCATTCCTAATTATATAAATACGTAGCACCTATAGTCGTCGTTCAGTCCGTCTGTCTATCTCTTCGACCGCATATAACAGAGCAAAAACTACCCAATCGAATGGTCTGGAACTTTAAAATATAATTGTTGCAAAAATTTGTCGAAATCCGTTGTATAGTTTAATTACAGGGACAATCAAAAGTGCCAAATTATATAAATGGTAAAATTAAGCATATAATCCCGTGGGGCACAAATTACACACTTATTGGATAATCTGCCATTTATATTTATATATCGTATATAATGCGTACCGTAGTATTTTGACGGCAGAAATTCTAGGAATTAAAAACGAAATCTGTAGAAATGCTGACAAACTTTTGTTTTCCTCGAACCAAAATTACTATTACACTCACAGGGTTCGCACGCGTCCTGAAAGTTCAAGACCAGAAAATTCTTTGGTACCAGTATTTTCGTATAGATAATCTCTTGTTAAATAAGGCGAAATTTCGCGCATTCAACTTTGATTACGGTCAATGGGAAAAAAATATTTCAAGTGCATTTTAATAATGTTACAGCCTTTCGAACAGAATGAAACTGATATGCACATATGAAGTGCATCAAAATATACATGTACTAAAATATACATATTCGGTGCTAAAAACATTTACAAAACTAGTTATAGTACCTCATTTGCCACGTTTGATGTGCAATTTCCAACTTGTTATATATGTTACCGGTCAAACCCGATTTTAGGCCAAACTAGATTGGCCTAGGCCAAACTAGTTTATCCTAACGCCCATAGGATAAACTAGTTTTTCCTAGGCCAAACTAGTTTATCCTAACGCCTATAGGATAAACTAGTTTTTCCTAGGCCAAACTAGTTTATCCTAACGCCCATAGGATAAACTAGTTTTTCCTAGGCCAAACTAGTTTATCCTGACGCACGTAGGACAAACTAGTTTTTCCTAGGCCAAACTAGTTTGGTCTAATGCTCATAGGATAAACTAGTTTAGCCTGCTATTCATTGGTCTGAACTAGTTTATCCTAGGGCGATCTAGTTTGTCCTAGGCTAATTCAATTTGGCGAGCTTTTATTGATCCCAAAGACTTCCTCGGCGTCAACCTTCTAGTTTGTCCTAGGCCATTCATTCTACACTGGCGGAAAAAAAAATCCCAACACCAAGAAAGACTTGTGTTAGATAAACGAAATTTGGTCGGCGTGTCTCTACATCTGACAGATGACATCGATTGAAATTTCGAGCTTCGCGCATAAGTGTGGCGCTAGTGGCGCCACTCAGAACTTGCAGATCATGTTTACTTTAAATGCGTGCTGTAACGTTCGTGGACGTTATTTAGCTTCGAAATGTGACGTATTAAGTTGATGTTACCCATAAATGTCTTTAACAAGACGAAGAAGCCACTGTCAACAGCTCACCGAGTTGGAACGAGGTCGCACATTCGGGCTACGAGAAGGTGGATTTTCTTTCCGCGATATTGCAGAAAGATTTGGCTAGAATTTATCCACTATGCATGATTGTTGGAAGCAGTGGTCAAGGGATGGTACTACCTCAAGAAGACCGGGTTCCAGGCGGCCACGTGGCACTCCTGAGAGGGAAGATCGCCATATTCGGCGTACGCCTGTGGCGCTTCGTTCTGCATCTGCGGCAGAAATTCGAGCTGCAGTTGGTACCACAGTGGCACAACGAACTGTTAGAAATCGGTTACTTCAAGAACAGCTCCGAGCTAGGCACCCTGTAGCGTGCATTCCACTGACTCCAAGTCATTGCCGTTTGCGAAGCCATTCATGTCAAGCCAGAGCCCATTGGTGGGTGGATTGGAGATCTGTTGTGTTTCTTTTTCATCAGAAAACACAACAGATCTCCACTCTGTCCTCCAATGAGCTCTGGCTTGACACCAATGGCGTCGCAAACGGCAATGGCTTGGAGTCAGTAGAATGCACGCTACAGGGCGCCTGACTCTTAGCTGTCCTTGAAGTAACCGATTTCTAACAGTTCGTTGTGTCACTGTGGTACCAACTGCAGTTCAAATTTCTGCCGCAGACGCAGTACGATGCGCCACAGTCCTACACCGAATGCGGCGATCTTCCCTCTCAGGAGTGCCACGTAGCCACCTAGAACCCGGTCTTCTTGAGGCAGTACCATCCACTGCTTCCAACAATCAAACACAGTGGATACATTCCAGCCAAGTCTTTCTGCAATACCGCGGAAAGAACATCCACCTTCTCGTAGCCCAAAAATGCGACCTCGTTCCAACTCGGTGTGGACACTCGACAGTGGCTTTTTCGTCTTGTTAAAGGCATTCTTGGCTAACATCAACTCAATACGTCACATTTCGAAGCTAAATAACGCCCACGAACTTTACAGCACGCATTTAAAGTAAACCTGAACTGCAAGTTCTGAGTGGCTCTACTAGCGCCATACTTATGCGCTAAGCGCGAAATTTCAATCGATGTCATCTTTCAGCTGTATAAACACGCTTACCAAATTTCGTTTATCTAACACAAGTCTTTCTTGGTGTTGGGATTTTTTTCCCGCCAGTGTAGTTTATTTTAAGCCAATGCAATTTGACGTCTTTTTATTGATCCCAACTACCGCTCCGGCATCAACCTTGTGCAAAGTAGTATTGCTGTCACCGCTGTATAATACATTTTATTCGATGAAGAGTGGAATACAGTTCCCCTACCTTACCCATTTCACTGCCATCGCTAGTTACAAAATATGTTCCATATGACAAATTATGTGCTGGAGGACCAAGAATGGGGTGCGATGCTATCATAAAATTTTGGAGAGGAATAATTTGGAGAAATGATTAATTATGTGCAGTTATACCTCGAAAATCCGGCATCGTCAGGACCAGGACTTCGCCGGATTTTTGAAAATTCCAGATTTCTGAAAGAATATCAAATGTACTTCTGATATCTTAATGGTGCATTTATTCATAATTAATTCAAAACCAAGTGACATTTATGTGGGAAAAATAAATATAAAAAAAACATTGATTTTTTCTATGGTACATAAATTCTAATAAACAGTGAAATCAATTCTTGTGTCGATCGATAAAATTTTATTTGCTATAGTTTCTGCCGTTCTTTAACAAGTTTTTCTTGGATTTTATAAGTGAACAATATCGATTTCGGAAATGTAGTATTGTTTCTCTAAACCATTTAGTGATTTTCCAGTGAAACATATACATTTTTCAAGTGACATCTTTTCTTCTGCAAGTTTTTCGTTCTCCTTCCTATGAGCTGCTAATATAGCGTTATCGGCGGTTCTATTTAGCACAGCTTGAGCGATCTCAGTGTCCGCTAATCCATCTCTTTCGATCTCGAAATTTTTAATTCGTAAACAATTGCAATTTTTCTTTGTCCCATAAGTTCGAAGAAAAAAAAAGGGGGAGAGCTGCCCTTCGTTCCCAGATTTTTGAAGTTGCCTTATTTCTGAATGCAAGATTTTCGAGGTCATAATGTATTAGTATTTAAAAGTAAAAAAAGGATAAAATAAAATCGGCAGAATTAAAAAAATGAAACTACAAAATTTTAAAGATTTTTAATTTTGTGTGCTGTGAGAGGGCGGGGGGCAGATTTTTATTTAATAAAAATTTTAATGCGCGCTTCAAATCACACTTAATTTAATTAAAAGTATTTTAACTGTGATTCATTTAATTGTAGTATACAACTAAAATACATTATTTGCAATTGAGTTTAATTGCAACTGAATTCAGTTGAATTTTAATTAGTTGCAGCTTGCTTTTAATCTTTAATCGCTATTAAATCAAATACACATATATTTTTTCAAAACAAATTTAATATTTTAATAAAAATATAATAGACTGATGTTCATAACTGCACAATTATGCTGCTTATAAAAAAATCTTAAATCATTAGTAGTAGCAATAATAATATTTGTCGAAGCTCATTTGTGTTGTAAATAAAATCACTCAATTAATAGAATAATATTTATTATAAGAAAATTTTTACTTCTTTTTCTTTTATTTTTCTTTTTTTTTTTGTGAGTGTGACTGAGTGTGTGTGTGTGTGTGTGTGTGTGTGTGTGTGTGTGTGTGTGTGTGTGTGTGTTAGAAATAAGTTATCAAATTTCTTCAAAATTTAACAATTAGTAAAATTAAGGATTATTACCAAACTGGAAAAAATTATTCAGCAAATAAAATTCCCTTTACAGAATATTACATATACATTTGTGCGGATGGGGATACAGTACTCTAAAACCTGTTAGTTAGAAACTGCGTATAACGAAATCCTGTTTTAAACGGATTTTTTTTTTTTTTTTACCGGTGCAAATTAGATATAATAATCCGTTTGAAAAAAACATAATACATTTGCTAAAGACGACGGGCCTGCTAAAAAAGGAACTTAACAAAATCGAAGTTTTTTCCTCTCCTTTGTGATTCCGGCTCAGATGGTTTTTCTATATAAAATTTTTCAGATTTTCAAGTCTCCGTGTAAAAGCATCAATGGTATTAGTAGTAATTCGGATATTTACATACAAGTAGAGATTCATTAAAAAATGAATATAGTTTACAAAAGAATCATTAATATCGTCAATCTACATTCTATTACTTGGAGATTTAAAAATTGTTAAAATTCTATACAATAAAATCTTCTAAGACGGAATTGCATAGGAAAGAAGAAAAATCCGTTATAGGCAGATTCCCTTAGTAGCAGGTTCATTGTCTGTTGTAAATGCATTATATTCTTTTCACAAGTACTAGTATCTTCATTTTGCATAGATCAACATTTTTTTTTTTTTTAAACAAGGGATTCCGTCATAGGCAGGTTATTTTTCTCGGGTTTTAACATACTTTATTTTATTACCGACTGAAAATTCCTGCTTGATCAGACCTCAAGAAGAATGCAGTCAACTCCCGGCAGAAGCCAGAAAAAAAAATTGAGTCACGGTCCATCTCGGTCCGAACCTCTCGAAGAAAGTAATTCTCAAAACAAGACCGGACCGAGTGTCAGGAAGGGAAATTGGGTGGGCCCGTACAGACCCATACATCGAATAACCAAAAGACTAGTTTACAAAATTTTGTAAATTAGGACGCTAAAGTTCTCTTATATTTAAAAAAAAAAAAAAAAAAAAAAAAAAAAAAGCGAGTATGAAGTGAACTTTGCTCACTTCCATAGATGAGTTTGAGTTGAGCGGACTCGTGAGAAAAATTTTGAATTTGAGCATGAAATCGACTCATTTTTGAAAAATTTAATTTGAGTTTGCATTAGTTCATTTTTTTGTGTGTCCAACACTGGCTGGCATCAATAAAAGCACGTCAAATTGAATTGGCCTAGGATAAACTAGATTGGCCTAGGACAAACTAAAAGGTTGGCGCCGAGGAGGTCTTTGGGATCAATAAAAGCTCGCCAAAGTGAATTGGCCTAGGACAAACTAGATCGGCCTAGGATAAACTACTTCAGACCAATGAATAGCAGGCTAAACTAGCTTATCCTATGAGCATTAGGCCAAACTAGTTTGGCCTAGGAAAAACTAGTTTATCCTATGGGCGTTAGGATAAACTAGTTTGGCCTAGGCCAATCTAGTTTGGCCTAAAATCGGGTTTGGCCGGTAACATATATAAGGCAATGTATTTGAATTTGAAATTCACATTAAATGAGAACAATTTTAAATTGAATTCCATGAAAATCTTATTTATAGACTACTGTTATCATATTTTAATGTCAGTAGAAATTTCATTTGTGACAAAAGAAAACCTAGCACTGGAGCAATAAAAACAATTAAAATATCTGCTTCACACATGCAATAAAAAGCGTTTTCTAATGCCCACCTGCCTGTCTAGTAGTAGTATTTAAGACGCTGGTTACCAGACAAAAAGTTCTGGGTTCAAATTCCGACTCAAGCACAGATAATTGTAGTGTGTTGGATTCCACTATAATCGGAGGTCCCAGTCTGTTTAACTTTGTGTACAAAAGGTGACCATCGCGTCCGCAACCAACAAACTTTTTGATCTAGTAACTGGTTCTTTCGAAAAGTTGTAAATAATTAGATTCAGAAATACTTAATATTTCTTACTTAAATATTTTCTTAAAATGAACGTTTGTTGAAACTAAATATTTTGAGCAATATAAATCATATTACTCGAAACACGTAAATCATACAAATGATTAAACTTCTTGCATATTTTTTGTAAGAGAATATTCTTAACTAATCGTATTAATTTCAAATGAATAAATAAAACAAAATAAAATTTATAATAATTGCACAAAAGGATGCTTTATAACGTTATGCTACCTTAAATTAAAAATATATACAGGAATATTTTAACGTTTTTTTATTGATAACAGAGAGTTCTAATAAAATTTAAGAATTGCATTTGTTTTTTAAGTGAAACAGGAGAAATATATTTTCTTAAAATTATTTTATAAATGAAATATCAAATTTTCACAAAATAATGATTTATCATTTATTATGATTCCAATTCCACTGTATTTGTATTATAAAAAGAAAATGGAACAAATGTTATAACATGACTTTTCATTTTTATAGATGAACATTTAAATACATTTAACTTAATTCTTCAATCTTGGTAACAAAATGCTTTGCATACATTTTCAATTAGGATAAAATAAAAGATTTTATATTTTTCTTGCATTCCTTATTTTTCGACGATGCATATTTTATTTTTAAGTGATGTTAGTATCTGAGGGCTTCGCTCTGAATCACAAAAATATTTCTTTCTTTTCTTTTTTCTCTTTTTCTTTTTGCCATTCATTTTCCCAGAGTTTAAGGAATATTTCCGAAATCGGTTAACAATAATGTTTAAAGTTAATGATAACTTTATTATTAGGTAAACGCTATGTCTCTGTTACCGTAAATAAGCATTATTTAATGCATGTGTATCTATCCTCAATCTCTATATAATAAAAGGCAGTGTAACGCATCTGGGGCGAATCCATCAATCTTACCAGTCTCCGAGGAAGAGACTCAAGGGTGAAAGGTTCCATTCTCCCATTGGTTGACAAGAAACAAGAATCCCGCGATTACTTCTCAAGGTTACAAGTCCTGATAATTGAGCAGTGGTACACACTTCTTCCTAACAATTCAGAAGGCACATCGCATTTCACCACCAAGATAAATCGCCAAGTGTCACTTGAGATTACTTCAAGTATTAAGTTGCAATCATATTAAATTTTCTTTGCGACATGTAAGGAATTTTAATTTATTTCTCATATAAAGTGATTCACGGAAAACAATGATATGGTATTTTTTAAAATATCCTTTTTTTCAATGCAAAAAATTGATAAAACTGACTTTCTTTTAAAAAAGTAATCAATTTAAATATTTTAGACTTATTATTTTGTAACTTATTTTTGAATTACACATTACTTATATTTTCCTTTTCTATATACAAATGTATGTAAATTTAAACTTAATAAAAAAAACAAAAAAAAAACATATTCCATATTTTAAAAGTAAAAAATTAATATTTATAAGAAAAGTAAAATTAATAATTTTTGATTTATAGCTTTGCATCAGGAGGACAGAAGCTTAGGGGATTACACGGTTGGGATTCAACCCGAGATACTTATTTATTAATCCATATACATATTTTTTTTAATTGGAGGGGGGGAGGAAGGGGGGGGGGGGTAAACGGTAAAATACAATTTCAAAGTGTTATTAAAAAAAATAGTATTATTTCAATAGTTGCAGCAGACTGTTTTAATTAGGCACTTTTATTGCAGATTCATTAACTTTTTGTTTTATTAAGAAATCTTAACTTTGTTATAGTATATTAGCCGGAAAACCTGGTTTACCCAGAAATATTGTAAATGCTAATTGTGTGTTTATTAGAACATAAACTAGCCGAACTTTGCTCATTTAATTATATATTGTATTGTATTTAATTATATACTCATCTAATTATATATCTTCTATATTGTCATTTGCTTTTTTATCAGTTTTTCAAATTTCAAGTAAAAAACACAAATTTTACCCACCGTCCTAGGACGGACATTTACACTAGTCTATACTCCTATTATAAAGAGGAAAAAATTGTTTATTTGTAGGAAGTAAGCTCAGGAACTACCGAACCAATTCCAAAAGTAATGGTATCAAAATGATGGTGTTAGTCCAACTTAGAACATAGGCTATATCTTATGCCGGTGCCACTACCCCAAAGGGGGTGCAGGAGCGAAAAACGTTCTAAAAATGCGATTTTTGCATTACTGAAGGACCTGGAAATATGAAATTTGGAATATTAGTTACTTATAAGATATAAATGATGTCTAGGAACAGTTCTTAAACAATTCGAAATTTAAAAGGGGTGAAAATGCACAAAAAGCGTTCTAAAAAACGTTCTAAATGGTAGTTTCTACATAATCTCAGGAAATACCAAACCGATTTAAAAAATATTGGTGTCAAAATGATAGTGACAACGTTTGCTCCAAGATAGGCTATGTTTTATGTCTGTGCCAATACCCCAAAGGGGGTGTGGGAGCAAAATATGTTCTAAAAATGCGATTTATGTGTTACTGAAGGTCCTAGAAATATGAAATTTGGAATATTAGTTACTTATAAGATATAAATGATGTCTAAGAACAGTTCTTAAACAATTCAAAATTTAAAAGGGGTGAAAATGCACAAAAAGCGTTCGAAAAAATGATCTAAATGGTAGTTTCTACATAATCTCAGGAAATACCAAACCGATTTAAAAAATATTGGTGTCAAAATGATAGTGACAACGTTTGCTCCAAGATAGGCTATGTTTTATGTCGGTGCCACTAACCCAAAGGGGGTGTAGGAGCAAAAAACGTTCTAAAAATGCGATTTATGTGTTACGGAAGGGCCTAGAAATATGAAATTTGAAGTATCAGCTACTTATTAGATATAAAGGATTTCTAAGAACAGTTCTTAAACAATTCGAAATTTTAAAAGGGGTGAAATTGCGAGAAAAGCGTTCTAAAAAACGTTCTAAATGGTGATTTCTACACAATGTCAGGAAATACCAAACCGATTAAAAAAATAATGGCGTCAAAATGATGGTGAAAACCCTTGCTCCAACATAGGCTATGTTTTATGTCGGTGCCACTACCCCAAAACGGGGTGCAGGAGAAAAACGTTCTAAATTGCGGTTTTTGCGTGACGGAAGGGCCTTGAATCGTGAAATTTAGAATGATAGTTAGTTATAAGATATCAATGATCTCTAAGGACATTTCCTAAAAAAGTCGAAATTTAAAAGGGGGCTCAAAATGCGCAAAAAGCGTTGTAAAAAACGTTCTAAATTGCGATTTCTAGCAGTCTCAAGAAATACTGAACCGATTTCAAATATAATGGTGTAAAAATGATGGGAATAGATCTTGCTCCAAGGTGGGCTACATTTTATATCTGTTTCCGCTACCCCAGAGGAGATCCAGGAGCAAAATGAGCGAAAAGCGTTCTAAAAACGTTCTAAATGCCGATTTGTCGCCAATATCTCAGGAAGAATCAAACTGATTTCAAACGTAATGGCAAGAAATTGATGCTGACAGCTTCTGCTCTAACACAGACGCTATTTTAAGTCGGTATCACTATCACCTAGACGTTGCAGGAGAAAAAAAGCGTTCCAAATTTCGATTTTTGAGATCGGTAGGGGCTAGCAACTTAAAATTAAGCAAGGTACATATTTATTACATATAAATGATCTTTAAGAAGAGTTTTGAAAAAAATGGAAATTTAAAAAGGGGTGAAAATGTGTGAAAAGCGTTCTAAAAACGTTCTAAATTGCGATTTCTACTCAATCTCAGGAAATTCCAAAGCTATTTCAAAAGTAATGGTTGCAAATCAATGGTGACAGACCCTGCTATAACATAGGTTATATTTTATGTTGCTGTCACTACTATCTGAGGGTTGCAAAAGCAAAACATGTTCTAATTTGCGTTTTTTGCATAACTGAAGGGTCTAACTCTTTGAAGTATGGCATGGTATTTACTTACAAGATGCAACTGCTTTCTAAGAACTGTCGAAAGAGAATTTCAAATTTAAAAAGATGAAGTGAGCGAAAAGCGTTATAGATTACAATTTTCATGTAATCTTACCAAATATCAAACCGATTAAAAAAGTAATGATGACAAATTGTTGGTGATAGAACCTGCTCAAACATAAGCTATATTTTTTGTCTGTGTCACTACCACCAGAGGGTTTCAGTAGCTAAAAACTTTGTAAATTGTGATTTCTATGATACTGAAAAGGCTAGAAACTTTAAATATGGCATGGTAGTTACTTATAAAATATAAATGCCCTCGAAGGACTGTCGAAAATAAATTCGAATTAAAAAGGGGTGAAGTGAAGGGGAGGTGCGAAAAGCATTCCAAAAAAGTCCTAAATTACGATTTCTATGCAATTTCAGGGAATATAAACCAAATATAAAAGTAATAGTTGCGAATCAATGGTAACAGTCTCTGATCCTACACAGGCTATAATTTATGCCGATGATTCTACCACCTGGGGTTCACAGGAACAACAAACGCTCTAAAAAAGGCCTTTAAAAGCTTTCTAAATTACGTTTCTGTGGAATATCAGGAAATAACAAACCAATTTCAAAATTAATGTTGGCAAATTAATGGTGACAGTTCCTATTTCAATATAGCCCTTTATGTTGAGAGAGGTGGTAGGACTTGGAATTTGACATGATGGTTAATTTTAAGATGTAAGAAAATGGTTTCTAAAAAATTCAAAACTTCAAATGAATACTGATATGAGCGTATTACTTGAGCATAAAAGTTTCAAAATATTTTCTAAATTATCATTTATTTAGTTTTATTTCGTTTTATTAATTTAAGTCTCATTTCTGCCTTATGCAGTGTAACAATGATGCTTAATCAAACTGTGTTTTAAATAGTAATTTTTTTAATTATTCCTAAAAGTAATAAGTACCTTTTAATAAAATAAAATATTACCTTTTAATAAAATAAAAAATTAGTTAGTACCTTTTAATAAAAATTAGACATATAAATATCACTTGGCATATTTCAAATATTACGCGAGCAAAGCCGCGGGGTTTGCTAGTCTATACTATAAAGCACAAGCGTGTCTGCGCGTACTGCTGGAGTCATTTTAACGGTGGCAACAGCAGACAATTAAATTTAACTTTTATTAACTTTTATTGCAATTTTTTAAATTTCTAAATACCGCACATTTTTAATTTACACCGTCTCGCAATTTGTTTGAAAACCGTATTTCAATTTACTTAAATTTTATTGTTTTTAAAATAACTTTTAAGCATCAGTTTTTTCTTTCAAATCTATCACTATAGCGTGTAGATAATTGCGAAAGAAAAATCAATTTGCACTTAAATTAATATAAATATCTCAGCATTTGCTTTAGCTTATATTCCCTAATGAAATGAAAACATTCATAAATCAATAAATAAAACAATGAAATATAAATAAAACACAAATTTAAAACATGTAATCAAATTTAACGTTTAATCCACAGAAATGAACAGAATCGAAAAGATATGTAAATAGCGATCTTTCGCGATTTCTTCGGCTGTTAGATCATCGCGTGAGACCAATACGAAAATGTCTCTTTTAATAGGTTTCAAAATTTTATTTGAACGCATTATTGCTATTTTTTATATAAATAAGATTTTTAGTATTGTTAGCGGGCATTCTAAAAAATTAAATGTAAAAAAATATATTAAGGTTATTAATAAAAAAAAGAAAACAGAAGACCCGTTTGACGCTTTCTCACCGAAATCGTTGAGATTATTTTCTGATACATTTTTTATCAATTTTTTATTGCCTGCAATTTTTTTTAGCAAAAAATGAGTTTTAACGATATATGAGTATTTTATTCTCAAAAGCTACTTGTAAACCTTTCAAAAAATACCTCATTCATCTCCTCATTCATGTCTTTAGTATGAGAGGAGAAATAAAGATGTTAACAACAGAAATAATATACATGATGGTTTTCACCTATGTTCTGTAATCCGAGAAACCCGGGTTTATTTTCTTGTATTGATAAAACAAGTCGGAAATTGCACTTCAAACTTGGCAAATGAGGTGCGTTCGCACTATATCTAGTCTTATAAGTATTTTTTGCACCGCATATTGCACTGAATGTATATTTTAGTGCACTTCAATAAATGCGTATCAATTTCATTCTGTTCGAAAGGCTGTAACATCATTAAAATGCTCTTGAAATATTTTTTTTCCCATTGGCCGTAATGTAACGGAAAACTTTTAACTGTCCCTGTAATTAAACTATACATCCGATTTTCATAAAATTTGAAATTACTCGTGAAAATACTGCAACAATTATATATTTAAAATATCAGATCATTTGGTTGGGTAGTTTTTGCTCTGTTATATGCGGACGGACTGACAGACAGACGGTCATACGGACGGACAGACAGACGGACTAAACGACGACTATAGGTGCTACGCATTTATATAATTACGAACATACAGTCGTGGGAAAAAAAAGTCTACTTTTAAATGATGTATATAAAATTTTCTTAGGGGTCATCTACATTTTAAAACGAATCCTAACTTCATTTTTTTCAATGGCAATATCCAATTTTAACGAGATATTTCAAATCTTCGGTTCAAACTATGCCTAGACACCAAATTTCAAGTCATTTGGATGATAAGTTTTTGAATTATAAACATTCAAAATTTAGTGCTTCTAATGTTAAATTATATTTTCATATTTTTATTTATATCTCCCGAAATTATGCTCCTAATGTGCTAATTTTTTTTTTGTGGTAATAATACTAATATACCCAAACATAAATAAGCTGAATTTGCAATTTTTATAATTTTATAATATGAATTATGAATTATGAAATTAATATTCGAAAAAATTATGAATTGCAACCTACAATTTTTTTGATGGATTTAGATTTATTAAGTCCTGCTTTATGGAAATTCAAAAATTTCACATTTTTCTTCCAAGTAGTTTTCAAATTATGCTTAAAAAACGGCAAAATGATGGTTTAAGGGGCCGTCTATGATGGAAGTGAGTAGACATTTTGAAATTTATTCTGCCGTACTGTAATCTAACACGCTTCATTGACTCCTTGAGTGGCGCTTAAGGTACCTTGATCAAGGATGCGGCTCTCTCAGTTAACAATCCAGTACGGAACTTCAATTTGGATACAGCCCTTAAAATACGCTCGTTTTAAAATAATTAATTTCTCGGAACCTTATGGTATGAATTGCATAAAAATTCGTTTTTAGGGTAATTGAAGAGTGTAGAGTTCATTTATGCTGTCAGAATTGGGTACTGCTATTGAAAAAAACAAAGTTATGGTTCGTTTTAATATGTAGATGGCCCCTTAAAAAAATTTTTATATACATCATTTAAAAGTAGACTTTATTTCCAATCGTTCGGTACCAGTAACTTTCTTCTACGATAATTTGTTGAGGAGTTAGTAGGGGGTGTTTACTTTTTTTTTCCACGACTGTACCTAACAAAGAGTTTCTGAACCTATCTGGCTACATACACTCTCAAGCTTTGGCGGATACGAGCGTAGAGATTGCGCTAAAACATTTGACATGAATGTACCCCAACCCAAGTTGTACTCGCGAATCCATTGAAGGTTGTTTTCAAAATTCAATTAAAATTTGTTTTTTATTATTATTAAGTTTTAATGGATTTTTTCCACTGCGCATTTTCTATCATCATAGGCATCTTTGTTTGTAAATAAGCCATAATTCAACTATTTCTGCAGAGAATAGAACAACAATGCTCTTTCAGATAAAGTTTAATTCGAAACTGTAACACAAGTTACTGATTTCTCATAATTAATTTTTTTAAAAAAACTTTTAATTAAAACATTTTTGAACATGTAATTTTTTGCTATTAATTTGAATAAATGTCAAACAGCAAACCATTATTTTGTTTCTTTGCACAATGATGAAACACTACAAATGCTGGGATTCTTTTCTCAATTTTGAGAAAATTAAAAATTTCGAACCTTTATATACGCCATTTTGCTCTCTTTTTTAATTATTTTAGATTAAATTTAACTGGTTACTAAAAATTAATATTAGAAATTATTTGACTTCTAAAACAATCAAAAATACAGTATAACTCAAGGCAAAAAATTAAAAATGTACAAAATTACTGCGCCTTTTCTATCATAGGCATCTTTGTTTGTAAATAACCCATAATTCAACTATTTCTGCAGAGAATAGAACAAACAATGCGCTTTCAGATAAAGTTTAATTCGAAACTGTAATACAAGTTACTGATTTCCCATAATTAATAAAAAAAACCTTTTAATTAAAACATTTTTGAACTTGTAATGTTTTGCTATTAATTTGAATAAATATCAAACAGCAAACGATTATTTTGTTTCTTATCGCAATGGTGAAACACTACAAATGCTAGGATTCTTTTCTCACTTTTGGGGAAATTAAAAATTTCGAACGTTTATATACGCCATTTCGTTCTCTTTTTTAATTATTTTAGATTAAATTTAACTGGTTACTAAAAACTAATATTAGAAATTATTTGACTTCTAAAAAAAACCAAAAATACAGTGTAACTCAAGGCAAAAAATTAAAAATGTACAAAATTACTGCGTACGTAATGCTGTTTAAGAGTTACTATTTAACACAAACCCTTATTACAATAGTTGAGAAAGAAATAATGCTACACTTAAGAATAGGAATTTTCCGTACACGTTCGTATACAATGCAAAACTATAAACATATCGCTAAAGACAAATAAAATCGTGTTTCTTATTATACCTCTATTATAGAATCCAAATAAGATCATTTATCGTTTCGTCCCTTAACCCCTCGGGGACGAGCGACCAGTATATGTGCCGCGTAAGGTACTCAGAATGCGTGATTATTCTCACCAGTAAATTTTTATTGTAAATTTTGCCTTGTTTAAATCCGAGCATTTTCCCGATTCAATTAGGCAAAAATTTCTATTTTGAAAAACCGGTGATATAAAAATTCTGTAAAAGACGCTCGTCCTGAAGGGGTTAAGAATTGACTTTGGCATGCATGTTACCTCTAAAAATTAGATGTTGATAAGGCAAAGGTTTTACCAAATTAAAACTTTAAATATGTTAAACGGATGAAACGTTTACGGAAAACTACTTCCAAAACTAGGAATTGATCATGGTTTTTCAAAAAATTCACAAGTTTGAGACTTTAAAAATGGTATGTTCATGTACTTCTAATATTAAAGAGACTAATACAGGATATTGGGTTAAGACGTGAAAAACGTGGAAAAAACAAAATTTATAAAATTCAGATTTGGCATGGGATACAATTTTAGGTTGCAGAGAGTAGCTCAGAATGTTCTTTTTATTAAATTTCGAATTTTTAAAGATTGAAAGAAAAATGATTTCCTTTTATGTGAGACACGAGTAAAATACACAAACTTTTCAAAGCAAAAATATAAGTAAAATTGCCAGTAATTATAACAACAAAATATTAGTAAAGAAGCAAAAAATTCCTTAATATTTGCCGTTTTCTGAAAATATAGTTCAATATGTTGTGTGTTTTCGAAAATTTAAATTGTTAACATTCGACTTTTAGAGATTTTTTTGGAGTCCTTTCACGCTCATTCGGAGATTTGTTGTCGATGCTGTCACTTTTATCATAGTAAAAATGCGATTGTTTAATTTTCGAATATAGCAGAAAATATATAGGGGAGAGTAGTACACAGTGAGACATCGTACACAGTGAAACAGCAGCCACTTTGAGATATATTTGTAACTTTTTCTTCAAGCTGGCACACACACATAACGACCTCATCTTATGCAACACGTGGATATAATTTAGGCACTTCAGTTACTCGTCCGACAAAATAGTAAATAATTCTTTATTTTATAGTGATTAAAGTTACATAAACGTCTATTTTAGAGTTTATTTCCTTCAATATGACATATGTTTACTTAACCAAACCTTGCTATATCTAATAATAGACTATTTCGAGAAAACAACATAAACTTTTTAAAGCGATGAAATTGATGTAACAGATGTGGTATCCATTTTGTTACAACGTAACGAAAGTACACAGTGAGACACACAGTTGTGGTACCCAGTGAGACGTGCCTCATTGGGTACCTACTATGCGGTTCTGGTAAATAAAAAAAAAATTATTTATTAATAAAAGAATGTTTCTCTCTCTCTCTCTCTTTCTGTATGTGTGTGTGTGGGCGTGCGATGGCTAGGGAAATCTACTAAAAAGTAAGAGGCTAAAAATTTGCATGAAGGTAGCCCAAGGTCTGCCATTGTCCACCCAAGGTTCATATTTTTAAAATTTTGAAAACCTAGAAATATTAAGTAGAAATCATAAACTGCAAAAAATTATTGATAGAGTGTAAAAATGTATGATTTATAAAAATACATACATTGTCTCACTGTGTCCCACTTGTGATACACAATGATACAATTTTCGATACTCCGTTATGCTGCTTCTGTGCTTTTATAAATAACTTTTTAAAAATCACTTATACATTAATGTGTAGCGTATTTGTGTAGTTTAAAGATGTAGCAATTTTTTTTTCAAAAGAATAGAAATCGTCGCCATTCGTTAAGTAATAATAATAATTTTCGTCTCACTGTGTACTACCCCCCCCCCTCTTAAACCCTTAATTATCGCTTCCGTGATATTCACGGGCTGTGTTTTTTATTCAAATTGTTTGATTCCCACCAATTTTATGAAATAGTGTAATTGGCTTTATTATGGTATCATTTTAACTGCCATTAAATAAGGTGAATATATTTTTTCAAAAAAGTGGTGCCTATAATCAATTTGAATTTTCAAACCATAATTTAATGTGACCGTTAAGGGATTAATATATGCAGAAAATAGTTACTTCGCCAGTCATGGAAAATCAATTCCGCATTAGTTGTTAAGTGTTTTACACTTAGAATTTCACCGAATTGGCTTCAAAAAGTTCGAAATTTTTAGGTAACTATTAGTCCAAACTTTCGTACGTATGTGTGTATATACGCGTGGTTCTAAGCACGGTAAGTATAGAGCAATAAAAAATTTCTTAAAACATCATAAAAATATATTAATGCGCTAGACCTTTCGAAAGAACTTAGGTTTTCTTCTTCAGGCTCAAAGAAGACATGCTTCTACTTTGGAAGCAGGAGCAAGACTGAACTGAAAGATAAAGGAAACGAACAAGTTGAAGAAACAGCTAATAGGAAAGCAGGAAGATACAGCTAATCACACAAGAGCATAGCCCAACCAAAACAACCCAAAGTAGAAGGATAATTATGAAGCAAATTGAATAAAAACAAAGTACAAATATAAAGAAAAACACACAGAAGTATAAAATAGATAAAAATAATCAAAGAAAAGAAATATAAAATAAATGCAGTTAAAATCATTAAATAAACAAACAAATAAATACATAAATAATAACAAAAAACAATAAAATAGAATAAAATATTAAATAATAATAAATAAATACCAAACAAATATTAATTAATACAAAATATACATATAAAATGTTAGGACTGAAAAGGTTTTTCCAAGCTGCAGAGAGTATGATGGAAACAGATTTTTCATTAACAATAATTTCACAAATAAGATAAATTTCTAAAGATAAGCATAGTCTAAGTGCATGTTTTGTTTCTCCCTATCGCGTGTCCTGATAATCCACTTTTCGCTTTGCTTAAAACTTTCACTTTTACAAAATAAAAAAATGCACATTTAACTTACCGTGTACAGTTTACGGTGCATCAGTGCTGCATTATTTAGCGTTTTAATGCATCAGTGATACATTATTTAGCATTTTAATGCATCAGTTCTGCATTAGCAATCGTTGACTGTGAAAAACTGCCAAATGTGTGGAACGAACGTGATTATAGATTAGGGGTTTGTCGTGTTACGAAAGATTCGCACATCGAAGTTTTGTAACTGAAAACAATCTTGGAATTTTTTTTTCATATATCGTTTATTATAATATGTGTAATAGTTTTAAAACTATAAAATTTTTAAAATCCGGTCATTCATTTGTGATAACCATGTATAAACCATTTTATTTTCAGTGTAATTATTGCCTAAGAAAATGAAGTTCTTGACCTTTTTACATGATTCCATCATTTATTTTTCTAAGAGCGAACTTATAGTTACCCTTTAATCGGAGGCACTGAATTACGTTTATACTCCGAAATCCGAATTATAATATTCTTCAGTACTCAAAGTAATAACATTAAATAAAGAAAAAAACATTAGCAAGCACATTTCTTTTTTCATAATGCTGCCGTATTTTGTTTTTTAGAAAGCACAATTGTGTTATCATTTTGTTTCAGACAAGCTTAGTTAGTTTATTAAACAAAGTTCAAAATCCGCAAAGACGGGGTTTTTTATTTGCAAAACCACATAAAATGTTTTATTTTAATTTTCATAAAACTTTCTTAAGGGGGCCAGGTAAGCAAAATTCGGGGGAAAAAATCGATTTTTGCTTTTTTATATCATTAAATAGTTTAAACTTTTATCTTTCCAATGATATGTCACACATGTTTATATATATATAGTATAAAGAAGTGTTGGAATTATTCTTCTTTCTAAGAGTACTCCACAGTTTAATGGCCATTTAAATCTTTAATTGACTTTTTCTCAAAACTTGGATTTTTCATACTTGTGTTCCTTTTTCTCGATATCTATTAAACTTAAGAACTCAGATTTTTTTTATTACTTATATTAGGTTATATTGTATACTTTAACACAGGGATTTAATGATTTGTTGAAAATTATTTCTTTTAGGCAGTGAAATCTTATCAAAAATGCTAATTTAAAAATGGCTTTCAATAAATAATTAAAAATTAATTTTCAGTTTCACTTAGAAAGAAAATGGTCTGTTAAAATACGTAAAATATGTTATTTTAACTATTCTAAAAAATCTAGAACTCTATCTTTCACCACTTCTGAGAAAAAGGTACATAAAGTTAGTGGATTTAACATGGCGCAGATAGGGCTTTCCCGGTCCCCTTAAATAACCTTTTACCATTAGTACTGATACTATTTATAAGGTATAACAATGTATGCTATAACTTTTGAAAAAAAAAACATGTACAAAAAAGCAAATAGAAAAAGTTTCTTTGCATATGTATTTTACGAGAAAAGCTATAAGTCAAAAGTTTTTATTTTCATTATATCTAAGTTTTCACTTGTACAACTTTCTTTCACAAAACATAAAACCTCCGTGACAGAAACATAAAATGCAAGATACCAGATTGAGAGTATGACAAAATGACCTCATCCTGTTAAAACTTTCGTAAAACAGCTTTTTTGTAAGCTTTACTACATTGTGTTTCTTAATATGTACGGACTCAAAAATTTCTTTTTAATCCATTCACTATTATCCTTAAAAATATATAACGTTTAAGCTTGATATTTATTTTCATTTCTATACATGGCATTGTTATTTTTTAATAATAAATTGATGCTTAAAATTACAATGCTATTTTTTCTTCAGAAAAAAGTCTGAAAATCTAATAACACTTTATAAAACAAGTTGGAAATTGCTCGTCAAACGTGGCAAATGAGGTGCGTTCGTACTATAACTAGTTTTATAATTATTTTTTGCACCCCATATTGTACTGAATGTATATTGTTTTGCGCTTCATAAGTGCATAGTCTGTAACATCATTAAAATGCACTTACAATAATTTTTTCCCCATTCCCCGTAATGTAACGGAAAACTTTTGACTGTCCCTGTAATTAAACTATACATTCGATTTTCATAAAATTTGAAATGGCTCGACAAAATTTTGCAGCAGTTATATATTTAAAATTTCAGACCATTCGGAAGGCTGTAAAATCATTAAAATGCATTTGCTAAAATTTTTTCCCATTGGCCGTAATGTAACGGAAAACTTTTGGGTGTCCCTGTAATTAAACTATACATCCGATTTTCATAAAATTGGAAATGGCTCGACAAACTTTTGCAGCAATTATATATTAAAAATTTCAGACCATTCGGAAGTCTGTAACATCATTAAAATTCACTTGCAATAATTTTTCCCACTGGCCGTAATGTAAAGAAAAACTTTTGACTGTCCCTGTAATTAAACTATACATCCGATTTTCATAAAATTGAAAATGGCTCGACAAAATTTTGCAGCAATTATATATTAAAAATTTCAGATCATTCGGTCGGGTAGTTTTTGCTCTGTTATATGCGGACGGACAGACAGACGGACGGACAGACGGACGGACAGACGGACAGACAGACGGACTGAACGACGACTATAGGTGCTACGTATTTATATAATTACGAACGCACCTAAAAACGGGACGAACTCAGAAAAAAGGGGCACCAATAAAGCCACGATTTTGAAATTGATATTTAAATGCCGATTTAAATTCTGCAGTAAATTTCCTGTCAAAGAATTTTAGACATTCTTTCTCTAGCATACTTCTGCATGAGAAAGAACTTGAAAAAAAAATCTGTGGCTGCATCTAAAGTGATTTTCTGTATAAGTTTAGAAAGAGGGGTGGTAAGGATGAAAAATCCAGGGGCAGAGTTCAAAAAATAATATCAACTGTAAAAATGTGTGCAGGTTAATTTTTTGCTACATATTTATATAAAGCAATTGGCCCAGTTTCGGAAAAAATTACATCGAATTACTTTTATTGAAATAATTTTTTACAGATAACTCCAAAGTTAAAAGTCAGCATCAGGGACACGGGACACGGTATAGGAGTTTTCCCGGTATTTGGACCCCCAACATCGTCCAAAACTTATTTATCTCGTTAATATTGTTATGCAATCATGCAATGGGATGTTCCTCAGTATATGAAATAAAAAAACACAAAAAGATGCATTAAAATAAAAATTATTATTCAGGGACATAAAAGTCAAAAGATTGTGAGAATGGCCCGTATCTTGTAAGGCATGAGAGAAAATACCACAGATCCCAATTACCCCATTTCATGGGGTAATTGGGATCAAAGAGGTATTTTTTTTTTAAATAGACACCTGTACCAGGTAGCATGGTACATTGAAAATAATTGTTTACACATTTCAAGAAACAACTACCTACTGAGTAAAATTATACATAGCATTAGTATGCATTCCACTTCATTCTCTAACGATTAACTGTCGAAGTTCAAATTGTCAAAAATTGATCCTAATTACCCTTACGATTCGAATATGAAGCGAGATTTTTTTTTTTTTTTTTTTTTAATTAGAACTTATAAGACTCGATAAATTGCCAATGCAAATGTTTTGTGCTAGATTGGTATAATAGATTTCAGATTTACTCCGAAGACGAGGGAACGCGCGGATAAAATCTCATGTACAAAAATTTATGACTACAACGGCAAACAGGGTCTTGTATCAATCATAACTGAAAGATACATGGATGCTCAAAATGCACAGAATGTACAATGATTACACTAAAATTACGAAAAATAGTTTAATCAGATAATATATACGTATATATATACATAAATATTTCCATTTCATTTATGTTGTGTAGTTTCTTGCACAGACACTATATATGGATATTACTGAACGGCACTAGACTAATTTTAACGCTTATTCTGTTGAGCTGATTCATATATGGGGCATTCTCACAATCTTTTGACTTTCGGAAATAAAAATCTGGTGAAATTAAACATGCTAAAATAACATTTTAATCTGATAGACGAATGCCTTAATGATTCAAAATAAAGAAAAAGTGGTCAGCAGCGAAATTTTTTTTATTTAACTGAGGTTTAAGTTAAACTTGCGAGTTTAATTTTCGTTACCAGTTTACCACTATAACTTTTTATTTTCTTCTAAATTTTTACTTATGATGAATTTGCATAATACCCACAGGACATTCAAATAAGAAATAATAAAAATGTAGTACTTTTAATACAGAATTTTTGTATAACATTGTCTTAAAGGGGTGTTATAGAAGGGATGGAAAGATATAAAAAGGACGGTATATGAAAAACGGGACGAAATGAAAAAAAAAGAACGGTAAGGATGGAACGGTAAGGAAATTACCACCTATTTTTAGGCAAATCAGGTTAAGACTAAGTGATAGCCACAATGCTCATTAATTTTTAGAAACAGTTGTTAACATTGGATTATTTTATTTTTTTTAATTTACCTCGAAAAGTGCAGGAATAAACCTTGGGGACGGTAAGACTACCAATAAAGCCACGATCTTGAAATTAATATTTAAATGCCGATTTAAATTCTGCAGTAAATTTCCTGTCAAAGAATTTTAGACATTCTTTCTCTAGCATACTTCTGCATGAGAAAAAACTTGAAAAAAATTCTGTGGCTGCATCTGGAGTGATTTTCTGTATAAGTTTAGCAAGAGGGACGCTAAGGATAAAAAAACCAGGGACAGAGTTCAAAAAATAATATCAACTGAAAAGATATGTGCAGGTTAATTTTTTGCTACATGTTTATATAAAACAATTGTCCCAGTTTCGGAAAAAAATTACATGGAATTACTTTTATCGAAGCAATTTTATACAGACAACTACAAACTTAAAAATCAGCATCAGGGACACGGGACGGTATAGGAGTTTTCCTGGTATTTGGACCCCCAGCATCGTGCAAAACTTATTTATCTGGTTAATATTGTTATGCAATCATGCAATGTGATGTTCTCCAGTATATGAAATAAAAAAAAACACAAAAAATGTATTAAAATAAAAATTAGTATTCAGGGATATAAAAGTCAAAAGATTGTGAGAATGCTCCATATATCAGGCAAGATGATATGATCAATAAGGCTAGCTGGGGGAATTAGGTCCTCCATATTCGTCCGGGATTGCTCAGTTCGCAGAGCATTGGCAGTTTCAGCCAAAAGATCCCTGGTTCGAATGCTAGCATGGACATTTTTAGCCCAGTTGAAAATTACAACGCATACTACTAAATTGATTAAAACTTTCTACTTGTGGAGTTGTGATCTTTCTAAGCGACACAAATGCTATTACTCTTATTACTATCTCCTTTAATTACAACACAAGAATAAATTTAAAATGTTATATTCAAAGCCAGCATTTAAGTATTTTGTATATAAATATTTACAATTGCTTAATGTAAAAAACTTCTGTTCTTGGAAATTTACAAAAAGTATTCTGAAAATTAGTACCTGAAATTCAAAATCGAGTCACTTCTAAAATATTTCAAACAGATGGCTGCTCAAAGTAAAATTTTAACAAAGAAAAGTGTATTATTGTAACTTGCTGACTCGCCCGGCGTTGGAAGGCTCCGGAAAAGAACCCAAACTATACCTCAAATTGGTGTTGATTCAGACCACTTTTCGTCTACAAAAGTTTCTGCGACTCTAAAAAGAAAGGTTATGTTTGGGAAAGAGGGGTGTCGTTGTGGAGTACCGGAGGTAAATCCACTTCTAGACTATTAATAAGCATAAAATCCCAAATCTTCCGGATGGGGATTTAGATGGGGATTCCCGCCGGGAGCACACCCTGAATTTAAAGTTGTCTAAAAGATCTTTACCGTTTCCTGGAGTTACATTAAATATATCTCAATCTCACTAGGCTAGTCTGCTTTTAATGGATAGTAACTTTATAAAAATAAACAATTAAAAAGTTTTCGAAAAAAGAAAACTAACTTGAAAATGTAAAATGCTGTAAAGGATATAATAACTATACTCTCACTTACAGAGAGTATAGTTGTCGTATATAAAATTCCTTGTAAAGGTTGCAGCTCGATTTACATTGGTAAAGCTGGACGCTCTCTGAATGCTAAACTCAAGGAACATAAGAATTCTTTTAATAAAGGTACTCTGAATTCAAGATTAGTTGCTCATGCACTTGAGTTCGATCATGTCCCCGATTTTGAGAATGCAGGAATTGTGTAATCCACTTGCCCCGTATATATTAGTTGTGTCTTCCTTGAGGTTTGGGTGACTGTTATAGCTGAATCGCCAATTAACGAAGCGACCCAGGTTCCTGCTGATTATTCTATCCTACTTAAACCGTGATTTTAACTGTTTTTTCGTTTGCTGTGGCTCTTGCTGTTTTGTGACTCTGCTCGTTTACTGATGAGGGCTATGAAAATATCCGAAACGTTTATATATTTTTTAATTATATTTTAATGGTTTTAATAAAATTTTAATATGTGTATGTCTGTAGTTATGTAAATTGTGTTAATTATGAAGTAATCCAGACGTAATTATGTATGTATTTTTAAATTTTCATTAATTTTTCTTAACATTATATTCTGATTTATTAGAATTACATATTCATTAGTCTTGATCTTGCAATACCTTCATCACACAGCAACTCCAGAAAAATACTAAATGGGCAAATTTTCCAAAAAATTTAGTTATTACATTAAGTGTATATTTTATCATAAAACGCAAAGTTAAAATTTAATCTAAATACATGTAGAAAAATATGCTGTTTAGCTATAAAGAAAATTAATTGAATAAAAAGAGATCCAACAAGATCCTTCACTGTACTCGATTTATGCTATTTTCACACCAATCGGTCGGTAAAAGTTAGGAAAATGGCCCCCTTGGGTCTACTATCGAACATCCTGGAATACATCCTCCCCCCTCTCTTTGAAATACCGGTTGCACAAATGTATTACTGCGCACACTTTCCATATAGAAAAGAATTCATAAAATGCAGCAATTTCATAAATTTCACACCATTATTTCTACGTGAGGGCAAAAACTTATTGATACACCCTCGTATAGAGACAAAATGTACTGAAATAAAATGTTCTGTAGAATGTTTGTCGACGGAGCAACCGGCGACTTGGATGTGGTATTGATGTCCTTTCGAGCAAGCATAGCCATCTCCGCTGACGGCAGTCGCCTTGAAAGTGGCCCATTCTGGATTTTAAAGTATGTACTAAATCTGGAGTCTAAAGTATATACATCGTCCATGACTATAGTGATGGAAGATGTCAATAATTTTAATCGATTTAACCGATACTATGTACAACTTGATTTAATCAATACTATAATTCTTTTATCGATGTCGCTACAGGTAATATCATTCATTTTTATTTTTTTCGAAAATTGAAAGTAAACTAGTTGAATGTGCAATACCAAAACTTTCTTCTATCTCATACATGTTAATACAGTCGGACCTCGTTATCCCGACACCCGGTTTTCACGTCACTCCGTTTATCACGTCAGTTTTTCAAAGTCCCGATTCTCTTTGCATAATTTTAATGTAAATAAACTGCGGATTTTACGTCGTTAAATAAATTCCGACTCCGATATCCCGAAGGTTTAGGAAATGTGTCCATTTTTCATAATTCATCTTATAACCACTGAAATTAAGCGGTAAAAAATGTCTTACCCAAACTTTTCACAAAATTGTAAAATTGTCTAAAATACCTATTGAGATAAATGAGAAATTTTAATTCAATCCTTTATCTGAATAAATGGAGCTTTCTTGTGGTTACACGACATTTTTCATCTGACTAAAACCGAAGCATTGCATTGCATTGAAACGATCAGAAATTATCTAAGATCCGTTTCTGAAACAACGAATATTGATTACAATTCATTGTATAATATTGAAAAAAGAATTGTAGGAAGCACATCTAGGGATAAGCAAACCTTAATTCATAAATATTTCATACAGCAATAAAAAAACAAGTCATCATAAATCTGATTTTTATTCTTTTCAATTTTGTTTTTGTGTCCATTTTGTTTAATTGTTTAATTATTTGTTTAACTGTTTTATTGCTTAAAACAGCAAGAACAGTTGTGAATTTAAAATTTAATACATTAATTAAAAATACAGCTTTTTATAAACATATTTTTCTTCAACCCCGGTTACCGCGACACTCCGCTTATGACGACACATTTTTCTGAACATTAGAGTGTCGGGATAACGAGGTTCAACTGTACTTCAAAATAACACAGTATGAAATTTAAATGACAATCTTTGCCCATGATGAGGATTTAAAAAGTATAGGTTCGTTGAATTATGTACATTAAAAAAGAAGATGTACGCATTTCATTTTCAAAACTGCAGTCCGAATTCCGATTTTCGATCATAACAGTATTAAAGTTATCTTAGAGAAATTTTCATCTAAAGCAAAGTTATTTCGTTGGAAATATCGTAAAAAATAAAAAAAAAATATTTCATTATTGTCAAACGAATTATTATCAACGAAAATTGGGGTTGGGCTCTGGATGAAACACCCTATATGTTTGACAAATCAGCCGTTTGCGATCCCGGTTTCCTATTTAAAAAATTTATTTGCCTTCATGTGTATCTCTCTTATTTTGTAAAGACAGTTTACGAATAGCATGTGTCTAATTCGGTAAATATTTATTTTGAAAATCCGATTCTAAAAAATTTATAAATGAAAGATTGCGATTAAATTATAATCTAAATATAATTTTATTTCGACTGGGGAACTTTACGCTATCTCCTATTTTGGTTAAAGCTTTATTTAAAAATATGCGTTATTTGAAAACACACCAATAAAAATGTTTCTTCATTCCTTATCAAATAAATTCTGTTGTGCATTTTCGTATCTTATTTGTATAAACGAGATTTCACAGAGTTGCTTGTTGGCTTTGAATTTATTTTTCTTTTGCGTAAATTTGTCAGATTTTTGAAATTCTCCCCTAGGTAAGAATAAATTGATACAGTCGGTTGTCGTGCCTCTATCTTTTATTTTGTAAAGGTAAGAATAAATATTTACGTGTTACTGTCTATATTCGACGTAATTTTGAACGAATCTCTTTTTTAACTTTCTTAAGTTGAATAGTAGGGAATTGTTTAACCAAAAGAGTTTATAAATTTCATAAAATACCAGTTTTATGATATAATATTCTAAGAAAGGAATGTATTATACTTTCTGAGATGTTTGAAGAAACTGAATGTATCTCAACTCCATAAAACGCAATTTGAAATTCTAAAATTTTCCAGGTAGTGGATATTTTGCGTGTTATGATGTTACTTGTTATGCGGTCGAGTTTTCTTGTTATGTTTTCTCAGACTCTCGGAAGAATCATATTATGTTACTCTGCTTCTTATTTTATTTTGTGAGTTGTTTTTATGCATAAAAAGGAAAACTACGTCTAAAGAAAATACTCTTAGAAAAAAAACCTAAACTGAATTTCTCTGTCGTTCTAAACTTAAATAATGATAAATGCCTTATTTTTCAGTTTTCTAAATTTACTAAAAGTTTTGAATGGTGAATGATGTTTTTATCTTAATTTCTTTTTGTATTTATTAAATGTTTATACTAATAGATAAAATACATGGCTGAATAGTTCAATAATTCGCATTGCAATATCATATAGTAAATAATATACTGCATGATTGCTCGTTTATATCTGTTTTTGTTTTTGTTTTTTATCTTTTTAAAAATAATAATAAAGTGATATAAAACAACAAATCTGATCTTCCTCGGAGCACATTTTTTAACATTGCAAAATTATACGAAAGGTTTTCACTGATTAGTTTCCAAATGTACTACATGGTAGAAGACATGCAGTAGTCACGATTACATGCAGAAATAATTTTGTAAAAACAAAATAAGAAACGCCTATTTTTTAACATCTTAATAATACAAAAAAAAACAGCCATTATCGCACCATAATCTGTTAATTGCTGTGTTCGGTGGCTTATAATTTAAAACACGATACGTATTATTCAAGAGACAATCAAACATGGGTTATTATATACTATTTCAGTTAATTTTTATGCTAATTTGAACAATAAAATTTAATTTTTTTCCCAATACGAATTAGCGATAAAATGATCGCTTTCAAAACGGAAAATCGATATACAGTTGGACTTCGTTATCCTAACACCCGGTTTTCACGTCACTCCGCTTTTAACGCCAGTTTTTCAAAGTCCCGGTTTTCTGTATGTGATTTTAATGCAAATAAACTCCATATTTTAGGTCGTTGAATAATTTCAACTCCGGATATCTCAACAGTTTATGAAATCTTCGATTTTTCATAATCCATCTTATAAGCACGGAAATTAAGCGGTTTGGCCAAATTTTTCACAAAAGTCTCTGAAGTACCCATTGAGATAAATGAGAAAATTTACAACAATCCTTTATTTGAATAAATAAACCCACATACTATGAATGACGCACTTAAGCTCCAGATATAAGTATCAGTCTACTTGCGGTTATTTTGTTCTGGTCAGGCGTGACGCTTTCTTGTGGTTACACGGCGTTTTTCATCCGACTAAAACTGAAACAATGCGTTGTATTCAAACGATCAGAAATTATCTAACATTTATTTCTGAAATAACAAATATCGATTACAATTCAATGTACAATATTGAAAAAAAATTGCTGGAAGCACATCTAGGGATAGGCAAAGAATTCATCAATATTTAATGTAACATTAAAAAAACAAATCCTCATTAATCTGATTTTTATTCTTTTCAATTTTGTTTTTGTGTTTATTTTGTTTAATAATGATGTTTTATTGTTTAAAAATCAAGAACAGTTATGAATTTAAAATTGTCTTAGATTAATTAAAAATACAGCTTTTTTTAAACATATTTTTCTCCCACTCTGGTTACCGCGACACTCCGCTTATGACGACACTTTTTTTCTGGCCATTAGAGTATCGAGATAACGAGGGAGAGCGTGGGCCGACATGGCAAAGTTAGTAAAACGGTAAAATTTAATTAATTCAATAAAAATAAAAAATATTTTCGGTTAATTTTTGGGGAGATTGTAAAACCAATACATATTTAATACATGTTTTAATTTACGTCGCATTCTATAAATTTTTATAGGGAGCTCAACCCGGCGTTAGTATGCTGGTCACAAAATGAGAATCATGGGCCGTGTTTGGAGGTTAAAAACAGTGCGGTTTTAATATTTTTAAAAGATTTTTAATTTTCATAGGATATATTAGGTCGGTATTTTCTTATCGTTTTGATAATTTTCGGTCGATACTTTCTTATCGCTGCGATAATTTTCGGTCGGTACTTTCTTTAGTCGATAGGTTCTTTGTTGTGTGATTTTACTTTTTCGATTTTGGTTACAGTTTTAGGTAGCTTTCATTACAAAAAGCTACCTATTGCAGCCGTTCGGAAGAAAGCGATTTCAAAAAATTTTGGTATATTTCACCGATCATGACTCCCAGACCCCGAAACCACATTCGTTCAAATTTTGATATATATATATATATATATATATATATATATATATATCCCTATATATATATATATATATATGATCTTTGTCACACTTTAACTTTGGTATTTATGAACCGATTTGGATGTAACTTCATGTGTACTTCGTACATACCAATGTCTCGACCGATTTCGTTGGCCAGCTTCATCCGCCATCTTACAAAATGGTTGAGTTATAGCACTTTGAATTTCTAGCGTGGCTGACATTTTGAAACGACCTGATTTTTGTCATGTGATAACACGCGTATTTATGAACAGATTTTGAGGTACGTTGGTGTGTACATAGTACATACCAATATCTCGACCGAGTTCGTTGGCCAGCTTAATTCGCCATCTTGTTTCAAAAGGGCTGCCTTTTAAAAAAATAAAAAAATAAATAAAATGAGTTATCAAAGATTGGAAAATGAAAAAGATTTTTTTTATGTGTTTTACCTTAATACAAAGATTCCGAAACAGTATTTGCTTCGTCTATATCTTGAAAAATGGTTGAGTTATAACACTTTGAATTTCTAGCATGGCTGACATTTTGAAATGATCTGATATTTGTCACGCGACAACACGCGTATTTATTAACCTATTTCGATGTAAGAAGGCATGTGGATAGTGTACAGCAATGTCTCGGCCAAGTTCGTTGGCCAGCTTCATCCGCCATTTCGTTTCAAAATGGCGGCCATTAAATTAAAAAAAATTATATTTAAAGTGAGGTGCAAAAAAATTAGAAATTGAAAAAGGTTTCTTTCTTAAGTATTTGACCTTGATATAAGAATAACGGAGCATTTTTTGTTTTGTCTTTACCGTAAAATATGGCTCAGATATAGCAGTTTGAATTTCTAATGTGGGTGACATTTTGAAAAATCTCATTTTTCGCCTACGACAGCACTCGTATATATCAACCGATTCCGATGTGAGTGTGCATGTGGACAGGAATTACTAAGGTCTCGACCAAGTTCACTGGTTAGCCTCATCCACCATGTTGTCTTAAAATGGCAGGCACTTCAAGATATCGCCGAATTGAGCAACCAAATATAAGTTACTTTAAATAAAAGCAGCTTGGATAAAGCTGACTAACTTCACAAAATTCTCATTCATAATGATTTAGTATTGATAAATATTAGTATTAAATCCTCTATAATCGGTTTCCACTAAATCGAGCTTCGTGTGTTTGAATAATATAATCTGGCTTTTTAAAAATAAGGAATATGAAAGCTACCTCTTCCTCCCGGCACTGGCCGGAAGGACTTTTTTTATATGAAGATTGTTTCACTTTCAAAACTGGTTTCAAAAATGAAAGTGTCCGCACATAAAAAAAAGTGTAACCAAAATCGATTAAGTACAATCACATAACAATGGGTATCGGCCTCAGGCATCCTAGGCAAAAAAAAGTAATTTAAAACTATTAAAATGCGAGCAAGCAATCTGTAAAGGTTTCTCCCATAGGTTTAGTATTAGCGTTCTCGTTCCTCCGTGCAGAGCTGCCACTGGCGACTATTTTTATATTCTATTCGCACTACTATTTTTTTAAATAGATTTTTTAGTATATTTCTCTTGCACATGCTGTCAGAGTGTATATGAAAGATTTTTGTTATGAGAAAGTGATGCGAGATAGAATAAAAAAATAGTCCCCAGTGGCAGCCCTGTTTCATATGACTAGTGTAGGCCGTCATCGAGTAACAACCTGAAATTTTAACACATTAAATATACATATTAGTACGATAAGAATATTTCAGTCTGACCCCATTTTGACCACCAGACGATGATATGACGAGGCAAACTGGAAAATTCTAACTGTATTAATTTGTATCTTTAATGTGCCAAAATTTCAAGCCGTAACTCGATGACGTGCTAATATTGCTAAAATTAAGAATTGACGCCCAGCTCTCCTCATCTCGTACCAAGATAGGACGAGGCAGACTCAAATATTCTTATTGTACTTATTGGTAACTTTAATGTGCCAAAATTTCAAAATGTAACACAATGACGTGATAATGCCCCCCAAATTAAGAATTGGCGCCCAGCTCTGCTCGTCTTCTAACAAGATATCACGTGGCAGAGTGAAATATTGTTATTGTACTAATCTGTATCTTTAATGTTTTAAAATTTCAGGCTGTAAATCGATGAGATGATAACACCACCAAAATTAAGAATTGGCGTCCCGCTCTCGTATTAAGATATAACGAGGCAGACTTAAATATTCAAATTGTACTTATCGGTATCTTCAATGTGCCAAAATGTCAATCCGTAACTGGATGACGTGATAGTACCCTTAAAATGGGGTCTTCTCGCTTTGTGCCAAATTATGCAAAATCAGTCATTCTTTCACTTACTGTTAATAAGCTTTTCCTAAACCCTTAAGCAATCTTGAAAGTTGATGGCGAAGTAATGTATATGGCAATGGAACGTGAAATATTATGTTTATTGAGTTTTAATTGTACATTATGACGTCATTTTTTATTATAAATTTACGTCTGCCGGTGGTTTCTACCAAGATATGTGCTGGCAGACCAAAATTTTTATAAAATACTCTATTTTAGATTTAATTTGGCACCAATATCATCTAGTAACTCGATTGGCGTCTTAGTGATACCAAAATGACTAGCTGGCGTCCGCTGCTGCTCATATCGTACCAATAATTGTGTAGGCAGACCAGTGATTTCTTCATCTACACCTAATAATCTTGTCCTATATCATGATTTCCTCTCGTAACTCGATGACGTAGTCATTTTTGTCGCCACCGCCCGGTCTACTATTTTTTTAGCACAAAAAAAAAATTATTCGTATTATTGAGTATAATCAAATTGCAGTAGGTAAGCAAAACATTTGATATGCCGATTGGTTTATGCAGATGGTTACATTGAGAGCTGACTCGCATCAAATAATATCGTTTATTTATATTATAAATTCTCAAACAGACGCAGACGTAGCGAGTTTGTCGAGTTAACTATAGCCGCAACTGCATGCTTCTTTAGTATGCATTTCGTGCATTTGTGACCCTTAAGGTCCAAAAAACTGTTTTTCTTCATGTCTTTACTTTTTATGTGATCAGGCGCTCCCTTTCGTGTTTTATGATGTTTGTATGATGTCTAGAGATCAGAGGTCACCAGTGAACGTCGTTAACATGTGCACTTCCGTTTCTTTCTTTTCTTGATAGTTCGATTTCTTTTGCTGATGACCACAGAAGGCTTGGAACAGGCAGGTCAATTAAAATATTTATGGTTTTTATCTTCGCTAAAGAAAATAAACACATATGCTGACCCTCGGCACGACGTATCTCACTGTTCCTACTGTATACGAGGAAATGCGGCACGGAAGTCCAGCCAAACTCATTACGTCTTCATACCTGTCTGAGTTTTCTCAACTCATGTGATCATTATTTGTCCACTAACTGCCTCATGTGTGAGATCAAGAATTAAAACATTAAAAAAAATGTTTTTCCCGCCAGCAGGATGTTCTGGGCAGCGTCAAGGCGTTTCTACAGAAACGAACAACAGAAGTAAAAGCAAGTTTTACCAAAGTGAAGATTTAAATCCTTTCTGTTTTAAATTTTAGTTTCTAAATGTTGTATATCTTAAAAGGAGCCTATTTTTAGGTGCGAAAAATTGGCGGAACACTGTAATTGTTAGTTTGTATTGTATACCGTTCTCGAAAATTCTCTCACCTCCAGCTTTTTGCTAGCCCACGGGCTAGGATAATGATAGTGACATGATTTTCATCAGGTAGTAATAGCACAATAGTAACTTGCCTTTTTATGTTGCGATGACCTGAGATTACACAGTGATCACCGTAAGTCTTTATTAAGTCTAATGCCAGTGGAAACGTCGGCGAAAAGGACATTTGTAAATGGCTTCAGAACGTTACTGTATTGCTTGAGAAAGAAAACTTTTTTGGAGCCTTACTTGATCCAAGCAGTCTTCAACATTGATGATCCGAACTATTCAGCCCTTGACCTGAGATATCCAGGTTCTTGGAAGAAAAGGACACCGGGATTGCCTATGAAACAGACCAAGCTGACTTCACGTTTTCCATAACTGTGCAGTTTGCATTTTTGGTTTCTGGAAACTCAGCAGAATCTATTATAATATAAAAGTTTGAAATAATTCATACAGAAGCTATTCACAGCGCACTGCCATCATGAGACCAGTGTTGGGTATGAACGCGTTCATTGAACGAAAACTCTCACGAACTTAGTTCACTTGGTGTGAACTTTGAGTTGACCTTAACTCACTTTTTGATAAACGAACGTGAGTTGAACGAAAGCTCAAAAAATCCGTGAGTTTGAACGAAATTTACAACTCAAACTCAATTTTTTTCATAACTTATTTAAACATTTTCCAGCCGTTAATAACACGCTTTTTCCATTCAAATGCCATTTAGAGGCCTAAACGAACTCGGGACAGGTCGGGTCTGATCATCAGTTTTTCTGGGTCTTGCTTTCTCTGGAGGCTCGGGCCGGGCCGAACCGGACTTATTTCTCGGCCTGTGCTTTATTATTTATAAAAGTCTGCACCGACAGAAATTGTCTGGCACGGTCAGCCCTGCTTGTATGAAAATTATTGTCCCATCCCAGCCTGACTCGTGCAAAAATCTGTTTAAGGAACAACTTACCTTGGGTCAACAGTTTTTTCCCGAAAATACATATACTTTTAAATTGCCATTATTCTACAATTAAAAGTGCATATACATTTCTAGGGGGGGGGGATACAGTACTGTAAAACCTGTTATAAGAATCTGTGTATGACGAAATCCTGCTTGAAACGGAAAATTTTCTTGATCCGTGGATCTCGATCTTGTAAATGGATATAATAATCCGTTTGAAAATAAATAATACATTTCCAAGAGATGACAGAGCTGGTAAAAAGGAACTGAACTATAAAGATTTTTTTTCTCTCCTATGTGATCCGTCTTAGAAAGTTTTTCGATGTAAAATTTTTCCTATTTTTAAGTCTCCAAGCCGTGTAAATGGATTAATGGTATTAATAATAATTCAGATATTTACATACAAATAGAGATGCATTAAAAAATCAATAAAGCTTACAATAGGATATATAGAAAGAAATGTAGTAGACACAGTATTTTGGAACTGAGATCCCTGTACTATGCAGTCTATGGTATAACAGCTAAAAGTTCCGCCCGAGACCGGCTCGGCCCGGAAAAAAGTTAAAATCTCGGCCGCGAGACCTGCTCAGCCCTAATTAATTTCTAGAAAACATTGATTTTTATGTCGATTTTGTTAAAAATTTCTCTCGTACGAGGAGTTCTGACCAAAAATACTTATCTTTGCTTCTTATCGTCAAGTTTACAGTTTTCAAATTTTAATTGTGGAATAATAGGGATTTAAAAATGCGTGCATTTAAATACAAAAAAATGGGCGGGCCAAATTTTACTGATATTTTTACTAGACAGGCCAGAGTCCTGCCGGTACAATGATTTTCATATGAACTGGGTTGGAACTGGGATTGAATATTTCTGCCAGTTCAGACCTCAAGAAGAATGTAGTCCAGCCCCGACTGGGGTCGGAATATAAATTCAGTCCCGGCCCATCTCCGTCTGAACCTCTAGAAAAAAGCAATCCCCAAAATAAGCTCGGACCGAGTGTCAGGAAGGAGAATTTGGCTGGGCTCATAAAGACCCTTACATCGAATAACCAAAAGAATAATTCACAAAATTTTGTAAAGGATGACGAAAAAATTCTAACATATTTAAAAAAAAAAAAAAAAAAAAAAAAAAAAAAAAAAACGAGTTTTTAGTGAACTTCGTTCACTTTCATAGATGAGTTTGAGTTGAGCGAGTTCGTTTCAAAAATTTTGAATTTGAAGGTGAACTCGACTCATTTTTGAGAAATTGAGTTTGAGTTTGAATTAGATCGTTTTTTTGTGAGCGTGCCCAACACTGCATGAGACATTGGTAATGACAGCAGCATTTGAATGATTTCAAAAACGTAAACGATGGGAAATGTCTTTGCTTTTTTTAGGGTTTCGTACTTAAAAAGTAAACACGGAACCATTATAAGATCACTCATGTGTCTGTGTTTGTCACAGCCATTTTACTCGTAAACTATGGAACTTGGAAAGTTCAAATTGGGGGAAGTAATAAAGACTATTGATCTACTTATTTACAAATTAATAAACATTCGCAAATAAATTTAGGAAAAATGCAGGGGGTCTAATTAAGTTATTTGAAAAAAAATCTTTTCTTTGTGTATCTTGTGTGGTATCATGTGAAAGTTTTCGTAACGCCGAAGTCAAAAATACATTTCTTTTAATTTTAGGTGTTATATTTTAGGAGATATCGTCGAAAATGTAGTGAAAAAATATGTCCCCCCCCCATCTATTTCCGAATCTACTGAAACTAAAATTATGAAAAAATTAGAGGAAGTAGACGTTAATTTAAACCTTGCAGGAAAATCTTAGCTAGGTCCCTTAACTAGATGACCCTGGGTCACACAGTTTTAGAGAAATGCGCATTTTTCCGTTACCCAAAATTTTCGATTTCCGGGCATTCAGCAAAGTTGTTTTGGAGCGCTGAAGGTATCTATCGTAGGAGAAGTATTAAAACATTTTTTATAATGATTTTCGAAAAAAATCGTCGATAGTTAGCCGAGATATTAACCCTTAAAGACACGGACGGTTTGGACATGCATAATGACAGGGGTGGCGTACACTATATAGCATCGAATTTTAAAGTTTAGATAACAACTTTTAATGATATATTTGTGTAATGCAATACCCAGTAGCAGTATGAACGCAATAAACATCAGATTTTTAAAAACATACTAATTAGAATAAATCACATAAGTACTATGATATTCACGACTAGTTTGCATTGAGTGGATCTCTCAATACACCTCTCGTGTCTTTAAAAGTTAATTAAAAAACTATCAGGAAAAACTCGGCACGGTCCCAGGCAGCGTTGCAACTTTGCGACCTCCTTTCGAAGCGCGCTTACTACAATGCCAAGCTTAAACTTTGAACAAGGGTTTTGTTTTAGCTACACTGTAAAAAGAAAATATTATTACTACGCTGAATTTAGTTTTATGAAATGCCAAATGAAATTTAAATATGCACTACTTTTATTGTCAGTAAAGTCATTCATTCCATGTCAATTCAACCAGACCTTGTAACCCGACCGACAGCGATTTGGTTGAAACTTTGTTTACATGCTAGCCCTACCTTGATATAAACAAATAAAAAAAATTCCTTCCTAGACCTCATAGTTTGTGAGATATGGGGGGGGGGGGGTCCAATTTTTGGATTTTTCTCTAATCTCACATTTCTGAGTCAGTATTTATAAATTGTGGTTCCATCTTCAAAAAATTGTTTCTCTGGATCAAAAAATATCACTGTGAAGAACATCAAAAAATACAGATTCTAATTTTAAAAAAAAATATGTAAAAAATTAATTTGTAATTTTTAAGGCCAAAAAATTAAACCAAAATTGAAAGTTATGGTTTTTTTCTGAATTTTTTGTCATTTTATAAAAAAGGTTCTCCACAAAAAGGCAGATGAAATTTCCAATTTCTTTCTGTTTTAAATAAAAATTTATACTTTGCACTTTCTATTTACGAAATGAAAATTATGTCTTTCTTATGGCTTATGCAAAAAATTTGACTTATTTTGGGATACTGACTTACCCTATGTAGTATAGGGTATGATGGGTAAGTAAAACACCTTGAAGGCATTCACGCTCAAGCTCAGTATTGCTTATGATTTCTTTTCTGTAGCTTTATATACGGTCTGTAAGATTAATACACAACACGTAGCATGCTAAATTTGAGTTAAACTTAAAAACGAGTACATTAATTGAAAACGGACTTTCAGCCATCTTCTCTAAAAAACAATAGATCAGTTTCAACCGACGTCACACCCTAGCAACCACCTTAGCAACTAGATGTGTTTTTTGTTATTATCAAGAGATAAAAATCTCGAACTTTGCTTATGGTACCTAAATACTTTCTGCAGATTTTAAATTTAAATTTATAAATCATTTTGATTTATTTGCTAAAATGAACCCTTTAATTCAGACTGGTTTATTTATTTTTATAACAATAGAAAAGTTTTAATGTATAGTATTGGATTGATTGGTACATATCGCACATTATCTGAAATTGTGTTGTTTTTAATCTTATCGCATATCTTTGTCACATAAATGTACATCTATCATTGGATTCAGCGGTATATGTCTATAAATACTCTCACAATGGTAGTATATAAGGAATATGTACAATATTTAATGGAGGGAAGGGGGGAATTTGCAGTGATAGAATTTTTTTCTCTTTTTACTTATGAAAAACAAGGCAAAAACTTTATTTTGAAAATAAAAAAAGAAGCATTTATTAAATAAATTCAACAAGTCATAGGAACTAGGAATCACAGTAATTATTTAAGTATCATATCTTAAAGTAGGTACAGACATATTTTTTCTTGATTTGAGCAATTTCCCAAAACAGGACAACATTTTTACATAAGCTATGAGAAAGACGCCATTTTTATTAAAATTGAAATAATCATTAATTTGAATCTAATACATTAAATAAAATTGCTTATAAATGTTTTTAAATTTTAAATTTTTGTAATTTTTTTATGTAACAAATAAAGCATTTGTTAAATTATATGCAAATTTTTTAAACTAAAAAATCAGAATAAACATTATATTTAAAAGATTGAAATTCAAAAATAGAACTGAGATATTTTACTTAGATTATTTTATACTTTTGCAGTATCACTTAGTCTTATTTTGCAACATTCTTTCATTGTGCAATTTTAAATTTATATTTATTATGAAAAAAACAACATTGAGAACCTTCTAATATACATTTCAATTTTCTTATTTTAATGCAACTCCAAACATAATAATATAACAAAGCATTAGTAAAACAGAACATCTTCGTAATTTAGTATCTAAAATACTATTGTCTTTCTAATTCAAAATCGGTGTCTATCTCACTTCCTTCCCTCCCACCCCCAGAAAAAAGAATATTGTTAAATATCTTAAGGGGAAATTATCTTCATTTTGGTAAAAGTTTATGAAAATTTGTAATTTTTATATTGTCCAGAGCACCCATCACTAAAGTCAAAGTCTTTTTTTACATCAGGAAATCTCTCTTTTAGAAATGATAGCACTTCCTTCTGTGTTAAACGCACAAGAGTGACATCATGTTGCATATCATAAGATTGTGTATATTGCTTCCTGATAATCTAATACTGAGAGATAGATAGTACATAACAGTTGGAATATAAATCAGTTTTGTGCATAGTACATTCTTAGCAATGCTAACTACGTTTTTTTTCAGCCATGATTCTTCAATATTCATTACAATTATAAAAATTTTCCATTTCTTCAATTGTTTCTAGACCTGTGGCTGTGGCTTTACCTTTTCTTATTTCTGGCCCTGACAAGATTATTTTTTTCTCTCAGAAGTTGTCATGACTGTCTTGCAACATAACCAGTTACTTCAAATTCATCTATTATTTTCCTTTGCAGCACAAAGAAAATTAGATCACCTTCTATTATCAGAAACAGCACACTAACAGTAATTTGGTTAACAGATTTGAAAGCACCTGCCTTTACTAAAAATTTTTATCCTGCCTTTGTCAGAATGTGTTTGTACAAGGCAGGTGTATAAATATGTTTCATCCTGTAGAAATGAACCTGGCTTTGTTAAATATAAGGTATTTAAACCATAAAAACATATTCAAACTGATTAAAATTGTTCAAGATAATAAAATAGAAAGTTTTCAAAAAAAATTAATAGAAATAAAGTATTTTAATTCAAACACACACACACACACATACAGAGAGAAAAAAATATCGAAAATGTGATTAAAAAAAAGTCATTCTTCTATTTTTTTATATTCTATGCCAACAAAAGATTTTCTGTTTACAGTTATATTATAAAAATAAAATTAAGAGATTGTTTAAATTAAAAAAATGCTTATAATAAAATAAATTACATGAATGAATAAATAAATAAAAGATACGGATTATGCACAAAATTTAATGGAGGGGGGATAGACTGCAGTCATAGACCTCTTTTTTCCCCTTCAACTCAGAAGGGAAAAAAACAAAGCAAAAACTTTACTTTGCAAAAAAAATGAAAGAAAGAAGAAAGAAAAGAGAGAAAGTAATATATTCAACAAGTCGAGAACCACAGTAATTATTTAGAAAGCACAGCTAAAATTAGGCAGAGATTTTCTTCCTTGATAGACGCAGTTTCCAAAAACAAGGCAACATTTTTGCATAAGCCATGAAAAAGACATAGTTTTTATTTCTTAACTAGAAAACCCAGAGTGTAAATTGTCATTTGAAACAAAAAGAAATTGGAAATTTCATTTGCCTTTTTGTGAAAATCACAAAAATTTGGAAAAATAACCATAACTTTCAACTTTGGTTTAATTTTTTGGCCCTAAATATTTAAAATTAATTTTTTAAATATTTTTTTATTAAAATCTGCATCTCTTTATTTATTTACAGCGATATTTTTAAGGTGATTCACATGTTAGATCCAGAGGAGCAATTTTTGGAAGATGGAACTACACTCTAAAAATACAGACTCAGAAGATTTGAGAAAAATCCAAAATTTTGACCCCCCATTTCTCACAAACTATGAGGTCTAAGAAGGAAAAATTTCTGATTGATTCACATTAAGATAGAATTAGTATGTACACAAAGTTTCACCCAAATCCCTGTCGGTCATGTTACGAACAATAAAAATATTGGTTGAATTGCCATGGAATGACCCAGTACCAAATTAAATTTATCATAAACAGATTAGAATGAGTTTAAAACAAGAGTTATACAGAATAGCAATATTTGATATGATTTAGGCTTCATATCCTTGAACGTTTATGGTATACCCATTCATATTTTCTAATATATACAGCTATACCCAATCCTACGTTGTATAGTTTTTTACAAAGTCTTATTATACTTTTAGTAACAATTTTTTTTAATAATACAGTTAATAATTCATATATTTATTGTACGGAACCCTCTGAGCATGAGTAACTCTCGCACTTGACCGTTTATTTCTAGCGAAGAACGATGTTCAACTTCCGGTAATTTTGTTTGTGAACAGGCACAAACACATTTTAATAGTGGAATAAGAGAACTGTACAAACCGCTACAGATACTTTTGACGGTTTTATACCCAAATGCTATCCACATTATTCAAACTTGTGACCATGCTGTTTTTCGTCAGCTAAAAAATAATTGTTACAAGGCCCTTCTTCGCTACCGCAATAAAACATCCACTTGAAGCTGTAACAAAAGTGTGCATAGCTCAATCCTGAAAATCGGGCTAGAAACTATATGACAATGACAATAAAAATAGTTTCACGGCAACAGGACTTTATCCATTCGATTCAAAACGCTGTAGACTACTCAAAGTGGATCACATCATTAACAATGTTTCAACTGTTACTAGTGGTAATAAGTCTTCTTTAAACGCCACGAAATCTGCAAAATTTATCGATTGAAGACATCCGCCAAGTTGCCGGTAAAAATGTGGTGAAAATAGTGAGCTCTAGTAACGACAACATCGAAAATAATATTATTAATCTGAAAATTGTTCGGCATTAGCCGAAAACTACTGACGAAGATAGTTTTTCAAGGCCCGAAAATTCATACCCTTTCCCCTCCACATCTGAAGATCGCTCTCACTGGTTAAACTAAATCCATGAATGGCTACAGAATCCTGTAAGGAAAGGCATAGGAAGTCCGATAGAATGCCTTTTGTCCTGACATCGCAAAGATGGCCCAAGCTGCAAAATACCAACGATCGGATGAAACCAGGAGTCCATCAAAAAGAGCAATACAGAAAGAAATATTTCTAAAACGGGGAGTAAAATAAACTGAGAAGGCCGACAAAGAATCTAAAACTGCTAATTAATGGTCAAGGATCAACCAAACATGATCACAAAAATAAGGATTGATTTCGGTGCTTCATCACTAGTGCAGTGACGGGTCATTGCTGTTTTGAAGTGGGCCATCATTGAGGTTTTCAGACTTTTTTGCAAGACAAATTATCGAAATTAATATATTTTTAATTTCTTGATTTTCTGGAATCTAAAGTGTTCTTCAATGCTTGTTTCTTATATTTTGATGATCGTCATGCCAAAATTTTGCTCGACATAGTATTGATATGCTAAAAACCAAAACTATGTGCTTCACCGGGCCATCACTAGTGGTTTTACTCTAATTTTGATTAAAAAAACTCAATTTAGATATCATATTTGAATTATACGATAAATTTAACATCGGGATATCAAACGAGAAGTCATTCGATGAAGTTGTTTACGAATTTTCCAAATGTTAAAAGTAGAACATCTAATGTTAAATTATTTTTAATAGTTCAAAAACGAGTAGTGACTTTAAGCATAACAAAGTTTGCTTTCCTAAATGCGCTGTAATATTCGATTTGCTAATTTTAATTTTCTAAAAGCCATTTTCTGTTACTCAAGTTACAATTCATATTTATTTCGAAAAAAATTTTAGAAAAGATAAATACTTTTGAATTATTTCATGAAATAAATATAAATTTTAACCTCTATAATTATTTTAAAAGGAATGGATTTCTTGATGCTTCAAGTATGCGAATTCACTAAGCCCCATTCCATCAAGCAGTTTTTTTTTAGTTATGCTTTAAAATCTCTGCATATTGCATTTTGTTTTTCAACTAATAAAAAGAAAGTTAACATTATGAGTTCCTAACTTTGCATCAGAATATTTCCTAAACTACATCAGGAAATGATTTCCCATTTGGAATCCGAAGGTAACAGTTACCGATGAATCCAAATCGGATGTCAAGATTTCAATTGAATGGCTATTTACAATTTTCTCTGCTGCAATTTTGGCGATTGAAAAGTGAAGGGTATTTCTCTCTTTTTTTATTTCTTTTCTTGGATGAGTGTACATTGTGATTCTCAGTAGGAATATGTAAATATAGAGTATTTGGCATATGTTTAATTGTGTTTGGTAAATATAAATATGTTGAAATAATACGAACTTTCTGTGGTTATTATGTTAATATAAATTATACTGGTATTTAGCATTTGACATATTACTACATTATTTCATTTGTGTAAATTTACAATCCGTGACAAAAATATATATTACCCGCCTTTATTTGAGGATCTTTTAACAATAAAAACAAGTCATATGTGACAGTAAATTAGAAATATAATTTTATTTCAGAATATAAATGCATTTTTTTTTAAATAGTGGTCATCTACACATTAACAGTGGAACGCCTGGAGAGAGTCGATACGATTCTGACCATATGATTAAATGTCAAGTGGAACGAGAAGTTCTTCCACAAAATAAGTTAAATTTTAAAAACGCTGATTTACGTAAAATAAATCATTCAAATAAATTTAAATAAAAATTCTGGTGTAAAATATTTTTATGAAACTTGAGTAAAATTTCCGAGGGTTTTAATGCTAAAGTTTGTACCGAATTTTTTTTTCAAATGGTAACATCCACTTTTAACATCACATTTTAATTTCTTGGGTCAAAACATCCTAGATAAATTCGTAACTTACATACTTTTTCTAAATTTTCAGAAGGTTATAAATATAAATATGTTTCGGGATTATCCATAAATTTAGAAAAAAAAAAAACATATTAAGCATTGGAACTCCGACAAACTTCCATAATAAAACGTCAATAGTTATCATTGCAAAACATCCAGAGTTCTGATCACTTAGCAACCATAAAATCTATCCTTTTGTACAGTTGAAAATTTTAATTTTTCTATATCTCGATTGGAATGAGCTGTAAAAATACACACGTTTGTATTATATTGCGCTAATTTTTTTACGTAAAAAATTAATATAAGTAATTATTCGTGATTTTTTTACTGTGCATTTATTAATATTTTTTTATAACTTAAACAAAGTTTTTGAATACAAGAAAGGATAAAATTATATTTGACTTCATTCATTGCATCTCATTAAAAACGAAACATTTCAATAGAAAGTGTTTTTACCCGACTGCCAAGAAGGGTTATGTGTTTCACGCGTATCTGGGTATGTGGATTTCTTTATACCCTCAAAACATTCCAACGGCTGAATGGATTTTAATGAATGAGGTCTCTATCGATTCGTCTTAACCGTCCGATGGTTATAGGTTAGGTTTTGTTTATATTAATTCCAAATGGCGACCGCAAAATACAAAATAGCGGTAGAAACGAAAAGAAATTTTTACGCACCCTATTGAGTAGCATAGCATTGGATAGGTCTTTCAAAATGAAGACGATGTTTCATTGACTATTTTACAGTCAGAAACTCTATTTAAATATTACACAACCTGGAAGTTGCGTAGATAGGACCTCTAGCTTCACTGCAACTCTAACGATCATAGACATCTATACGCCTCATCGAAACTATGTTTATAGATAGGAACTAGCAATTAAAAACAACTTAAATGTCATCAATACAAGTAAATAAAAAAATAAGTAATATAAAAAATAGTTTCACATTGATGAGAAATAATTAATTAGTTCGCTCTTTACGCAGTCCGATTTTTTTAATTTTAAATTTAATTTTTACTTGTGAAGATATAAATTAAATGTTGCGTGTATTTAACATAAGTATTCTTAAATTTTGAATCTTTCTATAATGATTTAACCCTTTATGTCCCGATGGTACTTTAAAGTATTATTAAAAAAACTTGTTGTCAAGTTTATTAAATACATCAATTAGCAGCAATACAATTTACATTGAGTTATAGATACTTTACTTTATCTTATTCCAAAAGCTTTATTTGATGCATAAAAGAAAAATGTTTTTAAAAGGATGATTTATCTTTCATTTGCACCTGTTTAGCTTTCTTGATGTCGGAAGACTGAAAGTGGATAGTGTCAGTTCTTACATATTTCTATATTTGTATTGAAAGACCATTATATTTGTACATTTTCTAATTCTATAAAATTCTTTAAATTTTTTTGTATACAAAAATTGAGTGATTTTATAAATATTCGACAAAATCCCTATAAATAAATATTTCGTTCATTAATTTTAATCGGCATTATCCTTCTAAAATTTATTAATTGATTATGTAAATCTTCTAACGAATTTTGAAAAGTTCAGGAAAAATACATTAGAAAAATTTTTTTTCCATATTTCATTATATGAGACATAAAGGATTAAGGACAGTATATACACTATACCTTTTCCCAGACTTTTTTTTTATCCAAGCTCAAATATTATGTCAAAAGTGGGGTGTTATCATTTGAAAAATCAAAGTTTATGTAAAGTTTAATATGTACACGACCCATATTCCAAAACTTGCATTCATATTCGTAATGAATTGTAAGAATTCATTTCTCCATGAGTTATATGAAGAATAATCTTCCGTGTCTAATATCTTTATTACCATTTTATAGTAAACGATCTAAGAAAAAGTCGGTTTATCATTTTTTTCTTTTTTTTCATGTTTTTTACAATAAATTTTAAATTACTGCACATCCTCCAAAATTGTATTGATTTATATTTTTTTTATTCCAAAAAAGCTACATTGAAAAAGGAATTTTTCGTTCACTAACATCTCTTCATCAACCTTTCCTTTTTGTTTTCATTACAATTTATTTTAGTGAATTTTTACTTGAACAAAACTTAAAGTGAAATTATTAAAAAATCTGTATATTGACCTGTTTTTATATTTCGATAAAATGAAAATTCAGATTCAATTTATTTCTGGGTGATGTCTGTTAAAATATATGGAAATACGTCATGCCATACAGTATAAACTATTTTAATAATCAAATATGCTTTTACTGTTTGCTAAACTATGCATATTTAGGCAAAATAAAAAAATTAACTTGTGTGTTAATGGATTATTAACTTTTATAAAAAATAAATTTATTTTTTCTCAGTCTGTCCGACAAAAAAACCCGGGTACTGTAAATATGATTCGAGTATCGAGACATGATTCATAATAATAACGTTATGAATCATGTGAAATGCAATTGAATGATTTGGAAATTGTAAAGAAAATAGATTTAGATTACAAGTAATGCATCTGTGTGCCTTTAATGCATTGCTGCTATGATTCAGTTTCTGCTAGTATATCCATATTATTACTCTCGGGGATGTGGGACAATAGGCCCCAGGCTCCTCGACAAACTGTCACAAATCTCTTAATGCATTATAACTGATGATCCTAATCGCTAGAATTTTCTGCTTATTCGAAGTTGGTCATATGACCATGTCGATCCAGTGTTGTACAATATTGAAGTTTCCACCCGATGCCTAACTTTTTTTGCTGTAATGATAAGCAAATGTATATGACTGTACTGACTGAGTTCAAGTGTTTTTTGTTTATTTGTTTGTTTTTTCACTTTGCACTCGTGATCACTGATCGGAACAAACATTTTTTGAGCACTCGACATGAAGAAATCATGCCACAAAATTTAAATTGATTTCTAATATTTTATGTGGCATTTAAAAACCTTTGTTTCGATGCGACTTATTTAACACTTAAACCTCTCTTATAAGTAGCTTATTAGAGCTAGAAGTTTGAAAAATTCATCATTCACTTATCCATCCACCTTCAATTTCCATACCGTTCTTATTTCTTCTTCTTCTTATTATTATTATTGCTATTGTTGTTGTTGATTATGATGATGGTGTTAATTTGTTTGTTTTGAAATTTCACATTAATAAGCTAATTATCGTATTTGGGCGATAGTTGTGTAAAATAGATTTCAGTTATCTGCACAGTTATTTATCTCGACTTTATATATATTTCTGAACTTTTAAGCGGCAGTAAATAATTACTTTTGATTACACTTTTTTCCCCTTAGAGTCTGATTAAAGTTAGAAACTTTAATATTTAATTATTTGCATATTTATTCCCACATTTTTAATTTTCATGTCATTTTAATTTTCTTTTTTACCACTTTTATGAATGCATTATCGTCTCTGAACGATAGTACATTTCATTCATGTCATAAAATTATTTGTCAGCAATGAAATTATTTCAATTTGCTCTCTATGTTTCTGAAAACATGTGAACCTGATAGCTAAGGTTTAGAATATGTATAATTAGTTTTAGAAAGCATGGAATGATCTGTACTTAAAGCATCATTTCTCTTTCTTTACTTTTTTTTTTATTATTTGATACATAAGTTCACCAAAAATTCTTTACTATTACTTACCGATGAAATTGCCTTATTCTAACAGCAACACAGTTAATAACAACACAGGTAAAAAAGGAATAAAAAGCTAGGCAAAATTCCTAAGGCTGATGTTTGTTATGTTCCTTTCAGAAGAAATGTCTTTTTACATTTAAGAATGAAAAAAAAAATCACAAAAGGTGCTTTTCCGGAGAAAATTAAAAGTTTATATATGTAATATGTTCAAACGTCACTCAAGCAAGTAAAATTTCATGTAAATTTAAACAAAGTCGAGGAATACTTATAAACTAAAAGTTTTTCCTCCCCTTAATCCTCTTTGTAAGAACAAGAAATATATTACAGCAAGAACAAAATAACTCGCATGTAAATTTCGAAAAGAATTTTTGCAAATTTGCAAAAACTATTGTCAATTTAAAACAACTTTCACACTGTAATAGTTTGTAAGGATTTTACGGAAAACTTTTTGCTCTTTCTGGCTAGGAAAAAAACATTTCGAACGCAGAATAATCATATTTCCTGCATGGAAGTAAATAAGTATAAGATGGTGTGTTTTTCTACAAAAGTTTAAAAGTCACCTGTTCTTAAAACATTTTTTTTTATAATTATGTGCAAAATTTCAAATACTAAAGTGACAAGCAAATTTTGATCCAAGATTTTGTTTTCTGTCAATTTCACTTTAACTTAAGAAAAAAAAATCAAACTGTAAAGCTAAAAATGTTGTTTGCGAAAGTAAGTTCGAGAAAAAAAAATAATGATTTTGATTAATGTATGTTATTCGAAAGATGAAATATTTAAGTTGAAATATAATTAATCATTCATCATTTATGAACAATGTAAAAGGGTTATTTTTAATTACTTAGTTTGTACATAACTAAAGTACTGCTGTGTTAAATTAAATTTTTTTCATGACTTAATTAAGAATTTAATTCGTAGTTTTGTTTGTTTACTTCAATAAAACAATTAAAATATCTCTTTGTTTAAAATTATTTTTGACTACAAGACAAATTATCATAAAAATCACAATTTGTATAATTTCAATTCATGTAGTTCCAAAATAATTCTGTTACAATACTATAATTTTGCCTGGGTTTCGATTATGGAAAATTCACCGCTTTGATTTACACTTGATACAATTGCGAACAAGTGAATTTATTAAAAAATATGTACTTTTTTGTTCTTTTTTTCACGACATGGCAACAGGAAAGAAAAATTACCTTATTTAAACAATCTACTCAGGACTTTTCAATTACACAGGCCTGCGAAATTGAAGTTTTTGAAAAATACAAGAGAAGTTTTCGCTGATTTTTATGTTATTTGGTATTTGATTATTATGGTATATATACGGATATCTGAACCTACAAAAATTTCCTCTGGCAGCTTGGCTTCGGATAAACCTGGAAACTTTTTGCACAGTTATTTGAAACAATCGCAATCTTTTGGAACAATACAATTTTTGGCTCAATAAGCTGCTACGAATCACATTCTTGGGACCTGTTTAATGATTTTCTCTTCCCACCCATTCTATTTTGACCCAACGTTGATTCTATTCACGTCTGTCCCATTCGCAAATGAAACATTGGTACTTTGAGCATGAGGTCCATGAGGTATGTCCGATGAAATTTTCATAAAAATCCAAGTAAAATTGATTTTTTCAAGAAAACGTGACGTGATAGAATTTTTTCATTATTATTTTTTAATTTAGCACCAAAAAATACATTATGTTCAGCTATCAATTCCCTTGTATTTTTTTCCTCGCAGGCCTGTGTTATTTTTTCAAAGTATAATTACGTATAATTTTAATTTAATTACTATTAAATGTTAAAATAGTATATATTTTTTAGTATACATTATTTTTTATATATATTTTCTACTTTATAGTGTTTAAAAAAATTTCGGTGTTGCAGTTTCACAGTCAGTTGGACTTTTTTAGAGTGTTTTCGTGCACAATTAACTTCATTTTTTAACTTATCCATTGTTAACATACGTAGACAGGTGTAAAAGTGAAGATTGTTTGGAGACTTATCACCAGCGCACGGCGAACGAAAAAATACCTAAAAATGAATTTATTAAATTATAATTAAGTTCTAAAAATATAAAATGTAGCATTGTCATAGGAAACACATCTGTGTACGTAGTGAAAAATAGGTTATAAAATTCGATCCCTATATGCAAAAATCCTTTTTAAGTTAGATAAGTGTATAATATTTTCTTAATATATATATATTTAAGATTCATGCTCTTGCAACATTGACATTAGGAACATCTTTGTCAGTTCGTTTTAAGGATTTCTTTAAGTTTACTTTTTTAAATAATTTTTATATAATCCAAATTAAAAAGTATCGTGAATAGAGATAATGTTATTTAGGACATTATATATTTTTGTAAAAAAAAAATTGTAAGATAGTTTATTCTTCTTTTAAATGTAGCTAAGTGTCGACACTAAGTGTCGCCTATGAATCATTCATAACGAGTCCTTATGAGTGTTTCCTAAAAATCGCGATCCATTAAAGATTCTTCTTAAAGTTTGTTGTGTATTCTGCCTTAAATTTCGAAACTTGAGTTACGAGTGAAGCTCTAGATTAGAAATATTATTATTATAAAGAGAACGGAAGTGTTGTATGACAGAAGCTTGTCGGAAATAGTGACAAAATTTCTAATGAAACGAGGTGCAGGTGATTTCCAGATATCAGTGGCTCTCTACCTGTTGATGAAGATAAGCTTTTTCAAGTGGGTCCCTGCCAAAAATTATCTCTAAGATTAAGCTCAGTAGCCCTTCTTATCATTAGTCCAAGACTTTGTTATCTATACTATCTATATCTCGTACTATAAATATTGGTAAGCGTCTGTGCGTGTGTCCATGGCCGGAACTGCTCTTTTTTTAGATGGCGCAGAAACGTGCGAGTTGCCATAAAAAGAAAAAAAAGGGAATAAAACTCGGGGGATCCCGGACTTTCAGATTTCGGAAGAATCGTGCGCTAATTAAGGGAAATTAATTAACTATAGTATCATTAAGAAAGCATTGAAAAACAGAATCGAGAAACTAAAACAGAAAACTGGCACACAAAAAGAGCGCAAATTCGGTTTCGTTTTCGAGGTCCGAAAGCGGTTTTGTTGAAATTAGGAAAACAAACGAGTCGATCAATTTTAAAATCTCAGATATTTATAAAAGCACCTAAAAATTTTCAATAAGTGAGTGTAGTTGGATTTTCCGGATTGGGGGGGTTGGGTGTGGACAAATGTTTAAAACCATAGCGTTTTATACAATAAATATAGTTTCGGATGCGGTTTTTCGATGGAACCCTCCGAAAAATATTATTTATTAAATGTAAAATTTCAAAGAGGGGTGTTGGGTGAATTCCGGGTGTATTCTGGGGGCGCGAGAGGAAACCCTAATTATCAAACTTTTTCTGGACCCTTCATGTGATATATCATCGGAAATTCCTCGGACCACTCTTTCATATTATGAACATGTCTTCCAAACTTTCCCCAATTTGACCACCCGGGGACGCTTTTCGAACTTTTTTGAAATCGTAGTGTTTTCATAATTTTAGGTCGGATTTTTTTACGAAGTTGCCCAATAAATATTAATTATAATATACTAGCAAACCCCGCGCCTTTGCTCGCGTAGTATTTGAAATATGCCAAGTGATATTTATATGTATAATTTTTATTAAAAGAAATTATACTTTTAGGAATAATTCAGAAATTACTATTTAAAAGATAGTTTGACTAAACTTCATTATTACACTGCATTAGGCAGAAATTAGACTTAAATTAATAAAAAGAAATAAAACTAAATAAATGATAATTTAGAAAATATTTTGAAACTTTTATGCTTATTTAATACGCTTATTTCAGTATTCATTTGAAGTTTTGAATTTTTTAGAAACCATCTTCTTACATCTTAAAATTAACCATCATGTCAAATTCCAAGTCCTAATACCTCTCTCAACAAAAAGGGCTATGTTGAAATAGGAACTGTCACCATTAATTTGCCAACATTAATTTTGAAATCGGTTTGTTATTTCCTAATATTCCACAGAAGCGTAATTTAGAAGGCTTTTAAAGGCCTTTTTTAGAACGTTTGTTGACCCTGTGAACCCCGGGTGGTAGAATCATCCGCATAAAATATAGCCTGTGTAGGACTGGAGACTGTTACCATTGATTCGCAATTATTACTTTTATAATCTGTTTATATTCCCTGACATTCCATAGAAATCGTAATTTAAGACTTTTAGAACGCTTTTCGCACCTCCCATTCGCTTCGCCTTTTTTAATAGGAATTTATTTTCGACAGTCTTTCGAGGGCATTTATATTTTATAAGTAAATACCATGCCATATTTAAAGTTTCTAGCCTCTTCAGTATCACAGAAATCGCAATTTAGAATTTTTGTTCCTGCAAAACCTCTGGTGGTAGTGGCACAGACATAAAATATAGCTTATGTTTCATCAGGTTCTATCACCAACAATTTGTCACGATTAATTTTTAATCGGTTTGGTATTTGATAAGATTGCATAAAAATTGTAATTTAGAACGTTTTTAAAACGCTTTTCGCTCACTTCATCCATTTAAATTCGGAATTTTCATTCGACTGTTCTTAGAAAGCAGTTGCATTTTGTAAGTAAATACCATCCCATATTTCAAAATGTTAGACCCCTCAGTTATGGAAAAAACGCAAATTAGAACATGTTTTGCTCTTGCACCCCCACATGGTAGTGACAGCAACATAAAATATAGAATATGTTGGAGCAGGGACTGTTACCATCAATTTGCAACCATTACTTTTCAAATAGGCTTGGTATTTCTGAGATTGCGTAGAAATCGCAATTTAGGACGTTTTTAGAACGCTTTTCGTGCATTTTTACGCATTTTAAATTTCCAATTTTTTCGAAACTGTTCTTAAAGATCATATATATCTAATAAATATGTACCTTGCGTAATTTCCAGTTGCCATACCCTACCGACCACAAAAATCAAAATTTTGAACTTTTCTTGCACCTGCAACCTCCAGGAGATAGTGACACTTACATGAAATAACGTCTATGTTAGAACAGAGGTTGTCAGCATCAATTTGCCCATCATTACTTTTGAAATCAGTTTGATTCTTCCTGAGATTGCTCACAAATCGGCATTTTGAACGCTTTTAGAACGCTTTTCGCGCATTTTCACCCCCTTTAAATTTTAAATTTTTAAAGAAATTTTCTTAGAGATCATTTATATATAATAACTATATTCCATGCAAAATTTCTTGAATCTAGGTCCTTCCATAATTCAAAAATCGCATTTTTAGAACGTTTTTAGTTCCTGCATCTCCTCTGGGGTAGTGGAAACAGACATAAAATATAGCTTATCTTGAAGAGCTGCCACTATCATTTTTACACCATTCTATTTGAAATCGGTTCAGTACTTCCTGAGATTGCATAGAAATCGCAATTTAGAATGTTTTTTACAACGCTTTTCGCGCATTTTCCCCCTTCTTAAATTACGATTTTTTTTAGGAAATGTTCTTGGAGATCATCGATATATTATAAGTAACTACCATTCAAAATTTCATGATTCTAGGCCCTTCCATAACACAAAACCGCAATTTAGAACGTTTTTTTTTTCTCCTGCAACACCAAGGTGGTAGTGATACAAAAATGAAAAAAGCCATGTTAGAGCAAGGTCTGTCACCATCAATTTACAACCATTACTTTTGAAATTGTTTCGATACTTCCCAAAATTGTGTAGAAATCACTGTTTAGAATGTTTTTAGAACCCTCTTCATGCAATATCACCCCTTTTAAACTTCGAATTTTTTAAGGACTGTTCTTAGAAATTCTTTATATCTAATAAGAAACTAATATTTCAAATTTCATATTTCTACGCCCTTCAGTAACGCAAAAATCGCATTTTTAGAACGTTTCTTGCTCCTGCACCTCCTTTGGGTAGTGGCACCGACATAAAATATAGCCTATCTTGGAGCAAGGGTTATTACCATCATTTTGACACCATTATTTTTTAAATAGGTTTGGTATTTGCTGAGATTGTGTAGAAACCACCATTTAGAACATTTTTTAGAACGCTTTTTGTGCATTTTCAACCCTTTTAAATTTCGAATTTTTTAATAACTGTTCTTAGAAATACTTTATATCTAATAAGTAACAAATATTTCAAATTTCATATTTCTACGCCCTTCAGTAACGCAAAAATCGCATTTTTAGAACGTTTCTTGCTCCTGCACCTCCTTTGGGTAGTGGCACCGACATAAAATATAGCCTATCTTGGAGCAAGGGTTATTACCATCATTTTGACACCATTATTTTTTAAATAGGTTTGGTATTTGCTGAGATTGTGTAGAAACCACCATTTAGAACATTTTTTAGAACGCTTTTTGTGCATTTTCAACCCTTTTAAATTTCGAATTTTTTAATAACTGTTCTTAGAAATACTTTATATCTAATAAGTAACAAATATTTCAAATTTCATATTTCTACGCCCTTCAGAAACGCAAAAACCGTAATTTAGAACGTTTTTTGCTCCTGCATCCCCTTTGGGGTAGTGGCACCGACATAAAATATAGCCTATTTTGGAGCAAGGGTTATTACCATCATTTTGACACCATTATTTTTTTTTAATCGCTTTGGTATTTCCTGAGATTGTGTAGAAACCGCCATTTAGAACGCTTTTTAGAACGCTTTTTCTGCATTTTCACCTCTTTTAAATTTGGAATTGTTCAGAAAATGTTCTTAGATATAATTTATATCTTATAAGTAATTACCATTCCAAATTTCATGATTCTAGGCCCTTCCATAACACAAAAATTGCATTTTTAGAACGTTTTTTGGTCCTGTACCCCCTTTGGGGTAGTGGCACCGACATAAAATATAGCCTATGTTCTAAGTTGGGCTAACACCATCATTTTGATACCTTAACTTTTGAAATCGGTTCGGTAGCTCGAGAGATTACCTCTAACATACAAACAATTTTTACTTCTTTCTAATATTAGTATAGATAAAAAATTCAAAGAGTGGGGTGAGGGTGTATTCCGGGGATCACGATATTAGCCCACGGGAGGCACTTTCTAACATTTGCCGACATCTCCTCATTTGATATATCATTGGAATAGCTTGTGACCACTCATCCATGTTATGCACCTTCGGTGTCCCTCTCCCGATTTCACCCCCAGAAGGGCACTTTTCTCAATTTTGAGGACACCCCTCATGTGATATATTGTAGGAAACCCCTGTGACCACTTAATCATATTATGCGCCTCCTTGTCCCTCTCCTACTTTACCCCTTGGGGACACTTTTCTAAATTTTGCCGACAATTGTCATGTGATATATCGTTTTAAAGGTCTGTGACCACTTATCCATGTTATTTTCCACCGGTATCCCTTAACTCACTTTACCCTCCCAAGGGGCACTTTTCTGATATTGTCCGACAACCCCTCATGTGGCATATCGTTGGAAAGCCCTGTGACCATTTATTCATATTATGCACACACCTCCGGTGTCCCTCACCACACGTTGTCCCCAGGGTAGCACTTTTTTAAATTCTGCCGACACCCCTCACCCCGCATGTGATATATAGTTTGAAAAGCCTGTGACCACTTACTGATATTATGCACCTCCAGTGTCCTCCCCTCACTTTGCCTCCCCGGAGGTACTTTATAACTTTTGCCGACACCCCTCGTGTGATATATATTTGGAAAGTCCTGGGCATTGGAATAGGAGATCTTTCCAGTGCATGCGCAGCACGTCTGCTACACGGTGCCTTAGTCAGCGGAAACCCGGTTCGAGGTTCGTTCGGTTCGAGATTTTTTTACAATATTTTGCAGATATTTTTTTAGAATATTGTGCAGTGCGTGCACAGAAAGCTTGCTATAAGATGCCGTAGGCAGCGGGGACCAATTTCGAGGTTTGTTCGGTTGGAGATTTCATATTACAAGATTATGTATAAATTAGAAGCGCCGATGAAAGGAGGGGCCCGCTAGCGGGTGAAGCCAGCTAGTGTTATTAATAATGATGCTATTATGATAGTTAAAGCTCTAGAAAAATAGATAGAAACTGTTTTGTTCTCATTTAATTGTAGCGCCGTGGAATACATTAGCTCATGATGTCTACACTTGCTTAGCGATAGGTATGTAATGTGTATCAATAATGTTCAGAGAAATAAATACCATTGTTGTTCGCATAGATTGCAAGATAATAACTGTTCGGGAATGTCATTAAAATAGCGATTAAACAGGGTATGTGTCAAGACACAGACCTGCAAGATCCCAGAGAGTGTAATAATGTAAAATGTAGAAAAAGTGTTGTCAGTGTAGACACAGAAATTGCGGTCACCAAAGTATAGCTTTATGAAGTATAAAAGTCCGTACTCGATACTAAGCCGAATGGATTTACAGACCAAGATCTCTTTCAAGACTCTCTCAAAGGCTTTCGTAAAGTCTAAAAAGTTGACAGCAGCAGGACTCATCATGTTAAAGTCTTTACTAAGGGATTCCACAATATGAAGCATATGGAGTTGAGTGGTGTGCTTAACTCTGAAGCAAATTGCTCAGACATGAGAATGTCAAGTCGAATTAAAAGATATAGGAGAGGATAGAGGCTAGAAGAGGAGGATGGGAGATAGAGACTAAGTTGGCGCAAAGCAAGTTAGCTTTTTATTTTTCATAAAGAGTTAGTCTTGCTAGAACGGTAACTCAGAAAATTGTATCAAGTAAAGTAAATTAAAAAAAAACATTTAAAACAAAACTAACATGCAATGACAGTCAATCATGCAATAAACAGCTCAATATAAGAAACAAACACCATTTTGTCTTTGCATTCTGTCTGTAATTTTTTTATTCTTAATTTTTCATAGATTAAGGGAGCTCACTTGTCCCCCTCACTTTAGTATGTCCATGCCAAATGATAATTTTATGTAATTATTCTAGTAATATTCTTTGGCCTTTCTTTCAAGATTGGAGTACTTATACCATGAATGTCAAACCATTTTCCCGGTTATCAAAAGCAGTTTCTATTCTGTCTCTAATTTAAATAAGAAATGACTTGCTCTAGTCTTTCAAACATTCATGTTCTCGATTGGATATTTCACAAACATTACATGTAACAAAAAATTCTCTCTTATTGATAATGCTAGACTAAAACAGTAGAAAGCAAAATACTATATAAAAATAATTTAAAATATACATGTACCTAAAACTGGCCTGCAAAACATTAGTTATCATAATTCGCTATATCTCAAAAATAAAATAAAATAAATTATCTTTAAATAATTTTACTAAATTATCTTTACTTTTATCATCATCGCTTTTAAAAGCATTTTCGCTACGGTGAACTGGCGACGCGACAAATTGACACTACGACGAATTGACGCTGCGATGAATTGTTACGCGATGAATTGTTACGCGATGAATTGTTACGCGAGGAATTGTTACGCGATGAATTGTGGAAGACGAATTGACGCAGAACCCTCTATCAATACACAAACGTCCATCACATTCTCCGGAGTTTCCTTTTGTTACAATTATAGGAAACAGGACTTTTTTAACATTATCAATTAAAGATTCATACACTGTAAAAAAATGTTTTTTAAAATCTAGGAAAGCATAATATAACCACGAACAAAAATACACAATAATCTCTTCCAAAATACTCACGATTCTGAACAGCATTCTTTATCTTTAGAAACCTCAGAAGCCAATATATTTTCGAGATCTAACCCCTTGGGTACAGATTTCTTTCAGGGATGTCACTGGCTTTTTTTTTAATTCCATCTCGCACCACTTTCTCAAAACAAAAATCTTTCATATAGGGTAAGGTGCCCAATTATCGTCCTCCAGTCATTTTTAGGCCCTTGGAAGTTTTCATTTTCAGTGAAAACCTACCAAATTTGGATTTTACATAGACTAACTATCCACGCACATAGAAACATAGGCAAATATCGTACAAAAAAATTTTAACAATGCGAAAAATTGTTTTTTCAAACGTATCTAAAAAATGCAAAAGAAACAAAAATGCTCCCAATTTCGTCCCCCCAAAAAATTCAAAACTCCGCGGCTTAACTTATAACTAAATCAAAATTTATTTCTAAATGAGTAAGTAATTTAATTTACATTAAATTAAGGCAAACAGAAATGTACTAATTATCAGTGGAAGAATAACATAACGAAACATTAGCCTCCAAACATGAGGAAAAAATTATCATGGAAAAGCTTTCCCAATTTCGTCCCCGGGACGAAAATAAGAGCTGCAAGGGGGACGAAATTGGAACCACGCTACTTCCCAATATGGCAGAGCTTTAGTTCCCGTAAGATGAACTGGGCGTCCTAAAACTCACTGTATGCTACTGTCAGCACCTTACCTACGTAAAATACATGCAATGAATAAGAAATAAATACTTACAGTACAGTAAATAACGTTCTACAAACTACGTAATAAGAACTCAGGTCTTCTAAAAATAGGAAATTCGGCGTCTTTAAGTTATGTATGCGTCTTGGCGAACGAAACTTTCAATACTGGCCCCTTTTACCTTCCGTCCCCTGTGCCTTGCGTTATAAGTGGCGCCACTTTCGCAGAAGCGGAGAAATTAAGGGGGGCGAAATATGGGCACTTTACCTTGCCACTTGACAACATGTTCAAGAGAAGTATCCTATATTTTTTCCCCTTTAAATAGTGGAATGAATAGAATATAAAAATAGGCGCCAGTGGCCAAATAGATGAGGAGTCTCTGTCTCAAATGTACCCAAGGGGTTAAAAAAGCATTTATTATTTATTTTAATTTTAATTTTTATTTTTTGGTGCCACTCATTTTCGGAATAGTTTCCGAGTAGTTTTTGTAAGTATTGTTCAGTTTTCTCAACCGTGAATATAGGTTTTTAAGCTATCAATTCTCAATTAAATATTTTCAGCTGCGTAATTGAATTTATACATGCGAGATCAACAAAACAATGTAATTGTTATTGTTAATAGTAATGCTGTTAATTATCGTGTGTGTCTGTAAAACGTGTTTATTCAACATCAGAATATTTACATGAGAAGTCGGGAAAATTATATTCCGGGTAGAGTTGCAAAAAGAAAACCAAATTATAAATTATAAAGTAAAGGCCAGTGATCGGAAGGTCTGGAGAAATATATTGAGGGAGGTCAAAATCCTAAATGGATTGTAGCACCACTGTGTAAGTAAGTAAGTAGAGTTGCAAAAAACCGGTTTACTCCTGGGTTTATTTCCAATAGAACCGATTTAATCCCAGGTTTATTCCTAAATCACCTGGTTTATTCCTAAAAAACCCCTTTTTTATTCCCGGGTTTAAACCGGGTTTTTTCCAGTCTTTGCAACTCTAATTCCGTGTTGAGAAAACTGATCAATGCAGTATAAAACACAACACCTACCAGGAAATGTCTCTGAAAATCAGTGGAAAGAAAAGAAACTTTGTTTTTATCAATGCTTCTTTAAATCTCGGAAATATATTGGTTTCTAAAGATATAAAAAGTTTTTTGAAATCGTGGGGTAGCCCAGAAAAGGTTATTGTTAATTTTCACTTTGATTACGTTATGTATTCCCATATTAAAAAACATTTGTCTTTTTTCACATAGTAATCTAACATGTCCTAATCAGTGTTTACTTCATTTTCAATATTTTTTAATTTCTTATTTATTAAAGTATAGAACTCCCTCCCCACCCCGAGAGTTTTCCACCTGAGGCAACTTTTAAATCCTGTTTTATTTGTAATGTGTTGGTTCTTTTTTCAAATCTAATGTTTTTATTTAACACTACGATATTTTTTAAGAAAACAAAATTTCAAAATCTTTAATTTTGAGAATCAAAATGCGTTTTTACTTATTATTCGTTAAATTGGTTTTCGACAGTATATTCAATGAAAAAGAATTTTCACACCAATTTCATTGTGTGTACATATTTTAATCATTTTTTTTTCTTTATTTCAGATTCTGCCGCAGGATCAGATAAATTACATTAAGATGGGCTGTCAAGTGACATACGTGGAAACCGCCTGCTTTGATATAATATTTGTTTTTTAAATTTCTTTTCCCGCAATTCCCCAAAAAAGAAAAAAGCGAGTGGGTGGTGGAAGGAAATGTGCAAATTGAAAAACTGTTCAAAGTTAAATATAAGAAAGAATTATTTTACCAGCAGATTTCTTACAATTTTAAAAATCTGAGAATTTTGCTTTTAGTGAATCTTTTGTTGCATTGAATATAAGCATAAAAATGGCAAGTTTGTTTGCTCTGAAATAAATAAATATGTGTATATACTAGAAATAATAATAAATAACGGCATACTTCGTAGAGTTCAAATCTTGGTAATTACAAAGAAAGCTAAACATTCAAAAAATCTTATTTTCTCATTGTCAAAAAAGAAGAAAAAAAATTGCACAAAATTATACAAGTTTTTACAGTGTTGTTTTGTTGACATTGATGAAAAAACCGTTAAAAAAGTTTGAATATTTATATGCCCTTTGGTAGATAAATAATGCTATTCTATTGTATATTTATTTTGTTAAAAATGCGCATATTGTCTATTTTTAACCGACTTCAAACGAAGGAGGTTTTGTAATTAGTTTGTATATATATGAGCCTTTCAGTGCACAAATCGATTAACTCCATCAAATGATAATGTTTAGTATAAACAATTAAAGTTATTGTAACTATAAAAATATTCTATTTATATAACATTTTTTCTCTGGATATTTTGATTGAACTAACTAATTTTCTTTTAATTAAGGGTAACTTTTTATCACTGTATAAATATATAGAGAATTTCAGCTTTCCTTTGTTTAAAAAAACACCACGTAAAATGGAGTTAGTCGGATGAATTCTGAACGCCTCATATATCTTATAAACTAGGTTTTGGAGTCGTGGTTGGTGTAATTATCACTATAAAACACATGATACGTGCATTACTTTATTTATTTAACTCAAGACTATCTGCATAGACTGGTGACCGCAATAATCCTCCTCGGTACTCCGGGATCATTTCCCAGCAGTCCCGATAACCAGTATGTTTGTTCACAAGGGCAGCTAGCAGAAGACTGCCTGTAAGTCTTATAGTTTGCTCGGTGGAAGCATTTGAAGAATTGCAATTTATATGTTTTATGTTAGACAAATGCTCGGGTGTAAATCTTGTATAAATGGCTTCAACTTCGGTAAATGCTATGTGTACATGCTCTCCTAGACTTAAAAGTTATAAATATGTGTTGCACGCTATTTGATATTTTAACTGCGACTTAAAGTAGACGAGAAATTATGGCGTTTAAGGAGTGCTGAAACATTAAACATATATCTGCACTTAAGATTCTAGGCTATCGTTACTCTGACTTTTATCTCTTATGGATTTCTAAATATTTGAAACGTTAACTTGGGGCAGTTATATAAAATGATTTATCGACCTAAGAGGAAAATATATTAATTGAATGGTTTCAAGAAAGGCTAGAATAAAAGTTATAGGGCAGTTGCACCCGTGCCACTTTTGACACGCGAAAGAATAATTTTGGCACGGCATTGCTTGTGGCTTTAAATCAAAATAAAGTGAGATTGCACAAAATCGCGACTGATGTTTTCTAAATTCGATTAAATGGAAACTGACAAATTTTAATTACGGCATGTTGTATTCAAATCTAATTAATTATGGTCTCAAAAATTTTTCAAACAAAAACGATATTTGAAAACTATCGACAAGAATTGGTTATTTGACATTATTAAATTCCGATGGTAAAATTATGACAACTTTGAATTTATTTCAGATCTATTAAAAAAACTGGCGTTTGCCATTTTAACAGCTTTTCTGCCTACCTGTAATTTTGAGCCACTGTTTTCACAAATGAATAATATTAAATCTCAAAGTGAAATCACTTGTCAGATAGATCCGGTTCAGTTTGCATTAAATTTATCCAGGTATTAAGATGCAACAACAGAAATCAAATTACATCGCATAATTTTTTTTCCATTTATTTCTAAAATATATTTGCTTCCCTAATTATTATAATGTAATACCTACATGCATGTTCCTCATATTTTTTAAATCTTAATAGAAAATTTTAAGTAATTTTTATTCATTATTTTTCCACCTACTGAATTTGATTTTTAGTTGGCACGTCATGGTCACGTAAAATATTTTTTTATTCAAATTTGACACGCGGCAACAAAAGGGTTCATCAACCTTGTTATAGAGCATCTTATAAATTTTATAACATATATCTAATGTATTGTGACGAAGTCACGCAAGTTGGAATCCAAAGTTAAGATATAAAATTGGTCACTTTTATGTTTCTCAATTTACAAGCAACTAAAACTAAACTAAACTCTGTGACTATACAATCCAAGAAGCATCTGGGCCGACAGTGCCCATCTCTGTTTTCTTGACCCTGGGCCCCGAAGTGCTATGCAGCATGCGTCCCGGCCAGGTGGCCAACCTAACGCGAGACCCTCGGTGTTTAGTTCTCAAGCAAGCTTGGTACTCATTTTATCGACCCCGAAGGGATGAAAGGCTGAGTGAACCTTGCACAATCGGGAGTCGAACTCTCGACCTGCGGTGCGGCAGACAGTCGTGCTGACCACTACACCACTGGGCTTCATTTACAAGCAATCGTACCTAAATTCATATGACCGTTTAGATAAATCATAGAATTCCTTGGAATCTGAAAAGTCTAATCTGTTATAATGAAACACCTGGGTAAGCTTTGTTTAAATTCTCCATCTCTTAATATAATTAATTAATATATTTTATTGCTGTTAACAAATAAATATTATACTTTACTTTAATACTAGAGTATTTAATGTGTAACTAGTATTATCATTCACATCGGTAGCGCCTTAACAGTATGTCCACGGACACTTTTGAACGAATGCTCCAAATTTCATTTATTTTATTTTTTATATATATTAACTTATATCTTTTTTTGATAGGACTCTGTCTGCTGGTGTTTCCGTTTCCATATAATCAGAGCCAAACGATAACAGATTTGTTTGTGCGTCTTTTTTATCATTTTCCAAGATAATTCGGTCTGTTTATCTGTCTATTTTGCCTGCAAATTTTATGTTATTGAGGTTTAGTATAGAATATCCGGTATTGAAATTAAATGTGTACTATTTAGAGTTCGTTTACAGGAACACACAAAAGAATTCCTTTACATTATGGCTTATTGGGAAAATCGTTTACTTGTGCATTTTATTGATGCGATGATATTTCAGAAATAATGAAACTGTATATGTATAATTTTAGTTAATTTTTAAATTAATTTTCAGTGAAATTACGCCTAAAATTATTGAATTAAATACGTGAGTTTTTCACATTGTTAATTAAGAGTAAAACCAACAGAGTGAAAGGTGTCCTAACCAGGATTCGAACCCAGATCCTTGGAATAACGCTCCAAAGGTTATTGTCATAACTTCTCAATGCTCTGAGAGCATTGGGGACATTTTTCACTCTGTTGGTTTTACGCTTAGTTACAATACGAAAAATTCACGTATTTGATATTCAATAATTCCGAGTGTAATTTCACTGCTGAAAATTTATTGAAAAATTTATTAAAATTATACATGTATGTGTTCATCTACGCTGTGCTTTATTTCGTCTCATGTATCGCTGGAAATTTGTGTGGTCATAAAGGCTTTTCCATCTTGTGCTGCGGTTACAGCCCTACCGACGTATGTGAGTGAGAGATACCAGGCTGAGTATCGTTCTCGTAGCTCAAAGGTAGAAAACTGGAACATTATTCCAAGGATCCGGATCCGAATTCCGGCTTGGACATTTTTCACACTGTCGGCTTTACGCTTAGCAAACAATGTGAAAAATTCACGCATTTAATATTCAATAATGAGATTGATACGCATTATTGAAGTAGCTTACAACATATTTTCTCTGGAGTGTAGCACAGGTTGCATTTACAGTTCACTTATATGTACACGCAAAAGAATTCCAGTACATTGTGATCTGAAGAGAAAAAAGGTTGCGGCGAATTTTAAGGATGTTATGATCCTTCACACAAAACCAAATTACCGTTCATTTACAAACACGTAAAAAAGAATTCGGTTACAGGATGTACCGTTGAAGTCGAAGTGTGTAGCCTTTATAGTTCGTTTACAGAGACACGCAGGAAGATTCCGTTACATTATGTTCTTTGAAGAAAATCGTTTACGGTTCAATTTAATCATATTACTATACTTCAAACATAACGAAACTTATATGAATAACCTACTATTTAAACAAGGTGTACTAAAACATGTTTTCTATCAATTATAGAATGCATAGCTTTTATCGTTCATTTACAGAGCTACTTCAAAAACTTTGTTCATAAATTTGTACACATTCATAATTTTGTACACATTGAAGAAACTAATGCGATAATTGAAGGATCGCATTTACATTTAATAAAAATACATTACATTAACACATCAAATACACATTTACGTTAATGATATTTTGGGGTTAAAGTAATTTGTCAAATTTGTCTGACGAAGTGATGTTATTCTCGACGAGGAAGCAATATTATGCCAACGTCTCATAAACATAATGTGTGTTGATGTCGCATTTTCACTTTGCTCTATATATCGCAGTGCTATTTCTAGAGCGTTTGCAGCTGAAGAGTAACAAACGAGAACATTCTCTAGCTCATCAGTTTCTTCTAGATCAGAGTCATCTTGTGGCTTATTCTGAACTAAAGAGATGATTTCTCTGTCATCTGTATATAACTAATATTCATCTGTATATAACTAACTAGCTTCAGTGTCACAAGACAACCACTCAGTTACAGTGTGTTAAGTTGAGTCTTCACAGCCTAGGACACATTTAATAAACTGAAGAATTCCGCTTTTGTTTTCTTCTCCCTGTTCAACATCACTAGAATCAGCTAAATTTGACCATAACGTCTTCCATAACTTAACAATTTTGTGTAAGATTGTCCCATGACTCCGATACCCATTAAATTACATCTTATATTGTGACATTCTGTATAAGTTGCCGTACAGAGACAGCACTACCATCCCTTTCAATCAGTTTTCGAAGAAGCCTCTTCTTGTAGCTCCATTTTACATTTTGTAACACTACTTGGTCCATAGACTGTAATAAAGCTATTATGCATAGACTGTAATAAAGCTGTTATGTAATAAGACTGTAATAAAGCAGCTTTTTATGGGAATTTCGGGTAATCCGAACAGGCGCCGGTCCCAATTATTTCAGATTAGCGGGGTTCTACTGAATTGTATTCGATTTTGAAATTGATTTTAGTACTTGTCAAACTTAGAAAACAAACTAATGAATAATAATCGTAATTCTATATATCCTGTGCTTGCAAGTCACTAATTAAGACAAGCCTAAAATGCAGTATGGTTAACATACTAACAAAATTTGGGACTCTTTTTATAAAAAACTTTAATTTCTCTACAAGTATACATGCTATCCTCATAAAAATGAACACAGTTTATTACAATAAGGAACTTAATCACGATCTACAGTTTGAACACTTTTCCTACATTAGTTTTTACAGAGTTATCCAAAAGATATTCTTTCTTTTTTAATTTGCTGATGGTCCCCTATGGGGTTTCTGGAAAAAAATCCTCACGGAAATGTATGACCTGTACTATTCTGTTTACACACCTGTAGTTTCAGAATAATTCCTCATGTATTTTATAGATATTTAAAAAAACGTGTAAAATCGCAAATGGTCGGTCATCTTTGGCCATACAGTGTACATACACTAAAAATCGTATACGCAAACGAATTTTATGTAACCTCTTTTGTTTGAAGATGGTTAAAAATAGAAATTATTGTTCCATTAGTCTGATTTAAATTCGCGAATTCTCCAACAAATTAATCAAAAAGGACTATTTTTTCTTCTGGTGGAACACAGCTTTTCCATGCTGTTTACTTGTACTGAGGTGGCTTCTTTCCTTCCTTGAAACTACTTCTAGGTCATCACGGAAAGTACTTCATCTGAAGACTCTGAGCATGTTTGTTCTATAAAACAAAAGAGTAAATTTTTCCAATTGTTTTTAAAGGATTTTAAATGCATCAAATATAGCGTTATTTTTCTAACATTTCGGTAAAACGATTTTAGTTTTCAAAGGTTTCTTGAGTGATTTTTTTTAATACATTATTTTCCGAATAAAATGAGGCAAATTAGCTACAATTTTTATAAGAATTCGGCTATATACAAGATGATTGTCAAGTATAAGGTCCATTTTAGAGACTTGCAGTTAGGTAGGCATAAAGTGAAATTATCGGTTGAATTCGGAATGCTTTTAAAATTAGAAACATGGCCACAACATACTGGTTTAATATTTCAATCATTGTTTGAGGGAAAGAGGCAAAACATTGCATTCTTTACAGAATCACATCTTTCTCAATTGTTGTTTAAAAATTAATTATATATAAATTTTATAAATATGAGTAATAGCTATACTAATTAAAACTTTTTTCTCATTTTTTTAACAGAAATTTCGCAATATCCATTCTTTGATGAGAATGATCTGAGCACAATTGAGTATAATGGACCTGTTGAATAAAACACACCTAATTTTAATTAAACTGAAAAGAAAGAATTTTGAAAGTCAAGAGATGAAACGAATTGTTTTCTAAAATTAAAGAAAATTACAAGATTTTATTTATTTATTTATTTTTATTTTTATTTTTTATGGCAATTGATTTATTTCTCTTTACTAAAAATGTTTACCTATTGCAAAGTTTTAGGCATTATTGTCTGGTAAATCCCGTCATTAACGTGTATCACATGTTCAAGGATCTCAATTGTACTTCTAACTGACTGTTCAAAAGAACTGTTTTATTCACTAATATTAAAAACTTATGTAATTTGCAACATATTAATCAAAACCGCATTCAAAACTTTGTGAAAGACAAAAGTTGGTAAGAGAAACTTTAGCTATCACCAGGGTTGGAGAAATACGTCATTTTACTCCCACTGGTGGGTGACTTTTCTCACAGGGCTTGACAGCAAATTTTTAATGGAGTTATGAATAAAGAGGAGGAGACATATAGTGTACAGTCTACCAGTTGCAAGTGAAGTAACTGAGGAGGTTATCACAAGATGGCGGCTGCTTTTTTAAAAATAGGATCTACAGTTTCTGATTATCGCAGGGGCAAACTTCCTACCACTCTAATTTAATAGGAAACTTCGTCTTATTTAAGCATCGTATTCGTTGAAACACTTTCTCAAAATTGAGGTAAAAATTTCTGTCTGTTTTTACTGGTGTCAGTTTGCTTAGTAAAACTTTCAGTTCGTTTCACTGGCTGTCACAATATGGCGGAAACGCAGGGCCTGACTACCGACAAAGTAAACTTCCACCAGTAAAAATTAAAATCTGTTTCTGCCATTATTTATGACTAAAATTTTACGTTAATAAGACATTTAAATAAGGATAAAGTTTCTATATAAATTTACAGGTGGAAGTTTCCACGGGCGGTAATCAACACCTGCGAAAGCGGTTACAGTTGAAGCTTCACTATTTTAAGGATATGTCAGATAAGGATATGTCCTCTTTATTCATAGATCCATTGAATTTTTAGGTAGTCTTTGAAAACTGCAAACTCTAAAGATATGCCAAAAAATTTTTTTTTTTTTTTTTTTACTAGTTAGCTTTATTTTGCAACTTTCCGAATTACGGCGATGTAAACATGGTACTAAGTTCTATCCTATAATAAACTTTCCTATCTTGTATGTATTTCTTAATTTTATAGAAAAAAAACCATAAAAATACATTGTGATAACTGTAATTAACTATTTTTGCAGTTGCATATATTTTTTCACAACAATTTTCGACTGTACGTTGCATTTTGCCGGCTGGTAAAATAAATCTTTGTCTGGTAAGGGGTTCTGAAAATTCCCCACCCCTGGTTATTACATTATATGGCATAATGTCTTTTTAAAGTCGTTTATTTAAAAATGTGGTTTTTCAGATTGCACACACGATTTCATGAAAATGGCTAGCCAGACTTTCGTGAAATTTCAATTTTTTGTGTAGTAAGTGAATGCTTACGACATGATGAAAAATTTTCAATCATTAAGATAATATTAATAAAATGATGGTTGTTTCAAGTTTTTAAAATGCCCTATTTTTAAGAATATTTGCCTTTTATTATTTAAAGGATACGAGACTTTTTTTCAATAACATGTCATTTTAATAAAACACTATTTGTCTAAGCATTTAAAAATGTATTGTTCAAATGGTTAAGTTACGTGGGTGTTATCTTGTGCGCAGTGAAAAAAATAGGGACCTAAATGTTTTGTCATTGAATATTTCGTAAAGTGGGTTTAATAATTTTAAGAAAACAATCTTTAAACATTCACTAACTTATGACATTTTAAAGGTACTTATTCCCCTAAAATCCAAGTACAGTGAAACTTCTTTTAAAGGCCACCCCTATTCAAGGGCCACCTCTGTTAAGGGCCAATATTTTTAGGAACGAAAAATTTTCCCATAGACACAATGTTAAATTTACTCCTATTAGGGGCCGCACCTACCCCTCATAAAGGTCATTTTTTTCACATGTGACTTAAATCCTAAACAGGTGTATTGAATTCCTGAACTAAAAGATAAAAGTTCAGTAAACAACTGCATTTGCAACAAAGAAGACAAGGGGGAGATGGGGAAGATTTAGTACCACAATGAAGGATCACAAGTGAGACAAACATGTGTTCCTCACACTTTGTTTGACCTTTCAACCTGTAGGGGTTGGGTTCGAAGAGAAACTGGGCCATTTGTTGTGGAAACACAAAGAATTACAGGTTATCTAGAAAAAACACATTTACTAAAACTGTGAATGTATATTGAAGCACAATTTTTACACTAGAAATTTTATGCTCAGGCTTACGTGAAATTTAGAATTATGGCACCTAAATCAAGCCACAGAATACATTTGGATTTGAATGACAAATCAAAGCTCTTAATTGTCATGCTCAAGGAACATCTGCAAGAAAATTGGCTTCACAGTTTAACTGTAGCAAGAATCAAATAAAAATTATTGTTGAAAACAAAGAGAACTCACTGAAAGAAGATGCAGATTTTAAAAATCGCGGGATAAAAGAAAGAGAAATGAAAAATTTGGTCACCCCTATTCAAGGGCCACCCCTCATAAGGGCCAATTTTCAATGGAACGGCAGGTAGCCCTTACAGAGAAGTTTCACTGTATATTATAAAGTATTTAAAAGTTATTACCTGTAATAGCAATTTCTATCCTTTTTTTTCTTTCTTGTAAACCCCTTAGTTATCTTCTGTTCAAATTAAGTGCTAAAGGTACATCTAACCACAGAGTCACTTGACTGATACAAATTGTAAAATAATGAATAACAAAAAAACGTTATAATGCAGGGATATTTATTAGAATTCTAGTTGACCCGCCTACCGATGCCTGGACCCGATAAACTTAAATTCATACAAATTCCGTGTTCAATTCATCCTTTTTCTCCGGCGAGGATTTCTGCAGCTCCGGGAGGAGGATTGTACTTCTAGGCCATTAAAAAACCTAAAATCCCACTTCTATCAAGGAGATATTTTAATGCTATCGGGGAATGCCCATCCCCGAGCTAAGACTACTCCTGAATTCAACACTGGCTAAAAAAACCTTACCATTTCGCAGGTTTATTTTAATTATAACACGATGTCGTTACTCTAGTCAGTTTTTCAAAAACAAACTTCACGCATTGAATAAAAAATAGAACTTCCGGCTGCGAGATCTGCTGTCAGGGCTGCGAAGTTGGAGTGGTGGAGTCGGAGTCGGTCCCGTTTTTGAGCGAAAGACTCGGAGTCGGAGCTGTTAAAATCCCCGGAGTCGGAGTCGTCCATTTTACAAGCAGGTCAACATTGTTGGAGTCGGAGTCGGCCCATTTTTTGAGCGAAAGATTCTGAGTCGGATCTGTTAAAATTCCCGGAGTCGGAGTCGTCCATTTTTCCCCCCGACTCCGCAGCCCTGTCTGCTGTATCGTCATGAGAACGGATTTAGGCGATAAAAGACGTTGTTTAGCAAAGCAATGCTGGATTTTTCTCCCCTAGCTTTCTTCTTCGTATTTCAGTGAAAAAATCGATGTACTTAGGAGAAACTGTTCCAAAATGACATACTTAGGTAAAATGGCATGCGCTATAAACTGTAAAAAAACCACTGTAAATTTGCAGCACAACTCGATCACAATTGAATGTACTGTATCTTTCTTTGGTTTCCTGACTATTTAAACATGAAAAATACAGTAGTTGCGTAAAATTAACAGCACAATGTACTGGCAATTTTGGACGCATTTGGACCACAGCACAAACTACTGGCGTCCAAATTGCCAGTACATTGTGCTGTTAATTTTACGCAACTACTGTATTTTCCATGTTTAAATAGTCAGGAAACCAAAGAAAGATACAGTACATTCAACTGTGATCGAGATTGTACGCGAGATGAACAGTACTTTGTACTGTAAAAATGTCGTTTTTTTTGCAATGTGTTTCTTATTATTGTCGCTAGAGGACAGACTTAGCGATACGCAATTATATTGTGGAATGGATCGTCAACGATAATGGCGGTTTCAAGTTTGTATTTTTCATTGTTTACAAAGAAACTGTTTACAACTTCGTCAGAAATTTCTTGTATCGACCTTTTGGTGCTAATTCACAGCTATTTCATTTGAGTGATTAAATATATTAATTATAAGGTGAGTACTTATTTTTTTGTAGATATTTTTCTGTATATTCAAAAATATAAATGCATGTGTTCTCGAATACTGACTCTGTATATATAATATAGCGATTGTAGGTAAAATGACAAGTCAATTTTTAAAAAGTGGAATCTATCCCATGAACCCAGACATCTTTCCCGGTAATGTTTTCTGTGCTTCAGTTGTGACAAAAAATCCACTGGAAAATAAAAGCAACGAAAGCAACACAAGTTCTACAGATAACAGCCTATTTAGAACTAATTCGTCAATTTTCATAGTTTCAATGCCTCCTAACTCAATGCTCTAATTCCACGGCGACATCTGTTTCATATGTTCGCAAGACGTGTATATCTACAAGTTCATCATCTTCATTTATCAGACCATGTGATGTATCTCCACATCCTTGTGTGTCTCATGTTAGATCATTCTCCAAAAAGAGAAAGCATGAAGTGGGAAGGGAAGGGAAATCCGAACCGTAGCTCCAAGCTGCAAGCCTGATGGAGTGCTTTCCTACGAACGGCCGAAACCCATTTATTTGTCCATCCTTTTGGCAGCAATTAAAAAAGAAATGTTGAATGTTTATATTTATGCTATAGTAAATAAGTATAGTACAGTAATTGTAAGATTCTCAATATTGCTGCCTGGTTCAAAACATGCCGAAATATAATAAATACAAAATATTAATAACAAAAACACTACTTTTAATAACTGTATTACCAATAATAAAAAAAATTAATAATAATAATATTTAATGAATATATGTGAAAACTATTTACAATGGAAACAAAGCCAAAACAATAACCAAAAAAAAAATCATAAATCGTACCTGAAGAAGTGTCCGAGAAGTATGGACAATTATTTCTAAAAATGACATCATTTTTCTCTATAAATCTCATTAGTGCTGATATTCTGTTCATGAGAACAGGACTTTCACTAATATAATTAATCCAATCCGGAATCGCCATAGCTCTATGTTTTTTAACGTGATAATATGTTGTTAGAGGACAATCCAATACGTAGTGAAGTGAGGTAGAGGGGAGACCACATACAGAAAGAGGGGAGTCACGTTTACCCATGTCGTAAAGATATTTCTGGAAATGGCCGTGATTTGTGAAAAAAAGAAAAAGGTAACGATTATTTACGGTAAATTTGAATGGGAATGCTTGGTAATAAGTTATGTCTGTAGCGACCTGTGCCTTCATTGTCCCATCTTTGCTGCCATTCATTTTTTATTTTCTGTTGTAATTTATATTTTAAATGAAAAGCCGGGTGTGAAAGGAAGTATCATGTGACATTAGTGTCCTGTACTGCCTTTTTTGCCATGGTATCAGCTAATTCGTTCCCTGTGACTCCTGAGTGCCTTTTAACCCAATCAAAATGGAAAATTTTGCTGGATTTGTGTATTAAACTTAGAATATCTGAAATAATATAGTCAACTGTATCTGTCTTTTGCAGAGCCATTAAACCTGAGAAGCTGTCTGAAGAGATTAGAAATGATTTGTAATCAAATTAATCCACCCAAACCACAGCGTTTTTAATGGCAAATAGTTCAGCTTGAAAAACGGAATTGGGAACAGATGTCATAAGTTCCCACGGCCGCCATCTTGAAATTTTTCTTGGCGTGATAACCCCTTTTCCGCCAAGTAGTAAATGTCGCCAAGCGCCGGTTTATACGCATGTTTCGCTTAACGAAAATAAAATGTAAATAAACAAAATTCGCTAAAGTGGCAATCAGTAATCTTGTATGAGCGCTTCGCGCACATTAACCGAAAAAAACATCACTGCATTCAGCAGTTCTCCCGGTGTAGCATTCTTAAAATTCAGCAGTTCTCGCTTTCTAGCAATCTCAAAATGTAAAAAACTCTTAAAGCAGCAAAATATACATAAAATTATCAACATACCTTAACAGATATCGGTACTTGTTAGTTATCCCGTCGACCAATTTCGCCAAATTATATAAATCGCCAAACCACCCGCCAAATTATACAAATTAACATCATTTTTATTTTGAATAACAAAAGAACAAATAAATTAGTATAACATTAATAAAAATACAAATAAAACGTCGAAATAAAAATCACTTGATGACGTAAACACGTGTTGTCAAGTGAATGCGACATTTACGATCAACCATTATTGGCATTTAATCTTACAATTTGGCGATAGTAATTTGGTCGACTGGATAACTAACAAGTACCCAGATATCTGCTTTCTTGAAAGCTCCAGCACAAAATCTCTCTCACAACACCACGGTCATTTTCCAAAATAGGCTTATGAATACTCATTGAGACACAATAAAAAAAACTACTTTTCTTCTAAAAATTTCCTCATATTTCTTAATTACTTCAGCAAAAGCGTTTAAACGGATTACAGAAACCATAGTCAGTCAAATACATCCAATAAATTTAACATAAAAATAAAAAGACAGCTCGATACAACACGATATCAAAATACATCCACAAAATCCGCCACTTCTCAGGGGTTGACAGAACACAACACGTCAGAATACACACGTCACACGGGGTTCCATATATCGAGGTTGCCATATCTACAAACACCGCCAACACACGAACAAAAAATCGCCCAACAATTCAAAACAACGGCTGAGGGAACATAAGGCATTTAAGGCCGGAATTGTCTACTGAAAGACGAGCATTCCACGCATGTATTAAGGAATTCTCTTTAAATGCACAAAAGGCGAATCCTGTCCCTTGATCAGATTTCGAACCGTCTGTGAAGATATGTATTGTGTCGTGGTATTGAGATAAGTCTCCTTCCTTGGTACCATCCCATGTTGGATCTATGGCATATTTTGAGAATTTACCGTAAAATTGTGGCGCAAAATAATTTAGAGTAGAGGTCCCAGTCTAATCACCAATGATAAGTCTGCTTCGCATTCCAATTGGATATCTAAAGGCGGCAGGTTGGTTAAGGTCTGAAGTGCTAAATTTGATGTTTTCTTATATGTTCCGGAAATTAGTAACAGAACTTTACGCTGTGCTGAAAGCAGATATCTTCTGTCATGTGATGCCCACATATGTGGAAACCAAACGTAGCACGCGTATGCTATTTTACGTAACAAAATCGATTTGTACCATCTTACAAAAAAATGCGTCGGAAGTCTACCTTGAATCGATGAAAACCTGTAAAGATTTTGCGTTATCTTTTGAACCTCCAATCGCTTGTTCCTTAAATGTGGCATGAAAGAAAGAGATAAGTCAAGAGTCACTCCTAGATATTTTAAGCATTTAACGTTTTTAAGATTCTGTTTGTAAATTTTGAAAATTGGCAAGCCTTTCAGATTTTTAGGTTTACCAAAAGTAATGCATGATGTTTTATCTGTAGATATTTGCATTTTATTTAAAGTAGCCCACTCGTTAATAACCTTCAAGACGGCGTTTCCTTCCTTTTCCAAAATGGAGCGCGATGAACCCCAGATAACTAAAAGAAGATCATCCGCATATGCTATCAATAAACAATCAGCACCAAGATACATTGAAAGCAGAGTTTCAAGTAATGCCATCCACAGAAATGGTCCAAGACGTGAGCCTTGTGGGTAACCTTTATTGGAAAAAATGCTCGATATCCGGATTCAACCAATCCACCTGGCCTCGTTTGTCTGTGAGAAAAGAGGATATTAAATTAATATACTGTCTGCAAAAGTTCTGACTAGCAGTCCTAATATTGCTGATGCGAGGGCAAAAGTTGCTGAGAAACATAATTCACAGTCAAAACGTGCAACTCTACAGGCTAAGAAGGAAATTCGTTTTATTACATACAATGATGACAACAAAGACATGGATCTTTCTGGCGAGGATGATGATGAAGCCTATTTTTATTGCAGATTTATTTAGGCACTCAAGAACGAAGGAGAAGTGGATAAAATGTATTAAGTGTTCAAAGTGGACACATAGTGAATGTGCCGGTGTTTCTTGGGATGCAGAAAAATTTATTTGTGATAGTATGGAAATAAAACCATTAGCAACTTAAAGGTGTGTCGTTTTAGGACAGCGCTGTAGATAAAATGACATAGTGCAGCATTTTACAGAAATCGTTATTATGGCGTTGCGACTTTATTTATTACTTTTTAAAATGCACCATTTCTTTTCGTATGCTTCGCAAAGTTAGTTTGTAAAATATAAAGGTCATGAGAAAAAATTTGTGCTAATAGAAGCATTTTTTCCTTAGAGTATGTCATTTTAGAACAGTTTCCCCAACTTTTTTTAAAAATTTATTTTTAAAACACAATTTCAAAATTTTTTAATCAATTTTCCAAAATCTGCTGCCTTCTGAGTATAAAATAGAATACTGGATGGATAAGGTATTAAATACATATTTGTTGATAAAAAAAATCTCTTTTTCGACAAAATGGAGACTTTAAAAAAATCGCAAAAAATTACAAAATGGCAGTACAAATTCCGTATGAATTTTACTGAAGAAAGGACAAAATTTACTACATCGGGCAAAAAGGTTGAATTTGAATTGCTTTCATGAGGGACTCAAAAAAGCTGTCAAACCTCGAAAATCGGGAAAGCACGTGAATTTTTTCGTTGAAAAAAAAATAACAAAAATCTAATGAAAACAATTCAAAATTTGAGCTGCGCTTGATTCAGACCTGTCTTCGTCTATCCGGAACGAAAATTTGCATATCTTTACGTGCAGTAGTTTACCTAGCCATCGTCAGAAAACAAACAGACAGACATACAAACAAAAATTTTCTTTTTTCCGGTAGAGATAAATCACTTAAGAATTATTTGTTTAGATTTCACCGGCGCCGACAGTCTGAAGCTTTGAAATGCGAGTTCTGCTGATTTTTTTATAAATGCTAGGCTGTTTTTCGGACACAAAACTGTCAAATATTGGATACATACACAGGAGTGAGCGGTGTCTTAAATATTAGATACCTGCCCAACTAATAAGGACTGTCTGAAAATTCTAATTTTATTATTTGTTAGTTATATATTAATTTTTAAATTTCACGTAAAGCAGTACGAGTCTATTTTTTTCTATTTTGTTTAAAAAACAGGTCAATTGCGGATCTTCGCTTTGTGTAATGTCAGCAGATGCATTAAGGGGATTGCCCATGACCCATAAAGTTTGCCTAAAAGAGTTTTACTATAGTTCATCTTACGAATTTGAATATTTCCAACTGAGCAAAAAAATGCCCAGGCTGGGAATCGAACCCAGATCCTTGGCTTGCAAGGCCAATGCTTTTCCGTTTAAGCTAACTGGGCCGACAACCAGCCAGCATATTTCGCTCAGAAAACCTTATTGGTAGAACATCTGGTCTGTCATGTAGACAGCTCAACAGAATAAACCGCAGGTAATGGAACTCCATATAAACGATGGATACGTAGATGAACTATTATTTTAACACAATCAAACTGATTGGTAAAGTTATCATCTGGGTTCGATTCCCAGCCTGGGCATTTTTTCGCTCAGTTGGAAATATTCAAATTCGTATGATAACTTTACCAATCAGTTTGATTGTGTTAAAATAATAGTTTATAGTTCATCTATCTATCGGTTTTGTATCTGTATTTGAATATCTACTGTATGTCGGGTTTATTAAAATTTTCTGTATTATTGTTATGCAATGCATACAATAATGTACATGAGCAAATCTGAGGCAGATTAGTCGCTGGACTGTTGCAGGGTTTTTTTCTCGTGCAGTTGACTAGAAATTTTCCTTTACCTATACTTAACAGTTGGCTTCTCACGAGTGGATAAAATTGCAAAGAGACATTTTATCAATAGCGATGTTTTCACGATCCAGTCGAAAAGAATGTGATCTCATATCGAATTTCAAGAAGTGACGGATATCGGGATGAGAGAAGCAGAATGATTATCTACGCCAATTCTCCACTAAGGCTGATTTGACAATCAGATGAAGAACTGTTGGTACTAATGCGTCTCGACCAATTGAAGAGAAGAACACACAGAGCTCTATCTTAGGATGCTCTCTGTAAAACAATGACTGAGACGACTGCTTCGTCGTTTGACAAGCACACAGTCGATTGAATTGTTGTCAGTAGCGCTTGATGGAGCTAGCAACCTACTCGATATATGGTGCACGGAAGACATCTACACACAGTTTTCCTAGGAAGTTACTTACTGAAGTTCTAACTGTGCTTTATGCTGATTCACTTCCAAGTTTGGATGGAAATCCGTGTTTTATAACGTGGATGTCTATTGTGACCGTATTGAGGTACGTCGATCCCCAGTTTATCTCCTTGCCATCGTAATGAGTTGGCTAATAAACTAGCGCCTGTACAAATAAAACTATTTACAGCCATTCCCTTTTGCTTCCGTTTGAAGTGGCGTGCCGCTCTATGGTATCCAACTGCAATGAAATAGGTCTGGTTCATCTTCAGCGACGAATTCAGATTAAGTTTGAATATTGAAAGCAACCACTGTGTACACATCAAGAGATGGTACGGTGAATTCTGCCAGCGCAGTACGGTTGATGCGATGCTATAAGGCACCTTTTCAATAATATTCCGACGCTTCTGACATTGACACACAGCACTTGGATAATTGAGTAATACTTTCATGATATCTAAACCCGCATGTATTGTTGTGGCTCCCAGTAGGTACTACAAAGTCTGTACTGTATTAGTATCGCTATAGTAGTTATTAAGTATCGCTTGAAAGATGCACTTGTGCTTTTTATGACACTAGAATTATTTTCTGACTTTCTGATATTTTTGGCAAGATTAACACTATCCGACGAACAAAATTATTTCATAACAATCGCTAACCATTGCGATTTCTCTTGAAATGCACTGTAAAAAATAATCTGCAAAGTTACTAAAATTTTTCTAAGAAACTGGGATTCCTAAAACTTTTTATGTAACGACAACAAAGGAAATTCATGTTGTCGATACACATTTGCACTGTAGATAAAAAAATCTGTAAGGTTATTAAAAATTGTTACAGAAACTGGGATGCCTAGAACATTTTATGTAACTGCAACCCGGATTACAGGCAAAATTTTACTAAGATTACAGTAATTTTAGTAGATTCTTTTGTAAAGCTACAGATTTCTGTACCTTTAAAAAAAAACTAGTTTTGTAGATTTACATCTTCTTTTTGTATAGTGTACAGATAAAATTTTAGTAAGCATACAAATTTCCGTAACTGTACATCTGTAGAATTACACATTTTTTACAGTGTGATTAATCTGGAAATTTCGTATGCTTTGATTAAACGAATTTTGCTTGTGGTTGAACGTGTTTAAAGGTCTTAAGATACGTTAAATTTCGTGTATTCCAAGCAATTATATTTGATATGCCGTTGCTTGCATATGTTGCGTTAGAAGTAGGGTTGGCGAAAAACACAGAGAGAGAGAGATCACAGCCGATTGTAAATTATGTCTCCTTTAAGTTTATACCCTCAAATTATTCTGAATAGGAATTTTCTCGAAGTTTCGATGATTAGTTTTGGAAATATTCAGCATATAAAATTTGTCCAATTCTAGTAGTGATTCCAAAAATCAAATCCGTTATTCTAAGATTGAGTTTTAAAATAAACTTTATTAATATGTTTTAATAGAAAATTTCATTCGCGTTAAATAAATGTTTCTTAAATCAAATAAATGTTCGGTAAAATAACTGAAAACGCAGCTAATTTTTTTAATTATTTTTCATAGCTATATAGTCCCACAAATTGTAGTGTTGTTTTTTCGAAGCTCAAAACTACTTGGCAGAATGACGAAATTTCGTGTACACATATTACACTGTAAAAAAAAATCTACAAGGTCACTAAGAATTTTCTAGGAAACCGGGATTCCTAGAACTTTTTATGTAACGGCAACAACAAAATTTCATGTAACAGATACACTTTAAATCAAAAAATCTACAAGGTTACTAAGAATCTTTTAGGAAACTGTTTTATGTATCTGCAACCCAGGTTACAGATAAAATTTTAGTAAGGTTACTGTAATTTTAGTAGATTCTTTTGTAAAGCTACAGATTTCTGTAGCTTTACAAAAATAGTTTTGTAGATTTACATGTTTTTTGTACAGTGTGCAGATAAAATTTTAGTAAACATACAGATTTCTGTAACTTTACATCTTTAAAGTTACAGATTTTTTTTGTACAGTGTAGCAGATTCTAGAAACCGATTTCGTTAAAATATTCCAAGAGTTTCTTTCGCATTAAATTGGTGTAACAAATCGTTATTATTAAAATCATACTTACAGATATTTTGCATTGTTTTAAATAAATAATTTATTTGTTTTAAATAAACAAAATAAATATATGCATATGTTACTATAAAAGCTCAACATCAACACGAGCCTCAGTATTCACTATAGTGATATTGTGAAATTCCAAAAAGGCTTCTAAACGCTTCAGTATCAGGCATTTTACGAACCATTTTGGTAAGCGCTAACATTTGCCGTACATATTGATAAATGCTTTAAATGAGTGATAAATCTGCAATATTCCGTGTATTCGAGAAATTTTTTGTTAGTGCATCATAATCCCTGCGCATTTTTCCATTAAACTCAAGTGGCCTTATTAGGGGAGTGGCCTTTTACTAGTAGAGGAAGTTCAGGTATTATGGAATGGTTGGGTAATACGGAATACTTAAAAATCTGGCCCGTGCGATGCTGCTGCTAAGCGTAAAATTTTCAAACGACTTTGTAGTACAGCTATAACTCATTGCAGTGAGTTCTGTTATGATACCTATTGTTAGAGGGACGCCGTAAAATCTAATCTTATTCTCAATTGTTGCTGATTTTTGCAGGTAAGTTTAAAAAATTCGTATTAATTATAAGACGTCTTCGTCAGTGATATTAACCAAGTTCAGTATTAAGTTGAACAGTTATATTTATTGCTGTGTTATTCCATTTACCTCTATGCTAACTTGTTCGCGAGTGAAGTGGTTATATTTTTCAAGATGGGGTGTCGATTAATATGGAATATCAGCTCGATAACTGTCTGAACACAAGTCTAGTGAAGATGAAAAATCATTTCACTCCGACGTATCGTCGGAGATGAGCTTTTTAACAGGTTGTACACGATATGTGGAAGATGCAGTTTGCCTCTTTTGCAATGGAAAATATTCAGAGGATGGAACAAAGGAGGAGTAAATAAATACCCGATGTGAGCGATGCGAGTCCGTTTGGACTGTGATGGGGCCGAAGCAACAGACTACATTTGTGATTTTTGTAAAAATTTTAACCCTCTAAGTGTTTGGGGCGTAATATTCCGTTCACTAATCTTCAGGTTTCACAGCAATACAAGCAATATTTAAGATAATATAATTCTATAGATTTAATGAATTTTAAATACATTGAAGAATAATTAATACTCTCAAGAATTACATTCATATTTGTAATTGAGTTTTTTTTTTTTTTTTTATAATGTTGAAAGAATTATATTTTCATAGCATTTTAAAAAAATGCAAAGAAAACAACATTACAATTTTACCCTTTTGCAAGACGCTCGGAGGGAAAGAATTCAAAGAATCAGACGATTGGTAGAGGATGTACTACTATTTACTCATTAAATAATCTTGGTTACTTTTCTAAAACATGGTTTTCCTTGGAGTTTTAGTATTTCTTATAAACCTATTCTACTTTACCCGGCTGGTTCATATTACCCGAAAATTGTAATTCTTTTTTTTTTTAAATCTAAATATTCATAAGTATTTTTTCTACCACTTTAAACGCATTGAAAATATGTTAAAAAATAGTCAAGGTTTGTAGTTGACTAAACTTTAATATATCTTCAACTGTTATGTTGAGTTGCAAATCAAAATGTAAATGGTATTCCATAATACCCGAACTTCTTCTACATCTACCTAGATTTTATGAGCAGAAATAAATGACCCGCTTTTGAATAAACAAAATAAATGCTTTGTGAGACATTGAAAAAAAAAATACTCAAATTTTTATATTCCTAAATATGCCATTAAAAATATTACTAACGATAAACGAATTTTCATAGATAGCATCAGAAGACATATCACACACATTTAGCATGATAATAGTGATAAATGTTTGAGTACTACCCACGCGACGTTCTGAGATATTATAACAAAGGTATAAGCCTTCCTGGGTTACAGAATATAGGTGAAAACCATCATATATATATATTATTTCTGTTCTCATTTCTAACGGTTTATCAAGGAGCCTGGGACCAATACCCCACATCCCCGACAGTAACACATGGAAGTCTAACAGGAATTGAATCATGACCGTGAGTGAAGCAACGTGGCATGGCCGTAGGTAGAAAGCAGAAAGCGATGGCAGAAGCCTGCCTTCCTCCAAAAAAACGGCCTAAATCCGGTCCATACATTTTTACATTATATTAAAAAATTTTACCTAACACTAAAAGTTACAATGTCAAGGCCCTTTCCTAGGAGAATAGCATGATAAAACGTATAAGCAAATATCAAACATTGTGGAGAGAATACCTCGCACGAATTTACAGTTTTTTTGTATAACTTTTTTTTAATGAATAGATTTTTTACATGATATATATTTTTTTAGAATGTCCATTAACAATACTAAAAATCATATGTATATGAAAAATAATAACAACGTGTTCAAATAAAATTTTGAAACTATTAAAACCGATACTTTCATATTGGCCTCGTGCCTAAGAAATCGCTATTTACGTTCAGCTTTTCGATTCTGTTCATTTCAGCTCGTACGATTCGATTACATGTCTTAAATTCGTGATGTATTTATATTTTATTGTTCTATTTATTGATTGGTGAATATTTTTATTTCGTTATGGAATATAAGCTGGAAAAAAATCGTGAACTATTTATATAAATTTAATTGCAAACGGATTTGTCTTCCATAATCGACTGCACACGATAAGGATATATTAAAAAAAAATTACTGCTTGAAAATTATGTTAAAACAATAAAAATTGAGTAAAACTCGATACAGTTTTCAAACAAATTGCGATATAGTTTTCGAACAAATTGCATTTGGAAGCATATATTTTTTCTCTATTCGATGGTGCAAAAATTGAAAATGATACGGTATTTAGAAGTTTAAAAAATTTCAATAAAAGTTAATAAAAGTTAAATTTAATCGACTACCGTCGCTTTAATCGACTCAAAATGACGTCAGCGTTACGCACGGACACGTTTGTTTGTTATAATATAGATAGCCATAAGGATTCTATTGTCATTTTTAACAGATATCACCTGTAATTTCACACTTTCTTTGAAGTCGGTTAAAAAAATAAATGTATATCTTTGTAACGAAAATAAATTATACAAAGTATATAATGAGTCACATTCTTGAAATTTAAATTGTGTATTCGTTTTTATTCAATAACATACAATTACCATACATTTTCTTTGACAAAAATTTAATAACATAAAACTGACGTTTTTAAACTTTACAATCATTTCTATTTCAAAATGCCACAATGTTCAGCTTTAAAAAGTTTGCGAAAATATTTCTGTAAAATTATCTGTTGAATACAAACTGTATTACCGTAAATATTTTGAAATTTACAATTCTTACAATAAATAAATAAATAAATAAAGGTGCGACAACTCACTGTCACAATTTATTCTTCCCTGAGGGAGCATTTCAAAAATCTGAGAAAATTATTAAGAAAAAATAAATAAATTCAAAGCCTTAGGAAATGTCTTGGAATCTTGCTTATGCAAAATAAAACGAGAATACGTACAACATGTTTTATCAGGTTAGGAAAAAAAGTTTTCTGATGTGTTTTAAGTAAAATGTATTTTCTTCTCAAAAATATTTTTTTCCGATATCTGGCGTAAAACTTTGATTTTCTTGTTGAAAAAAAGCAGGATTTTGATTGACTAACTGTCTTTTCTTCTGTGAACTCCTAGTATCGCTACCTAAAGCTGTTTTAGTTACCCGTTTTAATGCATGAAAATTCATGTTTTTGAGGTGGTCGCTTTACAAAAATGAGGTCGATAAAGTCATGAACACTCATACACTATCACATTACATACACTTATAACATGATAACAAGCACGCAGAAAGAAAATTAAGCTGTTTAAATGCCGAGTGGTGCAAGTTATGTTTTCTTACATGATCAAGAAACAAGGATTTACTGGATCCTCTTCAGTTATTTTCCACGGAAAAATATCCTCTGGTGCTGCTAACAGTTAAAATTCGTATACATATCACTAATACCGATAGTTGTATGTATAAATTGGTATGTCTAGATATCTTTAATGCAATTTGTTTTTTAGAAATTAGGGATTTACACCACCCTACCTTTAAACAGCTCAGTTATTAGACTTTTTATGACGAGTGTGACTAACTATAAGAAATCTAAGAATGATACAATTTTGTAACATTAAACTAAGTACATTTCTAAGAACACATAATCTTACTCTATACAGCGCTGTACTCGTAAAAATACCAGAAAGTATACATTACAGTATACCTTATGACTACTTGATTAAAAGAAGGTATACGGAGTTTCTTAAAACAATCCGGAAGGTATGTGGCATATGCCACCGTATACACACCACTACAGCTCTGTCCGTATAAAAATCACAATTAACAACTTCAATTGAGTTGACAGTTATTTTAAAGTTTTGGCATTCGTACTAATTATTTTACAGCTACGAATTGCATTTACAAAGGTGATTCATAATAGCTTCAGGACTGATGAAAAAAAAAAAAGAACATTAACCCTAGAACGGTATTTATACGCTTTTGAGGTGTGGGTGTAAAAAAAACAGGGGCCATTCTATTTGACCTTGAAAGTTCACCCCCACCCTCTGGGTGGGCTTTGAGGAGGGACCAAAAACCATTTAAATGGGTTATATAATTCATATTTTTAGAGAACACGCCTGGGAGGTATATATGTACCATTACTGTGCTGATATTCACGATACCATTCTAGGATTAAGTACCTAAGTTTGAACAGCCTTTTTTCTATCTCCGGCAGTATTGCCCCCTTTCTGGCATTCCTATCACTGCTATAATGCAGCCTGGAAATCATTTTGTATAAGCCAATCCATAACCTTTTCACGTTTGCGTTCGATATTGGTAGCCATTCGAAAATGGCGGCATTTTTACTATATATTTACCTTCAATAAAAAAAAGTCAGAAGCAGCTGAGTCGAAAGAATAAGGAGAGATGAAATGGTATGATTTATAAGAAACTCGTGAATTGCTCGCCCAGAAAGTACACTGTTATGGAGAATACAATTTTTCATGCATCACCTACTCAGTCGCATGTTCAACAAAGTTGGGGCCGTTTTACGTAGTACATCAGTTTTACTCAAAATCACGTTGTTTTGAACTTTTTATCCATGATGTAATCACTGACTACCACACATACGGCCTGACAAAAGCATTACCAGAACAATTTTGATGTTAACAAATTGATGACTGTTGGTACACTGCCTTACTAAGATAACAGACCTGTATGGCCACTAAGGCAACCCTGTGCTGTCATCTATTGGGGCGCTGCAAAGTTAGTCCGTTTTTGTATATACCCTTATACAGGGTGTCCGAAGATTCCTGGACACATTTTAAAATTCAGAATAAAATTAAGTAATTGTTGTACAGGAGTGCAACCTGGACTAAAATGCTTCTCAGGATGAAAAGTTTTGTTGAAGTGAATTAAAATAATTAGTTCTAAATTTGCATCGTAGATGGCGTCACTTGGCCGTATGTATGTTTGTTTACAAACATGCATTTTTCTGATTTTTGGATTAATTTTGACGCTGTGACACAAAAATGATGACAGCGTCAGAATTAATCTGAAAATCAGAAAAAACGCATGCTTGAAAGCAAACATACATACGACCAAGTGACGCCATTTAAGATCCAAATTTAGAACTAATTATTTTCATTTGCTTGAAGAAAACTTTTCATCCTGAGAAGCATTTTAATCTAAGTCTAACACCAGTACGACTATTACTTGATTTTATACTGAATTTTAAAAAGTGTCCAGAAATTTTCGAACCCCTTGCATAACAGCACAATATTTTGATTTGTTTAAAGTAAAAAGGTAAAATCTTTCGTTGTAATAAATTTATAGTACAGTTGTTTTAATAGGAATTTATAGCTGGGGTATTCCTTTCCTTATGAAAAAAATCAACCTAATATTTTTCTAACAATCAATGAAAACATTTTCATCAATTATTTTATGAGCTCTTATATTTGTGATAAAAAAATCACGTGTCATATTGGAAACTAATAAATCGTATGGGATAATATGTTTGAAACAATAAAATATAATATCTTCCTATATGTAACCCAAAAACTATCCTAAAATATATACACAAAGAAGTTGAATTTCTAAGATAAGGATAAGCAATTTCTCCAAGTTAGTAAAAGAGTGTTTGTTTTCCTGTATTTGGAGAAACATAACACTAGAACGATAATATTATAAGCTTCTGATTCTGAGATTTTTATTGCTCCGAAAAGACGGTCGATATTTGAAAGAGTCATTTTTTATAGAGGGAATATATCAATATATATTTAGAAAAACGTTATTCTAAATTTAAAAAAAAATTTATCTATATTACAGTTATAGGTTAAATTTAATAAAAAATTTATGAACAAGGATTGCGAGTCATATTCGTGATAATTTTTATTTCTTCTGTAAAGTAAAAAATACATTGTAATTTTTAAGAAAATATTTCACTCTGGTGTTTACATTGATACAAAAATAATCTCATAATTTAGTTTAAGTAATAAATTAGGTCAAAACATAAATTAAAAGTTAATGTTTAAGATTTAGATTGACCCATTAGAACTGCAAGATTGTCACTTTTTTGTTTTGTTTTCAACAAAATAAAAGAACTTACCTTTTATCTCTGGTCATATTTTCAGTTTTAAAACCTTCAATCATAGTTGAAAAGTGTTTATGAATTGGTTTTGTCTGTCTGTTTCTTTTTCTTCTGTCCGTGCTCCGGCTGCCGTAAATGTTGTTTGATTGCCATGATATTTAAATATGTTATTGGGGCTTTACTCTGGCATGTTCGGTATTGAAAATGAAGTTTGTAGTATTTACTGTTCATTTACAGGGACATTCAAATGAATTCCGTTATATTACGGTATGTGGGAGAAAATCGTTATCACTGTATTTTAATGATATTACACTATTTTTAAACATATTGAAATTTATATTTAATACTGAGGTATATTGCAAATCAGTTCTGTAAAATATGGTCTGTATAAAATTTATCTTTCATTTACAGGGACAGGGACACACAAAAGAACTTGGCTGTAGTACACTGTAAAAAAAAATCTGTAAAGCTACTAAAGTTTTTCTAGGAAACTGGGATTCCTAGAACTTTTTATGTAACGGCAACAAGAAAAATTCCTGTAACAGACGCTGTTACAGGAATTTTTGCTGTTGCCGTTACATAAAAAGTTCTAGGAATCCCAGTTTCCTAGAAAAACTTTAGTAACTTTACAAATTTTTTTTTACAGTGTACTCCCTGTGAACAATAATCGTCGTAAGCTCGTTTTCAGCTGAGGCCCGCGTTTTTAAATTTAAGTGTGTATTCCAATCCAAGCAGCTTTTTTCTGATTAATTTTTAAATTAATTTTTTATCTCAAGCGCATCAAACTGGGAAATTCTCTTATTTAGAAACTACATAATGTGCCGTGGTTCTCGATTTTTTGATAAATGCAGAAAATATTGTAAAAAATGCTGTCAAAGTTGGCGTTTTGAACCGAATTTTCCGAAGCGGGAGATCTGGGAATGATGAAAATGGTCATACTGAGAAAATAATTGTTTAAAAATCAAATTCTAATTAACTGAGCGAAAAATGAAATCACTCGGTCTCTTGTACATCTCTTCAAAAATCATCTCAGCAAGTTTCATGTTTCACTTTTAAAAATGAGTCTGAAAATGGCTGATAAAATTTCGAGCTTTGAGGGTGGAAAAATATTTTTTTCGAATACACCCTTAACAACTTTTTTTGCATATAATTCTATAGATTTATACAGGGCTGCACAAATATTCTCAAGTACATTTCCGTTTATTGACGGAAATTCCTGAATATTACTTTTCAACTGTGCTATCCGTTTAATTGAACTAACTTTTAGCATACTATCTAGTTTACATACAAATCTATAGACCATATACAGAGCTTGATAAAATAAAACCCGGATAATTTCCGACTGTTGATGGTCATTACAGAAATTCGATTCTCAAATGCGCTATGCGTTTTCCAAAATGTTTATTTAGACGCCATCATTCAGCTTAATAAACGGCGAAGTTTTGTTACAATATTTTGAATGTGTTGGAAAGTATTTCATAACCTATGCTGGACGCAGGATTTTTCATTCTTGTTCAACTTTAGCTGTATGATACAAAATTTAACTATGATTTGGATGGGGTCACTAAGATCATTTCTGCTGAAAATAATTTCTGCTATCAAAGATCAGCATAAAACTGTTCCTCTCGTGCTTATTAATGGTCTAAAAGAGCAAATTATCTCTCCCATGAGGCGGCAAAATGTTCTCACCCCATTCCACCTTGATATGTCTGAATTCAACACTGTCTGTATTCGCAAAACGTTTTATGTTTAATCACATCATCATACTACTATGCATACAAGAAAGTGGCTGTTGCAGCGTCATACAAAACTCAATGCATAGATTTTAACGGGATTTTCACTACAATTTAGCTTCGTGTACAATTTATCAAATAAGTTATTTTTTCAGCGATTTAGTGCATAATTTGAAAAGATAGAGCCGAAAAAGTAGAGCTTTTACATTTTATGATAAAAAATTCATTAACTTCATAGGTACTTATCATTCCATCTCGAAACAGACGAAATTAAAAATAAGAGCAATTAAAGTCACTTTGACGCAATTATTACAGATTCACATTTTGTTTTTAACATGTTACCATTTGCATCAATAATTACATTTTTGATGACTTTTATTCAAGTTATGATACTTCATATATCTCGATATATAACTGTGTCTTCATCTAATGTTTTTAGACGCAACCTGATCTCGAATGAATTTCGCTCTAATCTTCAAAACCGGCTTTTCTCAAGTACGGACGTATGTACCAGCGCTTAGTGTAAATTTGTATTTTCCTGTTCTACATGGGCGTACTCGCTGTATGTCTCGTAGTCTTCTACGATAAAATCAGGACATAAGCATCTTACATCCTGGATGCCAAGGGGTTAAGTTAGTGACACCCCTTGTGAGAAATATGCATAACAATGCAAATAAAACTCATTTTTCATGAACTCGAATCTTCATAATAAGCTTCTCTAACTGTCAGTTTTATGCTTTGAGAAAAATATTCACGTTATTTAGCATTTTTTATGCCCCTGATGAGAAATTCTATAAATACGCAATGTAAGCTCAAATAACATGAACTGATTTCGCTTCAAAAAACCCTTCTGATATAATCAAATTTATATTTTGATAAAAGTTTTTACGTGATCAGTGCTTTTATACTAGTAGCGTATGTGGTGGGAAGATGCATAACAATGCAATTTAAACTCGCTTTCCCAATTTTGATGAATTTTGCTTAATTGACCAAAATAGGTTTCTGCCATGCTCAAATTTATATTTTTATAAAAAATTTCTAAGGATATTTTTTCTTATACTAAAAGCACTCTTTGTTGAAAATTGCATAACTGCGCAATCTAAACGACCTAATTTCTCTCAGATCTGCAGAATAAGCTTCGACCATGGTCAAATTTATGTTTTGGTAAAAACTTTCAAGTGATAGTTTTCTCTGACAGTAGTAGGAAAATTGTATAACTATTCAATTTAAACTCATTTCTCATGAACGCATTTCGGCCAAATATTCCGAATAAGCTTGCGCCATTTTAATTTTATGTTTTGATACAGTTAGAATACTATAGTGATAGCATTAATTAAATTGTTATTAATTCAGTTTTCATTTCCATACAATATTGTTTGTTTTACTGAGATCGGTTCATTAAAGTAGATTTTTATCTCTCTTCCCGTCCGCTACTTGCCTATGATGGGTCTTTCAAAATGTGTAAGTACGTGTGCTTTTCATTTCTGCTGTGGTTTTGAGTGGAAAAAAAAATTTCTTCCGTTTTCATGTTTCGAGCAGAATGAGTCTCAGAAAGGACTTTTTGGAATTTCACTTTTTGAAGGCAACAGTAAAAATGTTTTCGTCTGGAAACAAAGAGTTACTGCAATTTTTGCTGCTAAGGAATTATAAAGCTTTGTCAAAAATGAAGCAGGTGAAGTTAATACTGCAGATATTGTGAAAGGGAAAAAGGCATATGCTTTATTATTGTCACTGTTATGTGATGTTGTTCTTGCATCGCTTCAAGATGAAAATACGATGGAGTAAATTAGAAACTGCATATGATACGAAGCGTAAAGTGAATCAAATTTTGATTCAGTAGAGCTTGGCAACTATTAAGAAAGATCGTGCTGTATTTATGAGAAACCATATCGACAAAATAAATTAATTTGGAGCAGAAGTGATACCATTGTATATATTTTGATGTCGTTGCCTCAGAAATTTGAAAATGTTAAAGCTGGTTTAGAAAATCAACCGAATGCTGTTTTGACAATGGATTTTGTAACACAAGGATTGTTATATGCTGAAGCACTTATACTTGATTCAAAGAAAGAAAAAGTACATACAAAGACTGCTCATAATAACACTGCATTTGTGTCGTCAACTCGCAAAGAATTCTTTTGTAAAATTTGTAATTTAAAGGGCATACTACAAAGTATTGTAGAAAGAAAATTACTGGTTATTCATTCGGAAAAACTAGGCATTTGAAATGTAACTGTAATGCTGCTAAAATTTCAAATGTAGTAAAGTTTGTCTCTTCAGCAGTATCCTTTGTTGCTGGAAAAGTTAGAAAGAATGAATTTGTAGCAGGTTCTGGAGCAGCTTCCTATATGGGCTCTAATGAGAAATATTTCACATCAATAGTACCTTCTTCAGGAACTATTAAGTGTGCATCGAAAAAAACGAATTTAGAAATGAAAGGTGTTGGAAATATAATAGGAAACTTATCAAACGGAATGGAAATTACTTTAAATAGTGCACTTTAAGTTCCAGACTTAAATGAGCAGTTGATTTTCGTTAGGAAAATTGAAAGTGCAATTTATGCAGTTATTTTCAATAATGAAAAGGTGTTTATTTAAAAAGGAAGAAATTGGTTTTGTTTTGGCGAACGTGATTCGAATGGACAATACGTAAATGGATTTGTCCCTATTTATGAAAAGACAAAAGAAAGCGATTGCGATATCTGACATCGCAGATGGTGTCATCCGAGAACAAAGTGGTAAAAGGTATGAAGCTTCCGACACCTCTTTCTTTTTGTGATGTTTGTGCTTGAGCAAAACAGAGTGCAACACCGATAGGAAGAAGACCAAGGAAAAGTGAAACTAGTCCAATGACTGCGATTCACACTGATATTATGTAGGTTTATAGATCCGAAAAAAATTTGCTGATGAATACTACTTTATGACTCTCATGGAGGATTACCCCGTTTCACTTAAGTACGATTACTGAAACGTAAAAGTGAAGCTTCTGAAGAATTGAAATGTTTTTGAAAACTAATCCTACACCAAAGAAAGTTAGATGTAATAACGGCAAGGAATATTTAACTAATGACTTAGTGAATTTCAGTAGATATCTTGGTATTGTTATTAATCCAGATCCTTCCAGTCTATCTTTAAATGGAGTTGCTGAAATAAGAAATAGATCACTCTTGGATTTAGGACGGACTTTGATTGTCGAATCAAATTTACCGAACGCATTTTGGGTTCCAGCTATCCTTTCAGCAGCTTACTTGAAAAACTGAATGCCAAGCAGCTCTATAAAACAACTTAACCACATACTTCCTGAAATATAAAAAAAGGTTACGATTTGAAGCACATACGTGTATTTGGATACAGTGCCTACATGTTAATTCTTTCCGTTCATCGAAAGAAGCTTGATGATAGATGTAAAGCTAAATGAGTGATCTCCATAAGCTGTTCTTTAATGGGATATCGTTTATTAGAACCTGAGGCGAAGCACATAACTATATCAAGAAATGTCAAATTCGATGAAGGGAAAAAGGAAAACATTAAATCAAACAATACATTCTAGAAAATTCAGAACTGGTTGATAGTGAAATTAACCCAGATGTTCAAGAAGTACACGTGAAGAACCAGATGATGCTGAAGAGAAAGAAGACAAAACAAGAAAATCCGAGAGATTAAGAAAGCAACCCATTCGGTATGCAGATCCTGAGGTGTATCAAGCATTACTTCGTCAACAAGAAACTTTATCTTTCGATGATATCAAATTTCTTTATGTTAATTATCAACGTTTGTGAAAAGAAGCTACGGATGAAGAAATAGAAAGTATGAAGATCAATTACATCTGGGACCTTCAAAAACTACCAACTGACAAGCGAGCTATTTATTGTAAGTGAGTGTTTAACTTCAAAAGAGATGATCGATATAAAGCGAGCTTGTAGCTCCTGGCTTCATGCAAAAAGGGCTATACTATAGTGAAACATTTACCCTTGTAATAAGTATACCAGCTTTACCTTTAGTGTTTGTTATAATTTGGAATGAATACCTGCGTGCATTTGTATTAGATGTAAAAACAGCTTTCCTGAATGGTAAGTTAAATGAACTTGTTTTTATGGATCAGCTGCAGCGCTATGATGATAAAAGTGGGCGAAAGTGTAAGCTTAAAAGAAGTTGATACTGTAGTATAAAACAAATCCGACGACAATGGTTTGAAAGGTTTTTTCATTTTTTTTTATTAAATTTTAAATATCTCGATAATGAACCTTGTATTTTTATTCGGTACTCGGGGGCTCGGCCCCCTACGAGCTACGCTCGCCAACCCCCGTCCAGACACCGCAGACTCTAAATGCACGCTAATTTGATCGGCTTTAAAAAGATTTCGAAAGATTGAATTATAATTTAAAAAACAGTGGCGATCTCCCTATAAACGAATTCATTTCTCTTTGAATGGGGAATTTTAACGCCAAATCCGCTGCGGCACTACTTGATTATCCTGTCGACCAATTTCTCCAAATTATATAAATCGCCAAATTATACAAATTGATATAATTTTTATTTTAAATAACGAAAGAACAAATAAATTCGTACAACATTAATAAAAACACAAATAAAACGTCGAAATAAAAATAACTTGATGACGTATACACGTGTAACAACATTTCAAAATAAGCTAATATAAAAGGAATTAAGTAAAGAGAGTCTTTGTCTCCTGGTATTTTTTAACAAAGCGAAAAGAAAGTTCTTTTAAATGAGACATTTTAAATTAATTCTCAAAATATCAAATAAATATCTAGCGCAATTTCTAAATTTAAACTTTTTTGCAATATTATTTTGTGTTCATGTTATGTAATAACTATAATGTGACGTAAATATGACGTAATTTATCCTAAGACTTCTAACGGATGTTAATGAATTTATTATTTTACAATATCCTTTCTCTTCTAAAATTCACGTGTATACTTTTTATGACGTAATTTTTAACAAGTTCCTGCTTTTTATACGTAATTATTTCATTCTAATTTGAAAGTTTTTTTCCTGTTTATAATAGTCACGTGTAAATAAATTTTTAATTTGAAGCAAACATTATTGCTTGTGCTTTTTATACAGTTGGCAACAGTTTAAATTAGTACAATTTTCTGAAATCTGTAAAAAATATCTCTAGAAATGCTGAAAATTTGAATTTAAAATAGAAATAAAACCTGAAAAAATGAGTCAAAATAAAAAAATTAATGCAATCAGCACTCCGGCAAATTCTAACGCATAAAATGATCTAAAAATGATTACACTGCCATGTCTAGTTTTTGCTGCTATAAAACTTTTTTAGTGGAACGATTTTGTCCAACTTTAGCATTAAATAACTCTTAAAATAATTCTTCGATTTGAAAACTGTCTGCATCAGCGTATTTATCAAATATTTCTGTATAAAACCACCGATTTTCATATTTTTGTATGCATTATTGTTGTTAATATTAACGAAGAAAGGCCTCCGGTCACAAAAAAATCAAAACCGGCGGCGGCGGCGGCGGTGACAGCGGTAGTTACTTTTTTTTAGAATAGAGAGATAGTAATGGTCATAAAATATTTATTGCTCTGTATGTAGATAACATGTTAGTAGCAGGCTCAGATGTAAATGAAACTAATGTACTTAATTCCTTATCGTCTGAAAGAGTTTGAGATATCATAATCAGAGAGTGTTTTAGAATTTCCTAAGTATTCAAACGAAATTCAACCCTGATAGTTTAATAGTGGATAGAGAGTCATATATAATTAAATTGTTAAGTAAGTTTAATATGCTGGAATGTAAACTTTGTGATATTCCTACCCTTGTGATATTCCTACTTGTGATAGTCCACTCTATCTGATTTCAAAAATGGGAAAACCATTTAATGGTCCATATCGTGAACTTGTAGGTTATTTATTGTATTTAGCATATATTTCCTGACCCGATATTTTGTATGCCGTTAACTGTTTGAGTGAAATACAGGAAACTCCTACTGAAGTTGCATGGATTGCACTAAAACTTTTTAAAAGATATTTAAAAGGAACTTTGTCTTAACGTACATGTAAAAAACAAAATTCTGATCCTAAATTATCCAGATATGTTGAAGCCGATTTAGGGGAGCAAACACAAATTACCCGAAATCAGTATCAGGTTATATTTTGATGTTCTGTAACATGCCTATTCTGTGGTGCTGTAATAAATAAAAATAAGTTGCATTATCTTCAACTGAAGCTAAAGGCATTGCTTTAACTAAAAGTCTGCAAGACTTGTCATGGTTTAAAAACATTGCTTGCGATATTGTAAATATTAAACACTTAGTTATTTTTTAGGATAATCAATCACGCATAACATTTATCAGTAATGAGAGCAAGTATGGTAGAATGAAACACACTGACATAAAACAAAAATTCGTTCTTAAAGTTGTAAAAGAAAATAATATCAGAATTGAATATATTACTATAAATATTCGATTTCCTTACTTTTTTACGAAGGCTTTATCTAAAGTTAAATTTTATGAACTGTTATGTCTTTGTTTTTGTACAAGTAATATTTAAAATTGTGTCGTTATTTTTAATGAATGTTTACTAGAATTTCCTTTTAGATTTTCTGATGTAATGCTATATTATGGGCGGAAGTTAGAATACTGTAATCATAGCATTACATTAAGTTGTTATTAATTCAGTTGTCATTTTTATACAATATTGTTTGTTTTACTGAGATTGGTTCCTTAAGTCTAGCTCTTCTACTTCCATTTCCGCTACCTATCTGTCATGGGCCTTTCAAAATCTAAAAATACATGTTGTTTCTCTGTTTTATTTCAGTTGTTGTAGTTCTTGTAAATACGTAACTCAGTATGCTCAATTCGATCCAGCCTAGTCTTTCGTCTCTTTATCATCAGATACGCATTTTCACATAAGCGATTTTTTATGCTAGAAGCGCCGCTCGTGGGGAATTGCATAATTAAGCAATTTATTCTGACTTCCCATGAATGAATTTATTCCCACGTAAAAATTTTCAGAATCAGTTTCTGTCATGCTAAAATTTATGTCTTGACAAAAAGCACAACGTTATAGTTTTTTTTTTATTTTGGTAGTGTCCCTGGTGGTAAATTGCGTAATTAAAAATGTATAATTGTTTTTCATTTTCTACTATATACCCAGGTTAAAATTGGAAAGAACAGATTCCGCTCAACTTTATTTAGCGCCGCTGACCCCCCCCCCCTATTTCCCCCCAACAAGAGGTAATGTATCTAATTTTTTTATTATTATTTATATATATATATTTATACATTGTTTTTTGTATGAGAGCTTTACTCAAGTTAAAAATAGGTAGAACAGGTTCAACAAAACTTTTAGTTGTTATCATAACGTCCCCTGATGTGAATGCAAAATAGAGTTATTAAATGGGCTGAAAATTATTATTATTTAGGTATAATCATCATTTGTTCTACCAATTTTATTTTCAGACATTAAAAACACACTAAGATTTCATAGTTTCTCATACAGCCAAAAAACAGCGTACATGTCATAAGTTTTAAAACATATATATACTTTAACACAAATATTCAAGATAGTTTAAAAAATATTTTCACCTCCTTTTTCACCGAGGCATCTTCAGTTATTGATGTTTTTCGTCTCACTCTCTCGCTAATCCTTGCTTTCCAGATTTTCCCTGTTATTTTTCCCTATTTTCAAAATGTGTCGCCATCTATTGTCTATAACTGCGTGTAGTTGATCATTGCAGGTTTCTGATTTTGATGAGATGATTTCAATGGCTTCTCTTATTAATGCGTAATTTAAACTATTGTATTTTGCTAATTTCTCGACGTTTTTAAATCTATTGTGATGGGGGATTTTCTATTGAGTCGTGCTATGTCCGTAGATGATTTATTAAGTCGTATATCCCGTTGGTGTTCTTTAATCCTGTCTTGTAGCTTTCTTTTTGTCATTCCTATATATGACATATCTTTTCCTTCACTGTTTTTGAAATTAATTTTGTATATTCCAGATGTCTGTAGGTGTGAAATTTTCTCAAAACAGTTTCAAAAACAGTGAAGAAAAAGATATGTCATATATAGGAATGACAAAAAGAAAGCTACAAGACAGGATTAAAGAACACCAACGGGATATACGACTTAATAAATCATCTACGGCCATAGCACGACTCAATAGAAAATCCCCCATCACAATAGATTTTAAAAAAGTCGAGAAATTAGTAAAATACAATAGTTTAAATTACGCATTAATAAGAGAAGCCATTGAAATCATCTCATCAAAATCAGAAACCTGCAATGATCAACTACACGCAGTTATAGACAATAGATGGCGACACATTTTGAAAATAGGGAAAAATAACAGGGAAAATCTGGAAAGCAAGGATTAGCGAGAGAGTGAGACGAAAAACATCAATAACTGAAGATGCCTCGGTGAAAAAGGAGGTGAAAATATTTTTTAAACTATCTTGAATATTTGTGTTAAAGTATATATATGTTTTAAAACTTATGACATGTAAGCTGTTTTTTGGCTGTATGAGAAACTATGAAATCTTAGTGTGTTTTTAATGTCTGAAAATAAAATTGGTAGAACAAATGATGATTATGAATGATATGACATTATAAAAGAATAGATTATAAAAAAAATTATTTAGGTATTTTCCCTATGGGGATTCAAACTAAAGTTCAAAATATTTCAACAGAACAGCAGTTTGCCTTGTCTTACTACTATTCTATTTAAATACAAGTTAATTTTAGTCAATGAATGTTTATAAGAAACTCATAATGTTGCAATATACTTTAAAATACTTTAAAGTTGTTTCTTTCTTTCATACTGTTTTTAATTTTGTTTCGGTGTAATTTTTTTTCTAAAACCAAACTTTTTTTCTAATGAAAAGAGATACATAGCTGCCGACCTTTACGCTTTTTTTGCTACCACTAAAATTTAATAGGGATTTTTGCCTTGTTTAATCATGAGATTCCGACGATTAAATAAGATAATACTTACTATAAAATTTTAGTGGTAGGAAAAAAGCGTAAAAGTTGGCAGCTATGGAGATATATATTTATATGATTTAAATTATAAAAAATTGGAATATTTTTATACGACTTAGATTCATACATAATCTAAAAATTTCAGATAGAAAATACTCACGATATCCGATTTGAATTATCTTTGTCAATTAAAAAATAGAAAATAATTTAATAAAAATATTTTTAACTGTGACTTTTATTTTACTAAAACGCACTAATTTTTTTTTCGATTAGAGAGAAAAATGGAAAAATTTCTATATTATTAATAGCTTTCACATATTTATAGATTTACATACACATACTCAAAGGAATAAAAAGCAGCGCGGTAAATTTTAATACACACTGACAAAACAAATATATTTAAAAATTGTTCTTTTACAAAACGACAATAAAGGAATTTTGTTAATAAATATATTCATAACAAGCGTGTAATAAACATTTCCCGCCCGTATTTTTAAATCTTGAATTACATATATATAATATAGTATAAATACATAGAAGTTATTAATGATAGAGAAAATTTTGCATTTTTCTTAAAAATTGAAAATAAATTATTTTCTCATTTTTAGTGCGTTTTAGTTGAAAAAAGTGAGAGTTGAATTTTTTTTATTTGTATTATTTTCAATCAAATTCTGAAAAATTACGTCATTCTGATTCAATCGCAGCATTTAAAAAAATCGCTGTCTTAACCTCAACACTAGTGGAAAGAATCATTATTTTAGATTCATATATTGAAATACAGTCTTTCTTTATAAGCGTCATTTTAATCTCAGATAAGAGCTCATAAATAAAACACTATCTTTTTTTTTAAAGCATAACGTCATTTTCACAAAAGGAAAAATCTTCGGCCACGTGTGTGAATGTCATGTACATGTAATATAATTTCATTTCATCAATGTGCTGCTACTTTTTATTTGCCTTTTATTTCGAAATATATTTTAATAACACTAATATAGCGTGTTTTTAAGTATGAGATTATTCGCAAAGTTATTAAATAACTATAAATGAAAGAAAGTTAAATTACTAGAAATTAAATGATACAATACAAGCTCGGGAGTTAAAATGGTATTATGTTTCATGTGTTTCCTTACTGGTGAAATCAGCTAGGTTATTCTCCTAGAAGCGAATTCACGAATTTTTTATTAAAAAACAAATTGTCATTGCAAATGTGATCCAGTATTACCCTTCAATACATGTAGTTAATTAAATATATTAATTATATTAATAACAAACTATATTAATTATTCACAGACATAATGTATGGAAATCAGTGACGTGGACACTCACATCCTTTGCTTGGAAAATTTATTGACCCTATAAAGTATTTTTTTCTATGAAAAATAAAAGTTTTTTAGTTCAGTGCCTTTTAAAACTATTACAGTTTTATTTGATAAATGATTTATGCCACAGTAAACTGGGTTATAACTGCATGCAGAAAATTAATAGCTGCTAAGTTAAAATTTACACACAATATGACTAATTTTTTAGTAAACCACACAATTTGATCAATTACATGACTAGTTATCGCGATATATCTGCTATCGCGCATAGTGTTAGCAGAGATCTTTGGAATCCGCTGAATGGTCCAATGCCTAGTAAAAGCAGTTGTGTGGTGTGCAGTCACGGATCATTGCAATAACATTTTTAATTACAAGAATAGCAATGCCAGTCGATTTCTGTAATTGTTTCAAATATTTGTATATAAATATATAGCAAATTAACAGCTTGTAATTATATACTAATTTCAAATCCCAAAAGATGTAAATTAAAACTTTAATCATTAACGGGCGGTGTCCTCAAAAAAGGACACCTAATTTTAATTCCAAAACTGACAAACGGCACCAAGAATATTTAATTAAAATTTTTCTTTTATAAAATATGGGGAAAAAAGCAAGCCTTTTTCTCTAATACGTTATTTTGTAAATTCTGGTATCAGTTCATCATTTCATCATTTTACAAACACACTTACTGCGCGCTGGAAAGGGTTCAAACAGGTCAAAATACTTTTTTTTCTATTGTTTACATTCATATGCTAAAAGGTGTAAATTAAAACTTTAAAACCAGTAAAAATACAGTCAAAAGGAGCATATAGCTGATATTAAATATAATAGAAAACCACTGCCCAAGCAAGATTTTATAAACAAGAAACCATCCAAATAAATTTCAATGAAATTAAAATAATTTTCCCCTCCAGTCTATACTATCCATCTATTATAAGAGAAACCGTAGAGATTGGAACGCGCAAAAATTCAATATGTAACGATGCAGCATCATTTCACTTACCAAAAATATGCCTCGAGTTACTCAATGGTTAGGAAAATAAAAATTAATTAAACATCCAAGTAAAATAAAAATAACGTACATAATATGAAAGAATACGTGGAAATTTGAATAATGGCGTTTCGTAGGCCGTGCAATATTAGAATAGTTTTCTTTATTTGTTTTGAAAATGACTCGGGGAGAGTCGAAACATGTAAACATTCGAAATAAACGTATTTTTACTGGTTTTACAGTTTTAATTTACACCTTTCAGCATTTGAAATTAGTATATTTGTATGTATGTTAAGTTATTGATATTGATTATTAATATTTATTATTAATATTTATAACTTCACTTAAGTTTTAACATATTACGTAACTTTATATCAAGCCAATTTAAAGTTAGGTTTCTAAACTATTAAAATACCTAAAATGTTCTACACAAAGTATCAATCATCCATACGTATAATAAATTGTTTTTTAAACACAATATAGAATGGTATGTAAATTATGCCAATTAAAAAAACATTTTTTAGAAAAATTCGTGATCGAGAGGCTTAAAAAAATCCTTTTTTATCAGTTGTTATTCAAAGCAATGTTAACTTTATTTTTGGTATAGCGTTTTGAATATAATCGTATAGATATAAATGAACTCGAAGTCGAAATATCTAACCTTTTAGTTTATGGAAATTTCTCCTGCACTTAGAAACGATTCTGGCTGCTGTAGTGAACGTATGTCCGCCATTTTTTTCCCCGAAGCTTTTTTTTCTTTTTAATTTTCAGTAAAAAAATAAGTTTTTTATGAACCATTAAAAGAATTTAATACTAGGGTGAAGTGCCCATATTTCGTCTCCTCTCCTAACTTCGTTCCCCTTAACTTATCCGCTTCTGCGAAAGTGGCGCCACTTATGACGCAATGCACAGGGGACGGAAGATAAAAGGGGTCAGTGTTGAAAGTTTCGTTCGCCAAGACGCATACATAAATTAAAGATGTCGAATTTCCTATGTTTAGAAGACCTGAGTTCTTATTACATCGTTTGTAGAACGTTATTTACTGTACTGTAAGTATTTATTTTTTATTCATTGTTTTGCGTTGGTAAGATGCTGACAGTAGTATACAGTGAGTTTTAGGACGTTCAGTTCATCTTACAGGAATTGAAGCTCCGTCACATTGAGAAGTAGCGTGGCCCCAATTTTGTCACCCTTGGAGCTCTTATTTTCGTCCCGCAGACGAAATTAGGAATGCTTTTTCATGAGCTTTTTTTTTTTTTTTTTTTCCCCTCATGTTTGGATGGCTAATGTTTCGTTATGTTAGTTTTCCATTGATAATTAGATACATTTCGTTGTGCCTTACTTTAATTTAAATTAAATTACTTACTCATTTAGAAATAAATTTTGATTTAGTTATAAGTTAAGCCTCGGCGTATTGGATTTTTTTTTCGGGGGGGGGAGCGAAATTGGGACTATTTTTTTTCTTTTGTATTTTTTAGATACTTTTGAAAAAACAATTTTTCGCATTGTAAAAATATTTTTTTACGGTATTTGCCTATGTTTCTATGGGCGTGGGTAGCTAGCCTATATAAAATTCAAATTTGGTAGATTTTCACTGAAAATTACAACTTCCAAGGGCCTAAAAGTGACTAGGGGACGATAATAGGGCACCTTACCCTATAGATGTTCACATGTTTTTCCTTCTCTCTTTCTTAATATAAGACAGGTTTTACAAAATTTACGATATAATACTGTTGGAACGCGTGTCATAATCTGAGCGAGGTTCACAAACTTTATTTCTTGTTTTACTATTATTACAGTCAGTCATAAAGACTATCTCATTTCATTGTAAAGACATTTGTATTCGTTTTAAAATGTAAAATTTGAAAAACTTTAAGATTCAGTTTCTCATAAAAATGTCAGTACTTAATAAAAATATATAGAGAGATATTCTCCTATGTCCAAAAAACAATAAGTTTTTAAACTTGACATAAAAAAAGTTTTTTGAACCATACCATTGAGAAGCAAAATATAATAAAAGTGATTGCAAAACACTTTTACGAGAACTTTAACAAAATGGAAATGTTTTGTCATACTTCCAATCTTGTACCTTTTATTTTATGTTCCTGTCGCAGAGGTTTCTCTGTTCCTTTTCTTTTTACTTTATTTTCCCTTTTTTGTGGAAGGAGTTGATATACATGGAAACTTAGATGCATAGGAAATAAAAATTTGTGATTTATAGTTTTCTTCGTAAAATAAATTTGCAAGCCAACTTTTTATATACTTTGTCTCTTGATAGATATATTGACTTTTCTGAAAAATATGATATTTTTCTTTGTTTCTTCTGAAGTTTTTAAAGTATAAACTGTAAAAGTATATTTAACAAAGTTAGAAGAAGTTTTATGAGTATCATGTTATATATCATGTTATTAAAAAATAGTTTGTGTGCACATTTTACCCTTTATTTGATACATTATCTCGTAAATTTTCCTGGCGAATATTACCGTTAACGTACTCTAAAAATACGTAAAATTCAAACTACGTTTACCTTTCAAAGAAAGGTGGTGATCAAAAGATTAACCTCTTAAATTTATAATTTGTATGACTCAAGATTCACAGTTATGATTTTTAATAAGTTATTCTTATTTACTATAATAGACAATATTCACACACGTGGCTACGCAGATTTTTCCTTTAGTGAAAATGACGTAATGCTTAACAAAAAAGATAGTGTTTTATTCCTGAGCTCTGATCTGATATTAAAATGACACTTATAAAAAAAAAAATGTATTTCAATATACGAATTTGAAACAATTTTCTGTGATTTAACTAAAATGACGTTAAATTCATCAATGCTTCTTTCCACTAGTATTTAGCTTAAGACATCCATTTTTTAAATTCCTACTATTAGTTCACACTCTCCCTAAATTAATATAATTATATATAATTAATTAATTATAATATAATTAATTAATAAATATCTTGTTCAAATTTTAAATCGTTAATAAACTAATTATTATTCGTCTGCTCAGGTTCAAATACATTTTTTTTAACTTGTAGTGGATGGCACTTGATGTTAATACAGTTTTTTCAAATATTAATTCATTAATTAAATTTAATTAATTATTCAATTCCAACTATTAGTTCAAACTCTCCCTATATTTATATATCTTGCTCAAATTTTCAATCGTTAATAAAATAATTATTATTCATCCACTCAGGTTCAAATACATTTTTTAAAACTTGTAGTGGACGACACTTAATGTTAATACAGTTTTTTCAAATATTAATTCATTAATTAAATTCAATTACTTAATTTTAGTTTTATATGGGAGAAAAAAAATTCTCTTATTTAAATTTTCGATCGTTCATAAAATACTTATTATTCATCCACTCAAGTTCAAATAATTTTTTTAAGCTTGTAATGAATCACTCTTGATGTTAATACAGTTTATTTAATTAATTAATTTTATTCAAATTTTCAATCGTTAATAAAACACTTATTATTGATCCACTCAAGTTCAAATACATTTTTAAGTAGCTTTCATTACAAAAAGCTACGTATTGCAGCCGTTCGGAGGAAAGCGATTTCAAAAAATTTTGGTATATTTTCATCGATCATGACCCCCAGACCCCGAAACCACCCTCCGTTCAAAATTGATATATATATATATATATATATATCACCTTTGTCACACTGTAACTCTCGTATTTATGAACCGATTTGGGTGTAATTCGGTGAGTACATAGTACATACCAATGTCTCGACCGAGTTCGTTGGCCAGCTTCATCCGCCATTTTGTTTCAAAATGGCGGCCATTTAAAATTTTTACAAAATTTTAAAATTTGAAATGTGGTACCAAAAAATTTAAAATGAAAAATATTTTTTTCTTATGTATTTGACCTTTATACAAAGACTCCGGAGCAGTTTTTGTTTCGTCTATATCTTAAAAATTGGCTGAGTTATAGCATTTTGAATTTCTAGCGTGGCTGACATTTTCAAACGTCCTGAATTTTGTCACGCGATAAAAGGCGTATTTATGAACCGATTTGGATGTAACTTCGTTTACATACCAATGTCTCGACCGAGTTCGTTGGCCAGCTTCATACGCACTTGTTTAAAAATGGCGGCCATTTAAATTTTTAAGAAAAATTTAAATTTGAAATGTTGTACCAAAAAATTGAAAATTGAAAAAATATTTTTTTCGTATGTGCTTGACCTTGATAAAAAGATTCGGGAGCAGTTTTTGTTTCGTCTATATCTAAAAAAATGGCTGTGTTATAGCATTTTGAATTTCTATTGTGGCTGACATTTTAAAACGACCTTATTTTTGTCACGCGATAATAGGCGTATTTATGAACCGATTTGGATGTAACTTGGTCTGTTGTTCATAGTACATACCAATATCTCGACCGAGTTCGTTGGCCAGCTTCATTCGCCATCTTGTTTCAAAAGGGTTGCCATTTTTAAAAAAATGTAATTTAAAATTCAAAATGAGGTATTAAAAAATTGGAAAATGAAAAAGATTTTTTTTTTATGTGTTTGGTCTTGATACAAAGATTCGGGAGCAGTTTTTGTTTCTGAAAATTTATTCTTTTGTTTATATCTTACAAAATGGTTGAATTATAGCACTTTGAATTTCTAGCATGGCTAACACTTTGAAACGATCTTGTATTTGTCACGCGATAACAGACGTATTCGCCTATTTCGACGGAAGAAGGCATGTGGATAGTATACATCAATATCTCGACCAAGTTCGCTGGCCAGCTTCATCAGCAATGGCGGCCATTAAATTAAAAAAATGATATTTAAAGTGAGGTGCAAAAAAATTAGAAATTGAAAAAGGTTTCTTTCTTAAGTATTTGACCTTGATATAAGGATTCAGGAGCATTTTTCAGGAGCATTTTCTAATGCGGGTGACATTTTGAAAAATCTGATTTTTTGCCTGCGACAGCACTCGTATATATCAACTGATTCCGATGTGAGTGAGCATGTGCACAGCAATTACTAAGGTCTCGACCAAGTTCACTGATTAGCCTCATCCACCGTGTTGTCTTAAAATGGCAAGCACTTTAAGAAATCGCCGAATTTGGCAGCCAAATATAAGTTACTTTAAATAAAATCAGCTTGGATAAAGCTGACTAATTTCGCGAAATTCTCATTCATAATGATTTAGTATTGATAAAAATTAGTATTGAATCTCCTATATTCGGTTTCCACTAAATTGAGCTTCGTGTGTTTGAATAATATAAGTTGGCTTTTTTAAAATAAGGAATATGAAAGCTACCTCTTCCTCCCGGCACTGGCCGGAAGGACTTTTTTAAACTTGTAGTGGATAACACTTGATGTTAATACAGTTTTTTTTTAATATTAATTCATTAATTAAATTTAATTAATTTATTTTATCTAAATTTTCAATTCTTAATAAAATACTTTTTATTCATTCACTCAAGTTCAAATACATTTTTTTAAAATTTGTAGTGGATGACACTTGATGTTAATACAGTATTTTTTAAATATTAATCCATTAATTAAATTAAATTAATTAATTTTAGTTTTATATGGGAGAAAAAAAATTCTCTTATTCAAATTTTCAATCATTAACAAAATTTTTCTTTGTTGACCTAATAGGAATTGACTTTAAAAAAATTATATTACTTGTTAATGCTGTGATTGAATCAGAACAACGTAATTTTGCAGAATTTGATTGTAAATAATATTTCTCCATTTACACTTGGCAGAAATTAAAGATGAGTTTGGGCATTTTTTCGAAACCCAAGCCCGACGATTCGAAATCCGATCACGAAACATTTTGTGTCATCAGAGTCCGATATGGAAATTACGCAGGAGAAAATTTTTAATAACGTTTTAAAATTATTTCTCATTTAAATGTCTATTTTTGCATAAAAATAACTTTCAATCTTGAATACTCTTCCGTCGACGTTTCGGGATTTTCATGTCCCGTTAAAAGCAAATTTGGTATTTACACACAACCAATAGTAGAAATCTACAATGATCACAATTCTTTTTGTTTTAAAGTATTATTGTACAACAATGGCAGAAAAACATCAGTTCTGTTTCCCAGTATTTAATTTTAAACTAGTTGGATATGCCAATCCTAAAGCTGTCTTCTATCTCACACATCTTAATATTTAAAAAGTAGTTGGAAGTATTAATACTTCAAGATTATTAGTTCAATACTATACCAACCTTGGCTTTCATCTTAAGGGCAGTTTTCAAAAGGTGGGCACTGGACACACATCATAACTTTAAGCTTTTCAATAAGTAAATTTAATTATCATTGGCTTTAATTTTTTTTTTTTTTACACTGAGCTTTTAATTCTGTTCAGAGACAGAAAATGACATAATTTATTGTAAAAGCTTTGTATAAATATTTTAAAATTTTATTATTTTATGCTAAAGAGACCAATTTTGGACATTCATAATCTTAATTGCTCCAATGTACCATCACGAAAAAGAGTTTTAACTTATTTCCAAGTGGTTCTAATGGAAAACAACGAATGCATAAAGGAAAAGGGTGATTGTTTTATAATTTCGTTAACAGATAGCAGTCGGATTTATTGCTTTTTGAAGATAGAAGGACTTTTCTAGAAAGAATTTTTCTGTAGTTTGTTATGTCCAAAAGTAACGATCGTAACAAAGCTGTCATTTCCACGAAAATTGCATCAAGTAAGTACTTTAAACTCTTTTCTCCAACTTTAAAATCCTTTAACAAAAAAATTAAAATATTTAAGTGTTTTTGTAAGATTTTTTTTTTTTTTTTTTTTTTTGCAATAAATGCATAAGAAACTGGACTGTCCGAATCGCATAACGTTCGAAACGCCGATTTTTTTTTTTTCAATAAATCAATTTTTAAAGATGATTCGATGTCCTAAAATGTATAAAAAGATATTTATTACAATGTTTTATCGTAAATAATTACGTGTTTTGTACAAATAAAACTTACTTAGTACGTATAATAATATGACTTCATTAGAAGCATGCTCAACTTACGTGTGTACGATCGGCACAAAATGGCGACCGCTGCGATCGTTACGATATTTCGGACATGCTTATTTAAAAGTATGATTTAAAATTAATAGTAAAACTCCTTTTATTTGTTTCAAAAGTAATTCTTCGGTGCTCTTACGCGTTTTTATGTACTTTGCAAAGTTTTCTTTGCAGTAAATTTACCCAAAAAGGTTATTTAATAACCATGTCCAAATCGTGGAACGATCTAAACACTAATAAAAATTTTAATTTTCTAAATAAATAAATATATTATAACAGAGTCCATTGTTCTAACATACATCTTAAAAAAAATAAAATAAACATATATATTTTTAATTATTGTACTTGAGGTCATTTTATTTTAATTCAAGGTTTAAGAATCCCCTCTCCTTAAAATTTCATTCGTCACCTTTGCACCCCCACCAAAATGCAAGGCTGCAATAAAAAGTTCAATTCACTACGTGCTGTAATTTTGGTTTAAAAATAAATAAATAAATAATAAATAAAACAGAAATTGACAGTGCTCGAAGTATAGTAAGACAGACAGCAAAAACTCTAAAACGTACTCAAAAGATTCACTCCGTACAAACGACAAATTTGGTACTATTCAAATAAGAAATAGATCTTGTTTTTGCAATCTCTGTAAAAAAATCAAGAATGCATTACCCGTGAAGCTGGTGGAAAAAAGATTGTTTCTATAACTGATTTCTCACGGTTGAAAATAGATTGGTGACTGGTTCTTTGTAATTTATCATGAAAACTTATGACCAGGTATTATTGAAAAGATCAGCATTGATAATGGTGAACAAATATTTTCTATACATTTTTTGACCCGTCAGGGAGATATTGATTTTGACAGGTTTCGTTATCCATCTAAAAAAGACAGCACAAATTTAAAATATGAAGATATTTTATTGAAATCAACATATCCGTCTCCACCTCACCCTGAGATAGCAAGAGGAGACATTTCTTTTTCAAAGAAATTATAGATATGTGTATTGAAAAAAATGGCAGTGTAACTTACTTTTTTTTTTTTTTTTGAGAAAATAAAAAGAATAAATTAAAAGATGGATACTTCTAATATTGTGTAAAGGTATGATTTTTGCATAATGTGCAATTCCTATAAAATTAAGATATGACTTCTAAAAAAGTAGTAAATATTTTAATATAAAAGTTTAATATTTGATTTTATTATTATTATTACTGGATAGCAAAAAGTTAATTATATATATATATGTATACACGTACAATTATAGAACAAATTTACTACATTCTTAGTCTTAAGAATTTTTTTAAATACGAAGCACAACTTATTTATGGAAAGGTCAAAACTGTGTAACCTACATGTCAGCCGTGTCCAAAATCCGTAACCTACGACCAAGAAATGTCCAAAATTTGTAACCAACAGATGTACTAATTAAATGCTTTAATAATTAATTTTCCAGAATACTTGCTGTCTTTTAAAGTTTGTGTATAATTTTGTAGACTTATATACTATACTGTAAAAAAACTTTGGACTAAATTTTAAAATCTTAAAAATTACTTATAGTTAACGTTTAATGTTCCAATATTTTGATAATCTCCCTTAAATTTCTGCTTCAGCCAATTAATAAGAGTAAAAACGAATTAATCTCAATCAGGATATTTATTAAAATCAATAGTTTTTCGTTATTCTGTTGTATATCAGCTGTTCGCGAATAGCCCGCTTATCATGATGCGAAGTTCACGTCGCTTTACGAGCCGTCGATGTACAATAGAACTACGAAAAATCAAGAAAATTATACAAAAATCGCTATTACAGTGCTGTTTTCGCGGCGGAATATTTCCTAATTCAAGAAGGGCATGCTTCACAAAAAATTTGGTTCAATTCTGTGCGCAACTTCATACACTTTTCGATGGTATAATAATGAAAATATGACACAAAAATTGTTATTACAGCGCCCCTTCCGTCGGAATTTTTTCCAAAATTAAGTGAGGACCTTTTTGTTATTGCCAAAAACATACACAAAAATTTTCCTTCAAAACTATACGAAACTCCATACACTTTTCGATGCTACAATAATAAAAATAGCACAAAAATCGCTATTACAGCGGCCCCTTCTGGCGGAATTTTTCCAAATTAAGTGAGGTCCTGCTTGCCATAGCCAATAACTCAAAACAAAACTCAAAATAAAAATTGGTTCAATTCTATGTATGACTTCATACACTTTTTGATGGTACAATAATAAAAAAGGTACAAAATTCGCTATTACAGCGGCCCCTTCCAGCGGAATATTTTCAAATTCGAGGAGAACTTGCTGGCCATAGCCTAAAGCATACACAAAAAATTTGGTTCAATTCTATGTATAACTTCATGCACCTTTCGATGGTACAATGGCGACACACGGACAGACAGACATTTTGTATAAACATGTTTTTGGGGATCCCTGACCCCTAAAACGTGTAAACCCATCGAAAACCGGAAGTTTAAAAAAAATTCGATTACAATACATTCTTCTATTGAAGACAGAAGAAAATAAAAAGAACTTTAAACAGAACGAGAGAATAGTCAAGCCCTCAAGGGCTTCTCTAAGCTACTAACACTGAGCTTGCCAAAGCTTGAGAAACACACAGAGTATTTATCTTTATATCCCGCCAATAACAATTCATTTCCCTGTCATATTCGTTACTTAGAAGATTGTAAAACACTCTAAAAACTTTCCCTACACTTTTTTCTCAAATAGCAAGTTTTCTTTTCTTTTTTCAATTTGTTAATAAAATTAGTTGGTATTTAGTTTGTAAAATTTGTTGGTAAATTTTTCAATTTGAGCCCGAGCACGAAGACTTGGTATAAGAAACTCGGGCCGAGCCTCAATCATCTCTAGTAGTCATGTATGTTAAATCTCCCAAGACAATTATTTAAGGCGCAGCCTATATTGCTCTAGATGTGCAAACTATAGGTAGAGGTCTATTAAAGAGAGAACTCCCATTTTCGCACCTTGTTCCATTCACAAAGAATTGATTCTGTGAACTTTCATTTCAAACTTCTAACAGTCGTAGAATGTGGATTTTTTTCCAATGTACACTCTCTGGCTAAGAGTTAAGTGTTGGGGAATTTAATGTCCAGGTGTCGCGAAATATCCCCAAAATGCTGCAAATTTCATGCAATTGTTTAAGTGACGTACATTAACTGGTAAGTTGCACTCATTAAATGGTAAATGTGTAATACTCATTGAAATAAAAATTATCGACACAAAATGAAGTGTGATCGTAATCGAGCGAAATTTTGCATGTATAATTATAACGTTGACATGAATGGTGGCGATTCGTGAATGACTTTTTAGGGCGCTACGTATTTTTAGAAGAGCTCTACTTTTGTAAAAGCTTTACTACCATCTTCTCAGAATACTAATCTTGAGTTTATTATATCTTAGAATTTCTGCCATTAATTAAGGGGAAGATTCGGTTTCTGAAATTCTGATGGTAAAATAGTTATAAAAGTAGAATTCTTCGGAAAATAAGATGTAGCGGCCTAAAAAAGCCAGTCATGAGTCTCCACTGGACATAACCACTTATGCAAATTTTTAACGACACTGTTATTTTTATTGCAGAAAATGACAGGCAACCAGAGTAATATGGTATTCAGTATAGCGAGATGGGTGAGTTGAGTTGTTTTTTCTGGATATTGAACATTAGATTGCTGTATTATGGTAAGGGGGGGGGGGGATTTCACTTGACTTTTTTATAAGACAACGACGGCAAAATTGTTGAGTTGTTTTATGCTGGATGTTGAATGCTTACACTGGATGTTGAGTGCTAAGTTTGCTATATACTTTATGGATGTTGGAAGTGGGGGATATCATGTGACTTTTTTTATAAGAAAACAAGGCAAATTGCTGAGTTAGTTTTTGCTCGACATTGAGTGGTAAGTTTGCTGTATGTTTTAGGGGGATCTCCCTTGACTTTCCTATAAGACAAAAAAGTAAAATTGTTGAGTTGTCTTTTGTTGGATATTGAGTGATAAGGTAGCTGGTCTAACTAAATTAATTAAGTGTATTATTAGTTAAGATGTGATTTGTATTCATTAAAAGAGATTTTTCTTTTTTTTTTTAAGCCATGAATAACCACGTGGTCAGTCATGTTCGTGCATGTTAGAACTAGACTCGCACATGCTAAGACGCGAACCATATCCAAATTATGATCATTTTAATGAGTAATATAATTAAGATTAAATTAATCTTTCAAGACATGTGAAGAAGTTTTTAAATGTAGCAATTTCCTATCACACTGTCTGTGACGCCATGCATACATACCAGAACATAGAATTAACAAAAATTAAAATTAACAACAGGAAGCAAATCTAAAATTGGATTGTGTTTTTTTTTTTTTTTTTTTTTTTTTTTTTTTTTTTTTCAGATTAATATATCGTTTAATTGTAACCTGTAATGCAAAAAGCAAAATTATATATATCTGTATATATATGCAGAAAGAAAGAGAGAGAGCTTGGCATGAATTGTATTCATCAATTGTATTCAGTAGGATAACAGCATTCTCCTATGTTTATGCTGTTATCCTACTGTTTAGAGTTAGTTGTGAAAATTTTATTTAACCCTTTGTGACACAACAACTCCGATTTGAAACGTATTTACTCAGATGTTAGAATACATCACTTTAAGCATGTAAGAAAAAAAAATAGAACATTAAAAATTTAACTAAAAGCTACTTTTTTCACATCTGGAATAAACAGAAAATTACATATTTCTCATAAATATTGTCAACTTTATAATAACTAAACAAGGCAAAAATTGATATTCAGAAATGATGGTAGTAAAGTGCTTACAAGAGAGAATACCACGAGAACTCTTTTAAAAATAGCAAGCAATATCCCCAAAAAAGTCAGTCACGAGCCGCTGCTGCTGCTTTGTACATAAACGCTAACAGAAAGCATATCTAACAGCAAAGTATAGAATTAGAAAAAATAAGGAGAGCTTCAGAAAGCTCTAGAGGCCGCTTTACTGCAAGGAATTACAAAAGACTTGAACTACAGTTTATTTAAACGATGCGCTAGTTATATGTTAAATAAAAATTTTCTAATACAAAAAATAACCAATAAATGTATCTTTTCAGTTATTAAAAAAAGCATTCGCCATCATGTATTTTGGATATTTGGTCAGTCTCACTACATTTAGTAGGAAAAATAATTTTGCAATTACAATACGTTGTTCACAATAACGGTAGACATGTTGAGCAGTTTTTGTAAGCGTGTTAAACCGTGTGAGACCAGCATCTCTTACATGAATTTTATTCGGTTGGCACCATTTTTTTAAACAGTTAGCTTTAGTTTATTAATCACGAAAATACTTTAAGTAAGACAAATATTTATTTTCACCTTTACCTGTATCAACAAAGATGTGCTGTATGCACGTTTTAAAGATGCATATATGCAGCCATTGTCCCGAAGGTGTTAAACATTTTTGTTATGTGGAGGTATATTAGCCATTAAAACTTAATTAATAAGCCCATTAATAAGCCCATTGAAAACTTATTTGAACTCTACAGTATTTCAACGATTTTTTACAAGAAAACATTTTATTACACAAAATAGAGGTTGCTATCTAACGTATACTTTAACACATGAATAGAATAAATCTCAACGTTTCGGTTTAATCTTCAAAACCATCTTCAGCAATAAAATTTTCCAAAAACAACAATCGGTAGAATAATATACATGCTAGATCATCTAAAATTACGTATATTCAAACTTGACTATAACTTTGAATATAATTTTAGACAATGTAGTATGTAGATCGTTCTGCCGATTTGTATTTTTGGAAAATTTTGCTCCTGAAGATTGTTTTGAAGATAAAACCGAAATGTTAAGATTTATTTTATTCTAGTGTTTTTATTTTTACATCATCTTTAAATTTATAAATAAAGTATACGTTGGATAGCAACTTCTATTTTGTTTAGCATTTGATTTTACAACGTAAAATCCTTAATTATTAAGAAAACCTTTTATTCAACAAAACTCAATCACATCATTTGAGTTACCTGCAGTTTAAATTTGGTCAGATTCGAACCTGTAGAACACTCACCACAGCACTCTGAAATGGATAAGTTATTTTTTGCTAACCCTGTCGATTAAATGGAGCTTTTCTTTTTTTTATGCTTGTTTAATTCATTATATATTCCAGAATCGGGAGAATGCGAAACTCAATTATTCGGGGTAGACGAGTAACAGAAATCCGTTTCTGCAGAAGATGCCATATTGTTAATTTGGGAAATGCACTCTCGTTCACGGATGGCAGAATTCGTCGCTGTCTCTCTAAAGCTTGTATTTATTTATGCTTTTATTATTTATTTCTTTGCTGTGACATATTTGTTTTTTTTTCCTTCCAGAAAATTGAAATTTCTTTGGTAAATAAGAGATGTCTTTTTGGCATTCGTCCTTAAAAGAAAAAGAATAAATTAAAGATGACTTTTCTATATTCCGCGAAATTCGAATCATTCTTTTAAGCATAATGTTCTAAACAAAAACAAAACCTTATATTTTAAAAACTGTTTAAAGAATAAAACATCAATGTAAGTAAACATGTTTCGTAACCAACGAGCATAACTGTTGCGATTTCATGTGCAAATTTTCCAGTACATTTAACTGAAAATTCTTTTACTGCATTATTTATGTTTTTTTCCTCCTACTTGTTTACGTTTCTTTAAAAATAATGCAATAATAAGAATTCGTAATAAATTGGGTTTTTTCACTTGAATAAATTTGCTAAAAAGGAGATCTGAAAATAAATATTTTTAAATGGTGATTTTTAAAACAATATTATATGTCATTAATATCGCAACTTCAAAACCAATTTTGTTTTACTTAAGAAAAACGCTTTCTATATCAATAGCTTTAAAATAGTATGTGCTTTATTTTTTACTGTATATTTTATTTTGCATATCTTTATTATAGCGTTAAAAATAAAATCTTTTCTATCTTATATGTTTTTTAGGATGTTTACTTAAAGAATTGTTAGTTTAAATTTTTTTTTAACTAAAGTTGAAAGGCGGAATTTTACGTAAACACAATATATCCATTAAATCAGAGATGATCAAATTGCTCTTAGCAGAAAAAGTCGTATTAAATATAAATAAGGGCAAAAAAAAAAAAAAATCTTTTTTTACAAAAAAAAAATGTTTTTAATGCCAAGCTTAACAAACAGGAGAACCTTAGAAGTGCCAACCCTAGTAGAAACAATTCAAAAAAGAGTAGAAAAATGTCGTTAGTTGAATGTGCCACTCGAAGTAAAGTAGAGAACGCTGAATGTGCCACACGAAGTGAAGTGCAAAAAGGCGGAATTTTGCGTAAATGCAATATATCTATTTAATCAGAGATGATCAAATTGCTCTTAGCATAAAAGTCGTATCAAATATAAATGAGGACTAAAAATAAAAAACGCTGAAAGTGCCAAAAAATCGAAAAACTTTTTTTTACGAAAGAAAAATGTCTTTAATGCCAAGCTTAACAAACAGGAGAACCGTTGAAATGCCAACCCTAGTAGAAACAGTTCAAAAAAGAGTAGAAAAATGTCGCTAGTTGAATGTGCCACACGAAGTAAAGTGGAGAACGCTGAATGTGCCACACGAAGTGAAGTGCAAAAAGACGGAATTTTGCGTAAGCACAATCTATTCAATCAGAGATGATCAAATTGCTCTTAGCATAAAAAGTCGCATCAAATATAAATGAGGACTAAAAATGGAAAACTCTGAAAGTGCCAAAAAATCAAAAATCTTTTTTTTACGAAAAAAAATGTCTTTAATGCCAAGCTTAACAAACAGGAGAACCCTTGAAGTGCAAACCCTATAGTAGGAACAGTTCAAAAAAGAGTAGAAAAATGTCGCTAGTTGAATGTGCCACACGAAGTAAAGTGGAGAACGCAGAATGTGCCACACGAGGTGAAGTGCAAAAAGGCGGTATTTTGCGTAAAAACAATATATCTATTCAATCAGAGATTATCAAATTTCTCTTAGCATAAAAAATCGTATCAAATATAAATGAGGACTAAAAATGAAAAACGCTGAAAGTGCCAAAAAATCGAAAACCTTTTTTTTTTTTTTTTTTTTTTTTTTTTTTACGAAAGAAAAATGTCTTTAATGCTAAAAGCTTAACGAACAGGAGAACCCTTGAAGTGCCAACCCTAGTAGAAACAGTTCAAAAAGAGTAGAGAAATGTCGCTAGTTGAATACGCCACACGAAGTAAAGTGGAGAACGCTGAATGTGCCACAAGGAGTGAAGTGTGAAAAGGCGGAATTTTGCGTAAACACAATATATCTATTCAATCAGAGATGATCAAATTGCTCTTAGCATAAAAAGTCGCATCAAATATAAGTGAGGACTAAAAATGGAAAACCCTGAAAGTGCCAAAAAATCAAAAATCCTTTTTTTTTACGAAAAAAAATGTCTTTAATGCCAAGCTTAACAAACAGGAGCAACTTGAAGTGCCAACCCTAGTAGAAATAATTCAAAAAAGAGTAAAAAAATGTCGCTGGTTGAATGTGTCACATGAAGTAAAGTGGAGAACACTGATTGTGCCACACGGTGTGAAGTGGAGTCCGCTGAAAGTGCCAGTGATAAGATGCGCAGCGACTGGTGGCCATTACACAACTTAATCATGTTCTTATTGTTTACATCAATGCGATATTTTTAAGAAAGGTTTAAAATATTAAATAAATAAAATAAATGTTTATAAATGATAATATTAGATATTTAAACACTAAATGAAAGAAAGCTAGGCACTTACATTTTAAAGTGTTGAACTAAGAGCCCAAAAGGAGTAAAGAAGTAGGAGATTTACTTTTTTTCGCTCTCTCGAAATATTTCCTCTTTTGCACTTTCAGCGTTTTTCCTTTTTAGCCCTTTAAATATGATAATAATCTTCAAACTGAAAAACTACTAAAAAGCTAGTGAATAATGTGCAAAAATGTTTCCATGGACTCATCAAAAGACATTATCATCTATGGTCATCATAAACCTAATCATCCTGCCAAAATTATAATTATTTTTAGAAAGAAATCACATGAAATATTCAGATATGATAGATTTTACAACACTGTGCAAAAATTAAATTGCTTTTGGAGCGAAAGTAGGCAATTCTGTGTGAAAATAACTCCCTGAACATGGATGTGGAGATTTCGCAAGCAACACCTGCATTAGACTGAGTGTCCCCGTATTTTCCGCTTCGAGATTAAAAAGGAAACGAGCCTTAACGAAGCTGTGTGAAGTGGAAATGCAGAAGGAGTAAAGAGAACGAAATGAGTTCGACGACGGAGGGTTTTGTTAAAAAAGGAACAGAACATATTTCGGAGAAATAAGATTGAATATTTACACGACGTAAGAAAATCTCAGAAATATATTCAACGACGTCCTGAATTATAGACTTTAAGCTAATTAAAGAACGAGAAGAGTGTTTATATCCGTATTTTTTATCTGTGTGTTCGTCCCAATAAATGTCAGTGCTCGTCCTAAAAGTGAGTTGTGAGTTATGTATGGAGTCTCACCCCCATAAATTGGCGTCAGAAGTGACAGTTAACCCACCAATATGATTAATTAGAGTTATTCATCCTACATATTCAAGCCGGATATTCTTCTAACGGTGAGTTCATTGCTATTATTTTATTATGAAGTTAGTTGAAATACCAGAACTGGAAGTTGCATTTAAAAACGAACGAACGCATAAAATTAAATTGCTGCATAAATTCCTATTTGATGCTGACGGTGATCGCTCTAATAGAAAGAGAATACGTGATTTTACTGGTTTCGGTTTTCAAACCGACAGCACCGAATTCAAAAATAAAATAACTAAAGTTCAAACTGATTTTTCATTAAATGATCTGATTACAGTGTGCAATCTACTTTGTATTGATAATGAGGGATCTTTAAACGATCTCGCAACCCGATTAGTTACATACCTTTCGGACTTGACCTTACTACAAAATAATATTATACAAAATGAAAGAGACACTGACTCGGAACCCGAACTGCCTTCAAATAATATGACTTCAAGTAATAACACTGAATTATCAAATTTTGACAAACAACAGCAATTTCCAGTTCAAAGTTTTATGCAATCGTCTATTAATTTTACTGATATTGAAAGTGTAATACCTCCTTTCGATGGTAGTTCTTTTAGTGACATAAACGTATGGTTTAATAATTTTGAGGATGTTACTAATATGTTTAATTTATCTGACTTTCATAAATTCATATTTTGTAAAAGATCATTACGAGGAAAAGCCCAGTTATTAACACAAACAGAATTTCATATCAATTCATATGATAAACTTAAACAACTCTTAATATCAGAATTTAGCACCACTTATAATTCTGCCGAGTTACATGATATATTAAATAAACGAAAATTGCAAGAAAATGAATCAATAGAAGAATATTTTCTTATCATGAAACAAATATGCTCGCGTGGTAAAATCGAAGATTCCGCATTAATGCAATACATCATAAATGGTATACCCGACCCGGTTTTCAGAAAATCAATGTTATATGGATGCCAATCCATTGTAGAATTCAAGCAAAAGCTCAAAATTTATGACAAAATTCGACATGACTTTGAGAACACTAAATTTCGTAAAGTCAAACCTGAAATGCCAGTGAAAGATAAATCCTTTCGACCAAAATTTGATCTTTTTTGCTTTAATTGTGGTTTGTCGAATCATAAAAGTAGCCAATGCAGACATAAAGATAAAGGCCCTCGTTGTTTTAATTGTTCGAATTTTGGCCATAAATCGGCTCAATGTGATCAACCAAGGAGGCCTAGAGTTAAGTCAGAACCCTCCAATGTTTCCACTGTCACGTCGAACACTTTCATGACCAAACAAGTCATTATTTCGTCTGTAAATGTTACATCATTGGTAGACACAGGTAGTGAAAGAAGTTTACTAAAGGAAAGTATTTATCGCAAACTCCCTACAATTTCGAACCTTGAACATTCAACTATCACATTAACTGGATTAGGAAATACTATAATCAAACCCCTAGGTTTTTTCTCTACGAACATTATGATAGATGATTTTAATTATACAACTAATGTTTATGTAGTCCCAGATTATTCCATATCTTTTGATCTTATTATTGGTACAGATATCATTCAACAAAGTATTTTAACAATTTCTGGAAATAATATTTCGATGCAAAAAATCGAGAAAAATGACGATACGTCCAATATTTTTTTGATTAATATTGCTCATGTGTTAGACGATCTTAATCTTGATTTATCTCATATTACCGATGAAACAATACGTTCAAAAATTTCAGAACTTATTCAAAATTATTCTCCTAAAAAAATAAAGACAACTGATGTTAAATTATCAATTCATCTGGAAAACGAAGAACCTGTTACTTGTCCTCCCAGGCGCTTGGCGCAAATAGAGAAAAACTTCGTCGAAAAACAAATTTCTGAGTGGCTCGAAAAAGGAATTATTCGTAAAAGCACTAGTAATTTTTCATCACCTATTGTCCTAGTAAAAAAGAAAGATGGTTCATATAGATTGTGTGTTGACTATAGGAAGTTAAATTCTAAAACACATAAACAACGTTTTCCCCTCCCAGTAATTGATGACATTATTGATCAGTTGCATTCTGCTAAAGTATTTACTACTCTTGACCTTAAAAATGCTTTTTTTCATGTCGAAGTAGAAGAAAATAGTAGAAAATATACTTCTTTCGTAACACATTCTGGTCAATTTGAATTCTTATATATGAATTATGGCCTTAGCGATGCACCGTTAGTGTTTCAAAGATATATTTATAACGTTTTTCGAGACCTCATTAATGAAAAAGTACTTATTGTCTATATGGATGACTTCATAATACCAGCTGAAAACGAAGTCGAAGGACTCCAGAAATTACAACGCGTCCTTACAACTGCATCCGAATATGGTTTAGAACTGAATCTCAAAAAATGCCACTTTCTACAACGAGAAATTGATTTTTTGGGTTACCACATTAAAAATGGTCAACTGCACCCATCCCCCTTAAAAACTAAAGCTGTCCTTAATTTCCCAGAACCTAAAAGTATAAAAGATGTACATTCATTTGTCGGATTAACTTCATATTTTCGTAAATTCATTCAAGATTACTCTTTAATAGCTAAGCCTTTAACAGATCTTCTTAGAAAGGACACTAAATTTCACTTTGGCGACCAGCAACGAAATGCATTTAATCAGCTGAAACACATCCTTTCTTCAGGTCCTGTTTTAAGCATTTATAACCCTAGTAACGAAACAGAAGTTCACTGTGATGCATCTATTGACGGTTACGGAGCAGTCCTCCTTCAAAAGTCTTCTATTGACAATCAATTCCACCCTGTCTATTTTATGAGCAAAAAAACCACAGATGCCGAACGTAAATATTCGAGTTATGAATTAGAAGTTTTAGCTGTCATAGAAGCCCTTAAAAAATTTCGCGTTTACATTCTAGGTATTCCTTTCAAGATAGTCACAGATTGCAACGCATTCGCCCTTACTATGAATAAAAAAGATCTTTGCACCAAGATTGCTCGATGGGCTTTAATGTTAGCTGACTATAACTATACAATCGAACACAGACAAGGTACACGCATGCGCCATGTCGACGCTTTAAGTAGAAATCCAATATGTATGGTCATTCAAGATAGTTTTACTACCAAAATCATACAATCACAGAACACTGACGAACATATACAGGCCATCAAAGAAATTTTGAAAACAAAGCCATATGACAACTATTTCCTTAAAAATAACGTTCTCTATAAAAATCATAAAGGTATCGATCTGATAGTTGTGCCGGATGAAATGCAGCTAAATGTCATTAAACACGTTCATGACAAAGGACATTTTGGCCGTAAACGCTGTGAAGAACTCCTTAACGAAGAATTTCTCATCCCTAATATGTCAAATAAAATTGATAAAATTATAGCGAATTGTGTAACATGCCTTTTGTATAATCGCAAACGTGGCAAACAAGAAGGTGAATTACATCCCTTACCTAAAGAAGAGACTCCTCTCCAAACCTACCACATTGATCATTTAGGCCCTCTTGAAACAACCAACAAAAATTATAAACATATTTTGTCTTTAATAGACGCATTTACTAAATTCGTCTGGTTGTATCCATGTAAAAGTACTTCTGCTACCGAAGTTATATCAAAACTCCGACAACAAAGTCATACTTTTGGCAATCCTTCCATTATCATTAGCGATAAAGGTCCTGCATTTACAAGCAAAGAATTTGCTGATTATTGTCAAGATGAAAATATAAAGCACGAGACAGTTACAACTGGCCTTCCCCGTGCCAATGGTCAAGTAGAGCGACTTAATTCCACCATAATTTCTGTAATCTCTAAAATGTCCAAAGACGAACCGACCAAATGGTTTAAACATGTTCCTAAAGTCATTAATTCAACTTACCAAAGAAGCATTAAGAGAACACCGTTTGAAATATTATTTGGCACAAAAGAAACAGAAAGAAGATGTACAAATTATTGACCTCTTAAACAGTGCAGTCGAAGAACAATTTATGAAAGACAGAGAAGAGCTCCGTAGAGAAACCAAGAAGAATATTCTGGAAATTCAACAAGAAAACCGCAAGCACTATAATTTACGACGTAAGAAACCCCGTAAGTACAAGCTTGGTGACCTTGTAGCAATTAAGAAAACCCAGCAAGGACCAGGTTTAAAGTTGAAATCTAAATTCTTAGGTCCGTATAAAGTAATCAAAGTGAAGTCTAACGACATCTACGACGTAACGAAAATCTCATCAACTGAAGGACCGATAAATACTAGCTCCTGCGCTGAATACATGAAACCTTGGCCTGACGATAACTGAAACTTCAAAAACATTTTTTTTAAATCTTTTCTTCTTATGTGTTTGTAACAATTTTATAAGTCAACCCATATGATGTTACGCTACTTCAACTATGACGTGCAGATTTTTTTTCTTTTCCCCTAAGAACAGTTACTGGTTTTTGTTTTTTGTTTTTCAGATTCTATTTTACCACATGTCGCTGCGGCAGCTCCAGATGTCAGGACGGCCGCTTGTGGAGATTTCGCAAGCAACACCTGCATTAGACTGAGTGTCCCCGTATCTTCCGCTTCGAGATTAAAAAGGAAACGAGCCTTAACGAAGCTGTGTGAAGTGGAAATGCAGAAGGAGTAAAGAGAACGAAATGAGTTCGACGACGGAGGGTTTTGTTAAAAAAGGAACAGAACATATTTCGGAGAAATAAGATTGAATATTTACACGACGTAAGAAAATCTCAGAAATATATTCAACGACGTCCTGAATTATAGACTTTAAGCTAATTAAAGAACGAGAAGAGTGTTTATATCCGTATTTTTTATCTGTGTGTTCGTCCCAATAAATGTCAGTGCTCGTCCTAAAAGTGAGTTGTGAGTTATGTATGGAGTCTCACCCCCATATGGATACGGCCATGAAAAAACTTTATTGGCTTTTGTTTAGGAAAACCAGATGTGCAACTTTAAGATTTTTTTTAAATTAATATAGTTGTTATAGTAAGAAATTCTTCATAAGCAACCTATAATTTAAATCATGATAAATATAATAACCGTACCGTAATAAAAATATGCAGGGTGTCCCCGAACCTATGTGCCAAACTGTAAAGGAAGATTAAAGTACACATAAAGAAGCAATTTTGTTATAACAATGTGGTGTCGGAAATGAAAAGTGTTGGGGGAAAAAATAAGAAATGAGGATGAAATCAAAACAAGCGTTTTATTAACATTACAATTACAGTACGTGCTCAAATGTGCCTCCGCCAACACTAATATAGGCCACGAGACACCAATTAACTCTGATGAGGACCTCGTTGCAAGACTTTCAGTCGCTGCTACAACTGTTCGTGAAACACCTGGAATCTTCGAAATGGTATGCCAATTACTTTTTAGACGCTAACAGGTCTATAAAGGTGTTGGTCGTGGCACATTTGAGCACTTACTGTAATAGTCGGTCAATAACACCCTCTTTTTTCCTTTTCTCTGGATTTCTTGTTTTTCGCCAACGCTTTTTATTTCTGACCCAACATTGCTGTACTAAAATTGCTACTTTATGTGTACTTTACCTTCCCTTACAGTTTGGCCCACCTGTTCAAGGACACCCTGCAGTAAACACTTTGGCTCCGTGTAGAATTTTTCTTACTCATACGTTACATCAGACGGTGAAATATTTCAGAAAATAATGAAAAAAAAAATTTTTTTACAATATCTAATTTTAATTGTATCATAATTACAAATATTCTTTTGGATAAAATTATTTACATTTATTGTTTCTAATTGCATATATGTATAAAGAAGTTAGTGTAATGTTTGTAATATATAGAGAGATAGAGGTATTAAGGCATGCATGTAGAAAAAAAACTGTAGTATTACAAAAAAAATTGTAGCCTATTCATTTTTTTTTTGTGTGGTTATTTTCATGTTCAGCACATTGAATTCTAAAAGAATTAAATATTTTTATATCGGAAGCATTAACTTCATCGATTATTGTTTCACAGTGTAATCGTACTTAATGCTGTGAAAAAGGACTACAATAACTACTTTTTCGAGAATGGTTAACGTATGATACATTCTCTTTCCCCTTTTTTTTTTCTTTTTAAGAAAAAAGGAAGGAAATGTCTTCAAATTCTTTTTAAGGAAAAACATGTAAGAAAAATCATGCGTTTAGCATAGATTATGAAACACTTTCCAACACTTCCTGAATGCTTTAACAAAACTTCGTTATTTAGAGAAATAAGTTATATAAGAAAACTAAGTAAACATTTTAGAAAACGCATGAAACATTTGAAAAACTGATTTCTGAAGTTACCGTATATAGCCAAATATGTATTCCAATTCTTTTGAACAGTCCTGTATTTGATCTGTAGGTTGATAAATATACTATATAATGGGAAAATTAAGTTTAACAAGAAAACTTATAACAGGTTGAAATTTCTCTTTCAGAAATTTATACTAATAGATCAAAGCATACTTGTATACATTTGTACAGCCGTGTAGTTAACCTAGTACCTTTATTACACGACACTATTTAGCTAAAGTTTAATTCAAAGTAAAACATTCTTAAAACTACTGAAATCACATTTCCAGAAATTATCATTTATAGACGGCCATGTATCCAATTCTTTGCGTGACCCTGTGTATCCTTTTATCAATGTTCTACAAACATTTCTTAGTAAACCAAATGCAGTTCCGCATAAAAATGCATAACTCATTTAAAAACCACCTTTAAGCAATTTGCAATCCCAGTAACCATTACGAATTATTTTGTGCAGCCCTGTATATGAATTACAACATTTATGCACACCATATACTATGAATAAATATAGTGAAACATAAAAGCGCATAACATATATAAAAATGCATTTCCAGCAATCACCGCTACTGTACAGTATTTCGGACACAATATAGTATCTGAAATCTTTTGTGTGTCCTGTAAATGCTATGCACTTCGTATTATGCATGAAATATGTTATAGTAAACCTCAGCGACGTATATCAATTTCATTATACATGAAATAATTTAACATAATTAAAATATGCCGCAAACAATTCCCTCCATCCCTATATCGTTCTGTAACGGAATTATTTTGTGTGGCCCTGTAAATGAATAATAACTATTCTTTGCATCGTATATTCTACAGAATGCATATTTTAGTGCACTTGATAAATGCACAATAATTTTATTATGTTTGAAAGCATGTAACATCATTAAAAACCATTTTAAACGATTTTTTCTCATAGGCCGTAATGTAACGGAAAACTTTTGACTGTCCCTGTAAATGAACGAAACATCTTAGAAACTTTATTTGAAATAGGGATCGTGCTATGGTAGAGGTTACTAACATCCAAAAATTTCAGAACGATTCGACTATATTTACGAGAGTTAGAGCGCGGACAGACGGACAGACAAACCGAAGTCATAAACACTTTTCAACTTTGTTGGAAAGTGTTAAAAAAGAAAGAAAATCTGTTAACCAATTGGGAAAATGGTTATCGTCCTCGTCAGGGTAGGAAATCAAAAGCATATCTGAAGCTTTTTATTGGTTTAATCCGCATTTTATTCGTTTTCTGATTAGTCTATACAGTAATCTGTACTTTCCCTTTACTTTGAACACAGATGGATACTTCTGTTGCCACTATGACAAAAAAGTAATAAAAACTACCAAAAAAAATTAATAACTCGGAAACAAATTGAGATACATCTTTCAAACAAATTGCATTTAAAAGTACATTTTTTTTTCTCTATACGACAGTGTAAAAAGTAATATTGTGGGATGTTTAGAAGTTTAAGAATGAAATTTCATTTAAAATTGGTCGTCAGATTTCTACGATGAAAAAGCCTTTTCCCGAACAGCCAATGAAATGCTTGGATAATACGTAAGTTTCAGGTGGATAATACGCAAGTTTCAGGAAATCTGACGAGTCGCAGGCGATTTTTGTCGCTTGCAATTTTTACGTGAATAACACTATTAATGTTTAATTCATGGCGTACGTAATGTATAATCAACTCCGTGCGATTTTTTATGTCTTAAATTCTAGTCTTTGAAAAAATCACTTTCCAAATGGTCGTTCTAATTTATTAAATTGCTTTTTTTTCTTGTTCTTTTTAAGTTGTATTACATTGTGCTTACTGCAGAATATGATGTGCATAACAATCATTTTCATTTATAAGTACTCACGAGAGATTTCGGTTACAGTACTCTCTATAAGCGATGAAAGCTGTAAAAGGTGCGTTTTCAATGTGGTCTGAGTTTTTATATTTGACTGAATTTTGCATACTACGTGGGGTGTATAATTTCTATAGATCACATACAGGGTTACACAAAATACTTCGTAAACATATAGAGTACGATCTTGAATTTCTTAAATGTGCTTTTTAGAATTGAGTTACTTATTTTCCCGCTGAACTATATCTAGTACAGAGAGATTTTTGTAGAATATAAATAAATTCATATTACTAAAAGAACCGAATATATCGCCGTCTTTGGATCGTAATTTCTAAAAATATGTTTTCAGTGATGTTGTGGGTTTTATTTTTGTTTATTTGTTTTAGTTTAATATGAGGAGTGTATAAAAACTGTAGATAAAATATAGCGCTGTACAAAATTAGTCGAATGTATTTCAGTCTTTTGCTGGAAATAGCTGATGAATTTTCGACTACGTTGTGCGTTTTGTAAGCTAAATTGCAGCACACTAAATATTGTATACACAGATCGACAAATCACATATAAGAATTCACAAAATAATTCAAGTACTTTTCCGTATATAGACAGTAATTGCTGAAATCTAATTTCACCTTTTTAAACAGTTCAGTTTTGTTACAATGTTCTGAAAGTGTTGTAAAATGTTTCATAATCTATGCTTCATTTTTCTTCCTACTTATTTAAACTTCTGTTACAAGTTAGTAGCCGATTTTCAAATAAAATTTTTACCTGTAAAAATTAGATGCCATAGATTGCAAAATCAAAACAGTCTTTTAAAGAGGATATATTTTTGTATTTTTAATATTAAATAATAAACTTCGTTTATTTTTAAATATTTTGTCATTCTATAAATTCTACACATAAATATTTCCCCACTTTCTGCAAAAATAAATGTATAGTTCTGATATTAGGAAGATATCTTTTCATAATACTTCAAAATTAAATTTCACCTATTCAGAAATCTAAAGCGATAGTACTTCAGCTACAAGCGAAATAAAATTTCAGTAGTGTCTATAGTTAGACTGAAAGTCATAAGTTAAACTGCGAAGCTTTTAAAAAGCAGCGGTCTGCGAGAATGCTAACAGTAGTTAAGGCTTAAATCTAATTAGCTCTCATACGAAAAAAAACAGGTTTAGGTATTTAAAGGTAAATATTTAAATATATAATAAAAATTATACAATAAAAAAGAGAAACAATAGATTGCAGATGTATTGTTACAATGAAATGAAATTAATCTTAACGAACCTTAACCTCTTCATTTCCCAAGCTAAAATAAAAATACAAATACTTATTCATTGTTTTTTTCCAAACAAAATGACATCGTAAATGACAGGAAAAATACCTTTTCTGAAATTGATCCTTTAGGCGTTTAGTATTTTAGGTTCAAAAATATGGATCTAAAACTACAAACCCCCTTAAAACATCAATTTACTAACCATTAACCTAAATTAACGCAATGACAAATTTAAGAGCAATAAACAAGTAAATAATCTACAAATCCTCAAAATCTTTTATTGAAAAAAATTTAAGTTAAATACTTATGAAAATTTCTCACTTTCTTGGTCATACTGTCTTTTGGTCCTTTTTAGGCATTTTGCAAACTCAGATGAAAATAACTTTTATTTTATGTGGGAATCAGCTTAGATGCTGCCATTTATTCGTTTGCTTTGAACGCAAAAAACATTCAGCTATTAAGAAGTGATGTGAAAATGTAAAAATTCAAACATTTTAGTTTTTATAAGGAAACGAACAGAGGTCCCCGTTTGGTAACCCAGGGACCGAAGAGCCCCAATATACAGTGTGTTTACGTATAAAAGGACCGACCTTTATTTTCGAAACCGTTGGCCCTAGATGCATACTTCCAATTACAAAAATGGTTTAAATAAGGTAAAGAACTATATTTAAAGCGATTTGGGTCAATAAAAACATTTATTAAAATATTACGAAATTTAAATTTTTTTACGGTCCCCCGGTCCTATAAGTGATATTTAGTAAAAATGTACTGTGACACTAACAAGTAAGACAAAAAAAGTCCCATTCATCTAACATTAAAATTGACCGAGTTATGAAACTTTGAAATTCATGAGTTACACCACTTTTTTGCATATCAAAACAGATGATTTCAGCCATGCTTTCAGGGGTCGTATATAAAGTACTTTGAAAGAAATCGTACAACTATTGAGTTAACTTAAGTTTCAGATTAGTTAAAATAATTGTATTTTAACATATGTTTTATTTTGTAAGGATTTGAGGCTAAGATTTCTTTTTTTTTAAAAATGTTATTTTCATAAGGTTTTATTTAACTTGCAACGATCATCTTTCCAGTTTAAAATTTGTAACTCACTTTCAAATGCCCGATCGAAGTTAAATTTTACAAACGGACTTAAATGCGATGACAATGTAACATTAATGATTTTCGACGCTTACCATCTTATACATACTTTGCTTATATTAGAGGATAACACAAAAAAATTCGGATATATTACCGTCAAGAAGTTTAAGAAAGAGTTTTAGATTAGACAACATAAAACTGCGATGGTTGTGTTTTTAAACTTTTACAATTGCGTTTTATGTATTTTTTAATGCTGAATAAAAAAATTACCTTCGCTTTTAACCATCATGTCAGGATATTTCGGAAATCGCAAATTTCAAGATTAAAAAATAGCGAAAAATCTGATACTATAAAATGGATGTAAGACATTTTTATTCAGTTTAATTTTATTTAATTCGATAATTTATTTAATTTTTGGCTTATACTGGGTTTCTTACAGCTAAAGAGCTCAGGGTTCCGATGAGGTTGGGATTGGAGGGGGAGATCAATTTTAACTCTTTTTAACTTTGAAATTTGCGATTTGAAAAAATTCCTGACGTGATAGTTTAAAATGAAGATCATTTTCGAATTTAACGCTAAAAAAATACATAAGAATCAATTTTCAAAAGCTAAAAAACATGGCATAATCCAAAATTTGAAAGACAGTGTAATGTAACGGCATTTAAAAATATGTATATTTTGTAAAGAATTGAGGCTCTTGTTTTTCATTCTTTTATTTAACAAAATTTCTGTTATTTTTATCCTCTTATATAGTACAGATTGTATATTTTACAGTAATATGTCAAAATGATTAAAGATTTCAAAATTATATTGCAATGCTAATTTTACTCTCAACCATTTCTTTAATATATCTGACGATAATTATATTTCTACTAAATTTGTGAATGACCCCTAATTTGTAGCAAAAAATATGCTCCAACTTTAAACAGCTATTACTCGGTCAATTTTAATCGTAGAATAACGGGACTTTTTTGGCCTTACTTGTCAGTGTAACAGGAAAATTTTATTAAATATAACTTATAGGACCGGGGGACCGTATAAAAATTTAAATTCTGTAATTCTTCGCTAAATTGTTTTTTCGCCTCAAACGTTTTTTATCTTAACTTTGCACCTAATTTTGACCACTTTTGTAATTGGAAGCATGCATCTAGGACCAACGGTTGCGAAAATAAAGGTCGGTCAGGTTATACGTGGACACACTGTATAGTTTATATAATGGTGAGTGAAGCAGATGTCGGGGCAGTGGCCGCCATATGGAGAGACTTTCCTTTATAAAGCGCATTGTAGCCCATCCTAGCGCATCCTAGCTCATTGAACCACATTGACATTTATACCCTTTTAGAGCGTTTAAAATCAGAAAAACGTTTATATAATACATCTTTTTTCATATTTATCACGCTTTAAAAGAGAGAGAACAAAATTCAACAATGACTGGTAAATAAAGATAAATTTTTAATATAGTTACCATTTATTGACATAACTATTGATTTAAAAGAAAAATTTAAATGATAAAATTTATAAGATTAATATTTATAAAACATAACCACATGGCTAAAGTCATTATTGCAGGATTTATAAATATTTTCCTGAAAACATACTTTAACGTTAGGAGGGGAGAAGGGGTGGCAGAAAAGCCAAGGGAAAAGAGGCATGGACTTTTGACGAAATACACCTCACATGATGACCTTAAAATTGGGACATATTTTAGGTTTTATAAGAATTTGGTTTGATGTTAGCACTTACTTTTTCCCTTTATTTACTTGGCTAGTGGGTGATGAAGCACATCCACGTCATTGTGAAGTCAAAATATCCCATTTTGTGATGAGTTTCAAATGACTGAAAATTCGGTCATGGCAACTTTATCATGGACTCTCAAAGTAACGATCACCTGAGAGTCATCATGTCACAAAATAAAGAAGTCATCATTTAGTCAACCGCTTTCCGACTTTAAAAATTTGTAAATATTTTGACATTAGACTATCGAAGCTGTGCTTTAAGGTCACTTTTTGCTAATATCCCTGGTTTTTCTCAACTTTTTATTAGAGCAGTTTTATTTTGAACTCATTTTATTTAATGAATTAACGATGCTCGTTAATTCGATTTTTCATGAACTGAGAAAAAGTTCAAATTATCTGAAGTTCGAATTATCCTATTAAAAAAGATAATAATTTAAAATCTGTTGTTAAAGAAAAATATACTTATTTAATACTAGGAAAAGATGCATTCGTATAAGGGGCATTCTGACAATTTTTTGACTTTTGCGAAAAAAAAATCTGGCAAAATTAAACTTGCTAAAATAACATTTTAATCTGATAGACGAATGCCTTAATGATTCAAAATAAAGAAAAAATGGTCAGCAGCGAAAAAAAATTTATTTAAGTGAGGTTTAAGTTAAACTTGCGAGTTTTAATTTTCCTTACCATTTTACCACTATAACTTTTTATTTTCTTCTAATTTTTTACTTATAATGAATTTGCATAGTACTCACAGGACATTCAAATAAGTAATAATGACAATGTAGTATTTTTAGTGCAAAATTTTGTTATAACATTGTCTTAAAGGGGTGTTAAAGAAGGGACGGTAATGTAAAAAAAAGGGGGGATGGTATAGGAAAAAAGGGACAAAATGGGGGGAAAAGGAACAAAATGGGGGGAAAATAGGGGAAAAAGGAGCAAAATGGGGAAAAAAGGGACAAAATGGGGAAAAAAGGGACGGTAAGGATGGAACAGCAAGGAAACTTACCACCAATTTTAGGCAGATCATGTTAAGACTAAGTGGTAGCGAAAATGTTCATTGATTTTTAAAAATAGTTATTTACATTGGATTAAATTTTAAAAAAATAATTAATTTACCTCGAAAATTGCAGGATTAAACCTTTCGGACGGTAAGACTACCAATAAAGCCACGGTGCTTGAAATTGATATTTAAATGCTTATTTATATTCTGCAGTAAATTTCCTGTCAAAGAATTTTAGATATTCTTTCTCTCGCGTACTTCTGCATGAGTTATTTCGTCGCTGCATCTGAAGTGATTTTCTGTATCATTTTAGAAGAGAGATGGTAAAAAATCTAAAACCCATGGACAGAGTTCAGAAAATAATATCAACCCTAAAAATGTGTGCAGGTTAATTTTTAGCTACATATTTATATAAAACTAGGGGGCTCGGCCCCCTACGAGCTACGCTCACCAACCCCCGTCCAGACACCGCAGACTCTAAATGCACGCTAATTTTATCGGCTTTAAAAAGATTTCGAAAGATTGAATTATAATTTAAAAAACAGTGGCGATCTCCCTATAAACGAATTTCTATTCATTTCTCTTTGATTGGGGAATTTTAACGCCAAATCCGCTGCGGTACTACTTGATTATCCAGTCGACCAACTTCGCCAAATTATATAAATCGGCAAATTATACAAATTGACATAATTTTTATTTTAAATAACGAAAGAACAAATAAATTAGTACAATATTAATAAAAATACAAATAAAACGTCGAAATAAAAATAACTTGATGACGTAGACACGTTAACAACATTTCAAAATAAGCTAATATAAAAGGAATTAAGTAAACAGAGTCTTTGTCTCCTGGTGTTTTTTAACAAAGCGAAAAGAATGTTCTTTAAATGAGACATTTTAAATTAATCGTTTTCAATCTGACGTAATTTTGACCAAGCTATTCTTTCTCTTTTAAATATTCACTTGAAAATATATATATTTCCTTTTGTATATTTCCTTTGTTAGAGATGAAATATTATTTGCGCTTTCCTAACAAAAATAGTTGAAAAGATCCTCTCAAAATATCAAATAAATGGTCTAGTGCAATTTCTAAATTTAAGCTGTTTTGCAATATTATTTTGTGTTTATTTTATGTAATAACTTTAATATGACGTAAATATGACGTAATTTCTCCTATTTAAGACTTCTAACGCATGTTAATGAATTTATCATTTCACAATATCCTTTTCTCTTTTAAAATTCACGTGTATACTTTTTATGACGTAATTTTTAATAAGTTCCTGCTTTTTGTACATAATTATTTAATTCTAATTCCAAATGATTTTTTCTGTTTATAATAGTCAGGTGTAAATAAATTTTTAATTTGAAGCAAACATTATTGTTTCCGTTGTTTATACAGTTGGCAACAGGTTAAATTAGTGCAATTTTCTAAAATAAGTAAAAATTATCTCTCGAAATGCTGAAAATTTCAATTTAAAATAGAAATGAAACCTCGAAAAATGAGTCAAATTAAAGAAAAAAATGAATTCTGCACACCGGGAAATTATAACGTATAAAATGATCTAAAAATTATTAAATTCCGATGTATAGTTTTTGCTCCTATAAAACTTTTTTAGTGGAACGATTTTGTCCAACTTTAGCATTAAATATTTCTTAAAATAATTCTTCGATTTGAAAACTGTCCGCATCAGCGTGTTTATCAAACATTTCTGTATGATACTACCGATTTTCATATTTTTGTATGCATTATTTTTCTTAATATTAACGAAGAAAGACCTCCGGTCACAAAAAATTCAAAACCGGCGGCGGTGACAGCGGTAGTTACTTTTTTTTAGAATAGAGAGACAATAGTTCCAGTTTCAGAAAAAAATTACACCGAATTATTTTTATTGAAACAATTTTATCCAGACAGCTCCAAACTTGAAAATCAGCACCAGGGACACGGGACGGTAGATGAGTTTTCCATGTGTTTGGACCCCCAACATCGTCCAAAACGTATTTATCTCGTTAATATTGTTGTGCAATCATGCAATGGGATGTTCCCAAGTATATGAAATAAAAAAAACACAAAAAGTGCATTAAATAAAAATTATTATTCAGGGACATGAAAGTTAAAAGATTGTGAGAATGCCTCATAATTGGAATGGTTTAATAGAAATTATATAAAATATATGTTACATACAAAAATGGAAGTTATTTAAAGGATGTAAATCTTAAAAAATATTACCTTACCTCAATCGTAAGTACAAGCACACTGTTTAAAATATCCCTGTAAAGTTACGGACACAGGCCGGTAGCAGATATACCAGTCATACCCCGTAATATATATATATATATATATATATATATATATTATTATGTCCGCTTCGTATCATGGAAAAGTGTATGAAATTATGCATAGAATTGAACCAAATTTTTTATGTATGATTTTTATTATGGCCAGTAAATCCTCCTTGAATTTGGAAATGTTCCGCCAAAAGGGGGCGTTGGAATAGCGATTTTGTGCCATTTTCATTATTGTATCATCGAAAGTGTATGAAGTTATGTATAAAATTGAATCAAATTTCATAAATATGTTTTTGGCTATGGCAAGCAGGTTCTCCTTGAATTTGGAAATATTCTGTTGGAAGGGTGTGCTGTAATAGCGATTTCTCTCGATTTTTCATAGTTTTGTTGTACATCGGCTATACATGCAGCGACGAGCAATTCGCATTCAGCTAACCTGGCAATTCTCAAGTAGCTGATGTACAACAGAATAACGAACAATATTGATTTTAATAAATGTTATGATCGGGATCAACTAATTTATACTCCAATTAGTGAAATGAAACAGAAACTTAAGATTAAAATCAGAGTTGGTGTAGTATTGTTGTAACAATACTGAATGATTAACGTGTCTAAAAACGTTTTTAAAATATTAACATGTATGAAAAATGAGAAAGTTTTAGGATTGGCACATCCGACTAATTGTTTTCATTTTCACATCATTGCACACGGCAGACAGATCATTAATGGGAATAGCAGAGTAATAATATAATAATCTTCAACAGGACCCACAGAAAAACATCTGTTTAGAGAGCCACTAGCAATATCACTACTCTTTTAGGTAGCTTTCATTACAAAAAGCTACCTATTGCAGCCGTTCGGAGGAAAGCGATTTCAAAAAATTTTGGTATATTTTCATCGATCATGACACCCAGACCCCGAAACCACCCTCCGTTCAAATGTTGATATATATCTGATCTTTGTCACACTGTAACTCCCGTATTTATGAACCGATTTGGATGTAACTTCGTGTATACATAGTACATACCAATGTCTCGACCGAGTTCGTTGGCCAGCTTCATCCGCCATCTTGTTTCAAAATGGTGGTCATTTAAATTTGTTTTTTATTTTTAATTTGAAATGTTTTACCAAAAAATTGAAAATTAAAAAATCTTTGTGTTTGACCTTGATACAAAGATTCCGGAGCAGTTTTTGTTTCATTTATATCTTAAAAAATGGCTGAGTTATAGCACTTTGAATTTCTAGCGTGGCTGACATTTTGAAACGACCTGACTTTTGTCACGCGATAACAGGCATATTTATGAACCGATTTGGATGTACCTTGGTGTATATACAGTACATACCAATGTCTCGACCGAGTTCGTTCGCCATCTTCATCCGCCATCTTGTTTCAAAATGGCGGCCATTTAAATAAATTTTAAAAAATTAAAATTTAAAATGAGGTACCAAGAAATTGGAAAATGAAAAAGATTCTTTTGTATGTGTTTGACCATAATATAAAGATTCCGTAACAGTTTTTGTTTCGTCTATATCTAATAAAAAATGGCTGAGTTATAGCATTTTGAATTTCTATTGTAGCTGACATTTTGAAACGACCTGATTTTTGTCACGCGAAAACAGGCGTATTTATGAACCAATTTGGATGTAACTTGGTGTGCACATTGTACATACCAATGTCTCGACCGAGTTTGTTGGCCAGCTTCATTCGCCATCTTGTTTCAAAAAGGCTGCCATTAAAAAAAATTTTTAATTTAAAATTTAAAATGAGGTATCAAAAAGTTGGAAAATGAAAAAGATTTTTTTTATGTGTTTGAACTTGATATAAAGATTCCGGAGCAGTTTTTGTTTCATCTATATCTTAAAAAATGGTTGAATTATAGTACTTTGAATTTCTAGCATGGCTGACATTTTGAAACGATCTGATATTTCTCACGCGATAACACGCGTATTTATTAACCTATTTCTATGTAAGAAGGCATGTGGATAGTATATAGCAATGTCTTGCCCAAGTTCGCTGGCCAGCTTTATCAGCCATCTTGTTTCAAAATGGGGGCTAAATATAAATTTCTAAATAAAAAAAAAATATATTTAAAGTAAGGTGCAAAAAAATTAGAAATTGAAAAAGGTTTCTTTTTTAAGTATTTGACCTTGATATAAGAATTCCGGAGCATTTTTTGTTTTGTCTTTATCTTAAAAAATGGCTCAGATATATCAGTTTGAATTTCTAATGTGGGTGACATTTTGAAAAATCTGATTTTCTGACTGCGACAGCACTCTTATATATCAACCGATTCTGACGTGAGTGAGCATGTGCATAGGAGTTACTAAGGTCTCGACCAAGTTCACTGGTTAGCCTCATCCACCATGTTGTCTTAAAATGACAGGCACTTCAAGATATCGCCGAATTTGGTAACCAAATATAAGTTACTTTAAATAAAATAAGCTTGGATAAAGCTGACTAATTTCGCGAAATTCTCATTCATAATGATTTAGTATTAATAAAAAGTAGTATTGAATCCCCTATAATCGGTTTCCAGTAAATTGAGCTTTGTGTGTTTGAATAATATAAGCTGGCTTTTTAAAAATAAGGAATATGAAAGCTACCTCTTCCTCCCGGCACTGGCCGAAAGAACTTTTTTGCTCTTTATCCGTTTTTTTTTTCTTTATTTTCTTAAAAATAATTTTGTAAGTTGAATTAACAGATATAATGAAAATAAATTTGGTTTAAGAATTTTTTTTCTTCATTTTAGTGCAAGCTTTTCGGAATTTATGAGTAGCTTGAATTATTAAAAGTTCACTTTATATTTCTCAAGCCAGTTTCATTTTTCCCTATTAATAACACTAAGTAGTTTTAGAAAATGTAACTCTTGATAATTGTTTGAAAGATTCTGCGCATTGACGTTTTAGAACTATTTATTTCCTGTAAGCATTCGTTATTTTATCAGGGAGGATCTGACTCTCTGAACCCCCGTTGTCTCATTATTTGGATAATTGCAACCCTCTAGAATCCAGTATCTTAAATATTCTATCTAAAATAATTAAAATTTCGATTTTCTGATCAAAGCATTAATATTTGATTTGAAAAATTAATTACTATAATAAATATTTTTATTTGATTAATTATTAATAATAATAATTGTGAAGTTTGTTTGAAAATGTATATACCAGACCCTACTATAATTGCTGATTTGCTACGCCAGTGTCTTGTATTATATTTTAAATATAACAGAAACCATACCATCGTAGTCTATGAGGCTCGCTGAAGCGTACACAATGCCGTTAACTTCATTCCTGATTTTGCAAAGGGATTCGTGTGGAAGGACAGAATGTACGGAAAGCGTCCAAGAATACAATGATGTAGTAGAATGAATGGACGCGGTACTAGAAATGAGTTAACATTCCTCATCATACACTTGGAGAAGCATCGCAGAATACGGTGTAACGGAATCTATTGTATTTAACAGGATTGTGGAAGCTATTTCGAATGCTCCAACGCTACACAATAATTTTCTCGCATTTACTGTATATTTAATAACTGAATTTCGATATTAGTTCTGAAATTTTAAAATTTATCATTGATAAGACATATAGTTATATGTTTCATTATGTGCGTGCGTTTATGAGTGTATGAGTGAGTGAATGAGTGAGTGAGAGAGAGTAAGAGAAAGAGACAAAGTTGTGGGAGTGAGACAGATAGAGAGACAGGCAGAGTGAGTGAGTGAGTAAGTGGGACAATATGTATGTATAAGACATTTTAAGTCTTATATATATACTAGCAGAACTATCCGGCTTCGCCCGTGTCAATTATAAGGAGCCTTCCAGGTAAAATAAATTAAAACGAAATAATACCACAATCACAATAACTGAAATTTGTGCATTCCCATTACCAATCGTTAAAAGACAATCAGAAAACATGACGTTATTGTCTCGCAACCACAGTAAAATCCCTGAGCTTTAATAACAAAATGCGCGTTTTCTTTGGCGGATGTAACAGAAAAATATGTGATTTTCCTGACAATATGAAAAACAAATCCACCAAATCGCGCGGCATTTAGTGAAATTCTCGTTTGTATGGTATATATCTACATTATAAAGTAAAAACACTATGTCAGTCCCCATAAATTGTGCCCCACAAATTGTAACCCTTAAATTGTGCTTTTACTGCAATTTTTCTAACTTCTAAACATCACACAATTTCATTTTTTACAATGTCGAATAGAAAAAAGTTCTTTCAAATGAAATTTGTTTGAAAATTGTATCTCAATTTTCTGATTTTAATGGATTTTAAAGTAATTTTCAAGCATGGATATTTTTAAAGGTGCGTGCAACCCGATTACGAAAGTTGAACCCGTTTACTCTTAATGATATAGTATAAAGAAAAGACATGTCTATGAGTAACGCTGGTATCATATTTTCGGTGGCAACAACCTAACGCAACAATAAATTTCTCTTTTTCTGCAATTTAACCTCTAAACATCGCACATTCCATTGTTCAAATGTCTTATAGAAAACAAAGTACTTTCAGTAATATTTTTTTTTTTAATGTTTATCTCAATTTACAGATTTTTTATGGATTTAAAGTAATTTTCAAGCATGGATATTTTTTAAATATGCTTGCAACCCAATTACAAAATATTAACTCAATTGTTCAAAAAGATTGTAAATAACTCAGAATTTGTTTTCGTGTAATATACTTATTACAATATAATTACAATAACTAAATTGACAAACTAAATTAAAATGCCAAAAATAAAATTAATTAAAACACGAATTTAACAGATATCAAATCGAACTACTCAAAATTATCTAATAAGCATATAAAATGCAAATGGGAATTTCGGTCTGGGTGCATATAACTTGAATTCTTCAAAACGGATTTCTATGCGATTTGCACGCTTAGTTTTTCAGGAAAGATTTTAGTGCATAACATATTGTTTTCCGTTGCTTAGTCACAGAATTATAAGGGAAAGTTATATAATCACGTGAACCCAATCATGAAAGATTAGTCTTATTACCTGAATGAAAATGCAGAACTATTTTTATCTCTTTAAGTACTGACGGGTTAATCTTCAGTAATTGGGCTGTGCGCTAGTTGGCGTATTCGTATTTTAATGAGTGTGCCTCACACCTATTATGGCATGCACTTTTGTTTAAAACAATATAGAATGACTTATGTTTTAAGCGAATATCTGGCATGCAACTCGATTACAAAATACTAACCGCAATAGTGCTTAAGGTAGTTCTCCAGTTCCCTGCTCAACAACGCGAAACTTTCTGACACATTTTCTGACTCGTTAAACATAAAGACTTAAAATTTGTAGGCCTGACTATTAAAGCGATTTAGAATTGAAATGAGTTCTTCCTATTTTGATAAATAAATTACTTATCGAGTTATAAGTAATTGTGGTCTCGTGACGACCGGTTTTTCCCCTTTATCTCGGTGTTGCGCCCGAAATTCGGTTCAAAACAGCAACTGAAAGATCTTATACCTTTACCGAAAAATGGAAAATATCTTTCGATTACATAGTTTTTAAATAAGAACTCCTGCCAATTTCATGTGTTTTCGAACAAAAATGAATTTAAAAATATGTCAGAAAGTTGCTCCTTTGGATTCGAGAACAGCCTTAACTTGACGTTTATGAAAAAAACTCACTTTTTTAGTTTTAATTTTGGAATTCGCGAAATTTAAATTCAGAAAAGGGATGTTCTTTTGACACATTGTGGTAATTTTTTTAACTTTTAAAATTAAAATACATGTTTTCTTTGGCATGCGAAGTATACGATTTCTCACAATACGGGGGGAAAATATAATAAATGCATCCAATGATGTAGCAATTACTTAAATTTTATTTCGAAAATTTGAAATTTTATTTGCTTAAAATTAAAATCTTCACTTTACGTGCAATTATAAGCTTTAATTAAAGTATTAGATCAAGAGGTTTTCCATTCTAAATAAAACATCACTCTTAAACGTAAACTTAAATTTTTTATTAATAGAAATTAAATCTACAATGATTAGATGAAAGGATGTCATTTTCCATAAATTTTAAATCGTGACATCAGTCAAGAATTTTTTTGAAAAGAGAAATAACTTCTCTGTTTTTACTACAAATCACAGAAAATGTTACCACTGAACCTAAACCAATACAACACTTAACTATAACGTATAGCTATAAGATATGGCTGTGGTATACAATCGAAGTAGTAAACAAAATATAGAAACCATTTATTCACAGTGAGTTTGACTACACGTTGAAAAGATTTGATAGAATGTGATGTCATATCTAGCCTTTTTTTTTCTTTTTCCTAACTTGTTTTCATGAAATTTGACTGTCTGTATTAAAGTAGATGTTCTAATTTCAAAAACATTCAAATTAAGGTGCTACGTCATTTTACTTTCTTATAGTTAATTTTTTTATTTTATATTTTTAAAAAAATATGCATTTTTTGTTTAGAATGACGTTAATTTCAAAAATGCAAAAATATAGCAAGAAAAGCTGAATTTTTATAGGCAAATGTAAACAAAATACACGCGTTATCGTTATTTTTTCACATTATTGTGTCATTTTTTAGGGTGTGGCAACAGGAAAGGAACGATTGAGTTAGAAAATTTAAAAAGAGATATTTCTATAGTATTAAATTATGGAAGGTGGTAGAAAAAACGGATAAATAGTGGTTTGGGGATTTTTTTTTAAGTAGACAGCGATCTTTTCCACATTCTAAAACGTATGTACATCAAGTTTCGTACAAACCGGTCAAAAATTGAAGATTTGTATAAAGGACATACGCTCAGAGAACGGCTTTTACATATGTATATATAATAGCAAATATTTGAAATAAATTGTGTTTATTAATAAACTGATTGCTCAAATAAATTAATTTATTGACATAAAGTTAATACCGCATAATAAGCTCAATTATTAAAGTAAAAAAAAAAAAAAAGAAAAAAAAAGAAAAGTAAAGAAATAGAACAGGTCTGCCACAGGCGACTATTTTTTAATTCTACATCACATCAATTTCTCAAAACTAAAATTACTGGCATACTGTTCGAGAACATTTGCAACTGATATATACTACAAAAATCTGTTTGAATAGCAGTAATAGCTGTTTGAATAGCTGTAAAAAATAGCGGTGTGAGTAGAATAGAAAAATAGCCGCCTGTGGCAGTCCTGTAGAAGAGCATTATATATCGAAATAAAATCAACACACGGTGATACGTTTATGTAAACTCTGTGTATTGAAGACTTTTAAGATATTCTTCTCCCATAATTATATTATACTGTAGAAGATAAAGTCCAGATAGTCAGCTATAGCATTCTAAAACAGAGCTCAGGATAAATTTTACTGTATAGTTTTCGTTACATAAGTTTTGTGTATTATTATATTGAATACATATTTTTCGATCGATTTAATTAATGCTAATACCTGAATCTATTAACATTTATCGAAATATAAATATAAACTTCACTGAAAGGGAGTGGTGGTGATCCCACATAGTCTACATATAAATAAAAAATGGAGGTAAATTACAAAAATAAAATTTCAATAAAAATTACATTGATTTAACACTTATAATTTCATGTTTTAAATTATCTGCATATAGATATTAGTGAATTAGTGCGACACGTAATTATCATAGCTTGGATAGAATGCAATAAAGTTAGGGGAATCTAGGGATATTGAAATACCTTTTTTACTAAAATACTACTCGCAGTTTTTTTTTTTCCACTATATCATCACAATCTGTTTCACATAAATCATTCATCATATATTATGTTTTTATGGTGTCATATAATTATAAAAAGGTAATATTTTTTAAATTGCTTTCTATAACTCTATAAAATGTGTCAAACCTTCCACTTCAGTCAGGTTTGTTTTACTCCTTATGTAATAGTTTTTAAATGAATCATAGTTTTAAAATAAATACCAGTTTTGAAATGTCGATAGCATAGAAAGACAACAATTGAATATTTTCTTGCATTATGAAAGATTCAAGTAACGAAATCCGCTTTTCAATAAAATACGAGATATCAGTAGAATCAATAAAACTTTAAAAATAAAAATTATCTTTTTTCGTATCTGCCAAGCTAAAATCTTCTGTACATTCTTTTATCAAAGTGTATTTAATTTTTCATCGCATTTGTCTGTTGTATTGATATACATTTATTTTTAAACTTTTCGCATTAAATAGAAATTTATAATGCCTCGAATGGAAATGTTTTAATAAACAAATTAAAAAAAATATATAAATTAAACAATCAATACATAACATTAAAGAAAATTTTGTATCTCATAAATAAGTTTAAATATTTAGAAATGGCGAATCGAAAGTCATTAAAAAATAAAGTTTTGAAATATCTGCTTATTCCAGAAATTAAAAAATTACCATTTTTCCTCAAATATTGCATCTCGCCATAAAGCTACAACATATAAAGACATTAAATATAAAGGAAAATTTATGTTACTTCCCAATCTCCATATATGTTTCATGAATAACTCCCAAGCGAGATTATGAAATTACATCGCTTGATAAATATGCTTATTTAATATGCATGCAGACACCGGGATTAGAATTAATCTGTCCATAGGCTTTGGAAATAAGGGGAGAAATTGAATACGGAGGGAAAGATAGGGCCTGAAGAGATTTTGATCTGGCCTTGGTATCATCTTTCGTAAATATTCGGTCCATTTAACACAAATTATCCATTAAAGCGATAAGAAAATTTAATTTGTAAAAGTACATTACGAATCGTATGGCACAAAATGACCTTACATGTTATTACTTTGAAACTTCCAAATTAATTATTTAGCCGAAGGTATACATGTTTTGCATTATTTTTTTCATTCTTAAAGAAATAGTAATCGCATTCGTGATGCGCATATATATATTCATGATGCGTAAATTATTAGTTTATTTTGTATGATTCGGAATTATAAAAATGATTTCATTTAAAGACATTATTTCGTTAGATTGAGGAAGATTATTAATATTTTCTGTAACTAAATATCAAAATATAAATAATCACATTATATGTGTAAATACATTTGAGTTTTCTTACAAAATCTGTGAAAGGAAAGTTAAGATAAAAATTCGATACATTTCCGATAACATATGCTATAAGCTTAGCTTTGTTCTCGTATTCGCTCACGCAACACTTGATGTACATTTTACTATCGTACTGCTCTTTACCATTTCCAAATATCACATATGCGTTCAGACTTTGGAAATAAAAAGCTGGAAAATTATAGACATATTAACTTAGCTTTTATTGTGATGTGAAATTACATATACGATCTTTTCCTCCTTAAACATATCAATTACTAAACTTTTAGCTATAATTAAACTCGTATAATTCTTCTAAAAAAGAATCTAATTGCTATCATAAAACACCCTTTCTTTTAATATTTTTCCTTTTTTCGGTTTTGAATAACAAGCATAGTAAATTATTCATATGTCGTCGCTCTATAATAAACATTTTCTTCTTTCTTAAATAAGGCATTTTCTAGTTCCAATGAAATATTTCATCATTATGCTATAATATTAATCTGTCATAAATAACGTTTTTATGCGTTACCTTATATCATAATAAATCAATCGATTGCATTTCCTTCCGTTGTACAATCCAAAATTCGTACGTTGAGTGTATAATAATAAATAATTTTATAATTCCCCTTTCACTCATTATATATTTTTATATGTGATTTACCCAGCAAATCTTTTTGCTTTAATAAATATTCTGTAAATAACGGCATCAAACCTTATGCATGATGATCAAAGTAATTCTTTTTGAAAAAACCAGATCATTTATCAAAATATATTTAACTTGCCTTTTTTAGAATATAAAATTATTGTTTACGGTGTCAAAGCGTGTTCTTGTCTTGACCGTTGAAAAGATTTATTGAAATGCTATTATATTAATCTTACTCTTTAATTATGAAATAAGTTCTTCAATGTCATTATTTTAATTCCTATTGGTTCTTTACGAATTCTAGTCAAAATTGTGCCTGTTTTTATCATTTTTCTCGAAAATGTTGGCGGCATTGGCTAATTTATACCAACACTTTAAAACTCTAGTACACTGCTATTTCTCTCTCTCTGCTCTCGTCTCCTTTTTTGTAAGATTGCATTTTATGGCACCTTCCTGCTATAACGGCAAGCTATCGTCATGAAAAACTTTAACGTTCAACAATACGAATTTATTTATTCTCCAAATCTGCGGTCTCCCGGTGTCGTTTATCTAATTGGAATTTTAATTATTTATTTATCTACACTTTTTGTTGCACTGATGCTATGATAAAATTAGCTCTTAGAGTTCAATAACAGACAACACCATTACAACTTATACTATAACTTATCTTACATTTGTATTGATTTTTGTATTCTCTTACTCAATACTTGACCTACATTTTCCTGTCGTAACACTCTTTACCATTTACAAACTTCAATCTTGCGTTAAGACTTGGAAAATAGAAAGCCAGAAACAATATTGGCAAACTCTTGCCAACACTGTGAAAATTTGTAAAAATGTTTCCTTATACAATAGAAGCTTTTACAAAAACTTTCTCGTTGTTGCTCATGATTCCATAAAGATTTTTTGTGTCTCCTAAAACCTTTATGAGAAGAACCAGTCCGAAACCACGCAAAACCTTGGAATATTCCGACGTTTATGAAAATGTTTGTAATTTTTGGAAAAAACGTGTTAAACGTTCGCAAACCTATTGGCTTTTATACTTCTGATCAGGTTTTTTTTTTATCAGAGATCGACCAAAAATTCGGTTTCGTTTTCGTTTTCGTCCCGAAATCTGAGTTTCGGAGAAAATGCGGCTGAAAATTTGGCCGGACCGAAAATCGACCGAAACTATCAGTATTCCAAAAATCTCGTTTCTTCCTTCAGAAATTTTCAACATTACTCATCGATTTAAGCTTTATACACTGTAAAAAAAAATTCCGCAACGTTCCTGGGAAAAAATGGGCAGCTGAGTTGTCCATTATTTCCAAGAAACATTTATTGAAAATGACTGGAACTTTACTGTATATGTTAAAAACTATCTACAGAAATGCCAGTAAGTTTCCTGCGAAATACCAGGAATATTTCTGTTGACAGCAAAACATTACTGACATTTCACAGCATGCGGGATCCGCAGACGATTTTTACATTTCCAGTTGACAATTTTCGCTTTATTATCATTATTTGTTAGAACGAAAAAATATTTTGAAATTGACATCAAAATTATTATTTATAATTTACACGAAAAAATAAATTTTCAGTTAAAATTCAATAAAGTAAATATACTATATATGATATATTGTTTCTGAACTTTGCTTAAAATATAAAAATATATAAATGTAAATAATAATTAGAAAAAAAAAATCTAGACATAAAATATTTTGGATTTTCGTCAGTAATTATGTTAGTTTACAAGTTAGATAAAATACATATAAATTTTCATGAAAAAAAAAAAAAAACCTAAACGTAATTGTATATTTTTTCCAAAAATAAAAAAAATTCAAATTTGCAGCAATTCCAAGTGTCAAATATATATCAAATTTAAATCAAATTGTAATAAAGTGTTAAAATATAAAATTAATTAAAAAAGAAAAAAAAAGTCAAGAGGTAGCATCGAACTCGGGCCGTACGGGTGGCGTGCAAACCTTCTGCGTCCACACCACGAAAGACACGTTGAGAGCTGCAAACTAATGGGTATTTGAAACGTATGCTAAACCTCGGCATCTAATTTCTGAAAATCTAAGGCCCATTTGAAGAAATCCTTTCACAAGAATAATTAGAGATAAGAACTCTAAAACATACTTTAAATTAATCAAAATCGGTGAGAATCATGTTTGATGGTCCCCTGGTTAATGAAGATCCAAATAATAGGTGTATTTTTTTTACATGGTCTGCTCGTTAACCATTCCACAGACAAGTACGAGAGATAATCTCTTAGCGATGTCACAGAGGTATTGTATTTTCATCTGAATTGTCTTGACAATAGAGACGTAAAGGATTATGTCGTCTATTGATTTATTTGCATTCCATATTGATTTTTTTACATTCATTTAAGGAATTCGTTTTCGACACTCGCGCGCGAGTAACGGATTATAGCAAAAAAATAATAAATGGCGGCCGCAGCGTTTTGCTGTTTCCAACTTTTGTTCAGGAACGTTTCAGATAAGAAAACCAGAATTTCACAGGAAAGAGCTAAATTATTCTGAAAACCTGAGAAAAGGCGAAACGTTCCTGGATTTTACATGGAACGTTACCATTTTTTTTTTTACAGTGTAGGTTCAAATGAGGCGCTTTATTGCTACGAACTTCTTTATAATTATCAGTCATGACTGAGCCAAGACGTGAATGAAAATTATAAAGCAAGCAATGCATATGTAACTAAACTTTTTCACCTGCTCATTAAATACTGCAGACATAACAGTAATAGAAAATTTTCAGTTTGAAACCGCATAAGTGTTTCGAATACTCTTTGAGAAAGTTCTAGTATAACGGATGATCATTTACAGAAATCATTATAAAAGATAAATCGAGATGTGTATACATAAAACTAAAATATTTTTTAATTTAATTAAATTCGTATAATTAGAAAATCTTTCTGTGTCGTTGATGAATTAATTACGTTTTATTTTACATGAAAATAAAAAGTTTTGGGTCTAAGGCACAGACAGCCAATTTGGGCCACATGTATAATTAATAATTATGTATATTTAATAAATACGCATAATTGATTAATAATTATACATATTTAATAAATACGTATAATTAATTAATAATTATGTATATTTATGTATGTATTAATAACTTTAATACATACAATTTAATCACTTTTTAAAAAAATTCGGACATTTTCGTTTTCGTTTTCGACTGAAAATAGGAAGATCACCGAAATTCGGTTTCGGTTTTGGCCTTAAAAACCTGTTTTGATGATCCTTACTTTTTATAAAAGAATCGCGAAATAAGAGAAAGACTTCTAAAATTATGGGTAATTAAGAGGTTACAATGAATTATCGCGAACACTTCTGTAAAAGAAAACATTTTGTATTTTTATACATTGAAAGCTTTTCGTACATAATTTTTGCACTGGGAGTTTTGGAAAATATTTTTAGTTTGTAAGTATAACAATGAAAATATATATACCAGTCTATATAGTTTTAATCAGAGATTAGGTTGAGAAAATTCTGTTGTTATAAGAATTCTTTTTTTTTTTTTTTTCTTGCCGCATTTTTATTTTCTTTAAAACACTATAAAGTCGAAAGAAAAATTTACATAATAGGATAGTATACTCCTAAATTTATTTCACCTAATCCATTATTGGTGAGATGCATTTTTAATATTTTATCTACAAACGTTAAATTGCATGTGAAATTATAAAAAATGAAATAATAGGTGTAAAATGCTCTTGGTCTAAAGTTAATTACTCTTCTTCTTAGTTTTGTGCTGGAATCGAGCAGTTTTTGAAGTGCGAATGTTCAAAAATTGCAGCATAATCTTGTTAAGGGGACGAGGGACCTAAAAAATAATTTTTTTTTTTTTTTGTAAATTTCACTTTAAATATTACTCAAAGGTACATTATATGCATTATGGCATTGCATTTATTACCAAAAAAATATATATTAAGAAATGTTATTTTTGAGAAAAAAGTGGAATTATCTTAGAAATCTCCGAAATGCCCCCTGCGCGTTCCATATCAATGAAAATCCCCAATATTTTTTTATAAAGTTTGGTTTATATATACAAATAAAACTGTGTATCAAATTTTATATATTTGAATATAAAGGTTATTAAAAAAAAAAAAAAGAAAAAAAAAGAAAAGGGGAAAAAAAAAGAAAAAGTTTTCGAATTTAAAATTTCTTAATTTTTTTTTAATTTTTGCAAATTTTACTTTAAATATTACTTAAGGGTACATTGTATTCATTATGGTATGCATTTATTACAAAGAAAATTAAAAAAAATTTATTTTTGAAAAAAAAATGGCATTTTACGCGTTGTCGTAGAAGTCTTCGAAATGCCCCTTGCGCGTTCCATATGAATGAAAATCCCCAATATTTTTTTTTTTATATAAAAGTTTGGTTTATATATATAAATAAAACTGTGCATCGAATTTTATATTTTTGAATATAAAGGCATAAAAAAAATTCTAAATTTTTTTAATTTTTTCGAACAAATTTTAAATTTAATTTTTTTTTACCTTTTAATAAAATTCCTTTTTTTTTTTTTTTTTTTTTGTCATAAATGCATGCCATAGTGCATATATGCCCTTGAATAATATTTAAAGTGCGATTTACAAAAAATAAAAAATTGATTTTTAAGGTTTTTAAGGTCCCTCTTCCCCTTAAAGTCAAAATTTAAAGTGGTGAATTTTCCCATGCAATATAAATTACTTTGGCAATCTAAAGTTTTTCACAGAATATAACTATTAAATTTTACTAATTATGTCTGATAATGTGATTCGAAGGCTATTTTTTTTATAGTGGTCTTTCGTTTCAGTCTGTAAAACTATTTATTTTTATTAATTACTAGGGGGCTCTGCCCCCTACGAGCTACGCTCGCCAACCCCCGTTCAGACACCCCAGATTCTAAAAGCATGCTAATTTCATCGGCCTTAAAAAGTTTGAATTATAATTTAAAACAAGTGGGTAAGTGTGATCACAGATCGCACAGAGAGTTTCGTTTAATATTCCTTTCAAAACACTTTATCCTTTTGAAAAATCTGTTAGTTCCACATTTCGCAACCAGGGGCGCACTCTATTCTAAACAAACCTCTATCCGAACGAAACTCCGTTATACATACTATCCGTAGATATATTAGTCGAGGGGATTGGGCCCATAGCACCCGAGATAAGTAGGCGCCTCTGGTTGTAAAAAGTGGAACTAAAATATGTAAGGCTATGGTGCATAATATGAAAGCATGGTCAAAGGGGTGTCGGTAAAAGCTGGAAAAGTGCTCCCCGGGTGAAAAGAGCGGAGGTTAGAAAAATTGCTTAAAATACACAAGTTAGAGCCCGGAGGAGTAAATAATATACGACTTTTTGAAAATTTTATGATTTGTCGTGTAGTCTGTGGTACTCAGTCGAGAAGTCTGAGGTCGTATGAAAAAATTCAGGTCTCCAACTTAATTAAGGGCTCTTTTAGAAAGAATCCCTTAAACTATATAAGTGGTAGCTCAAAGGGTTAAACGTAAGACTTTTTTAAGATTTTATGATTTGTCGCCTGTCCTCAGGTGTTCTGCTATAAGTATGCAAAATTTCAAATCTCCAATTTAATAAGGGGCTCAGTTAGAAAGAATTGCTTAAAATTCGCATGTGGGAACCCAAAACGTTAAATGTAAGACTTTTTCAAAATTTTATGATTTGTCGTTTGATGTGAGGTGCTCAGCTATAAGTATGCAAAATTTCAAGCCTCCAACCTGATTAGGGGCTCACTTAGAAAGAATTGTTTAAAATAACTATGTGGGAAACCAAAGGGTTAAATGTACGAGTTTTTCTAAATTTTATGGTTTGTCATTTGATGTCAGGTGTTCAGCTATATGAATGCAAAATTTCACGCCTCCAACCTAATTAGGGTCTCACTTTGAAAGAATTGTTTAAAATACACATGTGGGGGCCCAAAGGGTTAAATGTATGACTTTTTCAAAATTTTATAGTTTTTCATTTGATGTGAGGTGTTCATCTATAAGTGTGTGAAATTTCACGCCTCCAACCTAATTAGGGACACACTTAGAAAGGATTGTTTAAAATACACATGTGAGACCCCAAAGGGTTAAATTTACAACTTTTTCAAAATTTTATGATTTTTCGTTTGATGTGAGGTGTTCAGCTATAAGTATGCAAAATTTCATGCCTCCAACCTAATTAGAGCATCACTTAGAAAGAATTGTTTAAAATACACACGTGGGAGCCCAAAGGGTTAAATATACGACTTTTTCAAAATTTTATGATTTGTCGTTTGGTCTGAGGTATCCAGTTATAAGTACGCAAAATTTCACGCCTTCAACCTAATTAGGGGCTCACTTAGAAAGAATTGTTTAAAATACACATTTGGGAGCCCAAAGGGTTAAATGTACGACTTTTTAAAAATTTTATGATTTGTCATATGATGTGTGGTGTTCAGCTATAAGTATGCAAAATTTCAAGTCTCCAACATGTATAGTTTCTGAGAACGGGCTCTGTGACGGACAGACAGACAGAGGAGCGAGACGAATAGAGTTTCGTCAGATGAACGAAAAACCCTAAAATCAGTGACGGTCTCCCTGTAAACGGGTTTTCATTCATTTTCCTTTGATTGGAGATTTTTAAGACGAAATCAGCCGCTGCTAAGAGATGCAATGGCTGTTTTCGTCTTTGATTAAAAAAAAAAAAAAAAAAAAAAAAAAAAAAGAAAGATCATGCGTACGGCACAGATTATGAAACACTTTCCAACACTCCCTGAAAGCTTTAACAAAACTTCGTTATTTAGGGAAATAAGGTAAATAAGATAACTAACTAAACATTTAAAAAACTGATTTCAGCAGTTACCATCCATAGCCAAATATTTATTCCAGTTCTTCCGAACAGCCGTGTATTTGATCTGTAGGCTGATATATATACTATATAATAGAAAATTTAGTTTATCAAAAAAAAAAAAAAAAAAAAAAAAAACGCAATACAGGTTGAAATTTCTCTTTCAGCAATTTAGACTAATAGATGGAAACATATTTCAATATTTTTGTACAGCCCTGTTGTTTACCTAGTACCTTTATTACACGCCACTATTTAGCTAAACTTTAATTCAAACTAAATCACTCTTAAAACTACTGAAATCGCATTTCCAGAATTTATCATGTATAGGCGGCCATGTATGCAATTCTTTGCGTGGCCCTGTATATCATTTTATCTATATTCTACAAACATTTCATAGAAAACCATATGCAGTTCAGCATAACACATTTTAAACCCACCTTTGAGCAATTTACGGTCATACTCAGTAAACTTTACGAATTCTTTTGCGTAGCCCTGTATATCAACTATAACATTTACACACACCATATAGTATGCATAAATATAGTGAAACTTAAAAGCGCATATCATAATTAAAAATGCATTCCCTACCATCGCCGCTAATATACAGTATTTCGGATAGAAAATACTTGTCTGAAATGTTTTGTATGTTCCTGTAAATGCTATGCACTTCGTATTATACATGAAATAACTTAAGTAAGTCTCACCGACGTATATCAATTTTATTATATATGAATTTGTATAATTAAAATACGCCGCAAACTATTTCCCCCTATACCATTTGTAATGAAATTCTTTTGTGTAGCCCTGTAAATGAATAGCAACTATAAAAAAGAGTAACTATTCGTTGCACCGCATATACTACAGAATATTCTGCATATTTTAGTGCACTTCGTAAATGCATATATTTTGTATTATGTTTGAAAGGGTGTAACATCTTTAAAATTCATTTAAAATGATTTTTTCCCATTGGCCGTAATGTAACGGATTACTTTTGACTGTCCCTGTAAATGAACTAAACATGCTACAAACTTCATTTGAAAAAGGGTTCGTGCTAAGCTAAACGTCAATAACCAAAAATTTCAGTGCGATCCGAGTATATTTACGAGAGTTAGAGCGCGAACAGACAAACCGAAATCAATATCACTTTTCAACTTTGTTGAAAAGTGTTAAAACTTTGTTAAAAATTTGAAAGTAAGCTAATGTAAAATGAATTAAGTACACAGAGTCTTTGTCTCTTGGTAATTTTTAACACCGCTATGAGAAAGTTCTTTTAAATGTATCATTTTAAATCTGACGTAATTTTCACCAAAGTATCCTTTCTCTTTTTAATATTCACGTGAAATTTTTTTGTTGTTAGAAAGGAAATATTGTTTGCGCTGTTTTAGAATTCACGATAATAGTTGAAAAGATTATCTCAACGTCAATATGAAAATTCAAACAATATGAAATAAACGTCTCATGCAAATATATTTTTTAATTTAAAGTGTTTTGCCAACTTCTATTTATTTAGCTTTTTTAAATATGACGTAATTTCCTTCATTTGTTACTTTTAACGCATAATAATGAATTTAGTATTTCAAATTTTTTTTCCCTTTTAAAATTCCCGTGTAACTGTAGTTTTTATGATGTAATTTTCAATATTTTCCTGATTTTTAACACGTAATCACTTAATTCTAATTTGAAAGTTTTTTTTTTTTTTTATAATAGACACGTGTAAATATTTTTTTTATGTGAAGGAAATGTTATTCTTTGCGCTGTTTTTAAAATTGGCAACAGTTTAAAATAATTGCCCTTTCCTAAAATGTGTAAAAAATATCTCTCGAAATACTGAAAATTGAATTTAAAATGGAAATAAATCCTCAAAAAATGAGTCAAATTAAAAAGATAATTGCAGTATGCACATCTGGAACTTCCAATGTATAAAATGATCTAAAAATGTTTAAGTTCCTATGTATAGTTTTTCTCCTATAAAACTTTTTTGATGGAACGATTTTGACCATCTTTAACATTAAATATCTCTTAAAATAATTATTCGATTTAAAAACTGTCTGCATCAGCGTGTTTATCAAACATGTCTCTATAATACCACCGATTTTCATATTTTTGTACGAAACAGTTTTCTTAATATTAACGAAGAAAGACCCCCGGTCATGAAAAATATGGATGCCGATCTAGTAGGAGTATACCCGGATGATCTAAGCAGATTTTCATTGGTCCATTTCCAAATCAAAACTTTTTTATATATATAAAAGGATAATTATAATCTTGGAAATACATTCTTCAAAAATTAATGAGTATTGCTGCCCTATTACAACGATAAGACATCTCGGCTCTGGAAATATATTTTCTAGTAATAGTTAAAATTGAATTCAAAACTGTTTGCAATCCTCAAATTTATAAATTATTGCTTCGTTGAGATATGTACTCAAAAAATGCTTCAAATTATATATTAACATCCATAAAATTCTACTTTTATTAGATTCAGTTGAATATTGCAGTTGACTCACAAATACTAGGTATTTTCGGCTAAATCATTGCTTATCTCTTTCCATTTTTGTTAAAATGTAATATAATAATACATTTTATGGGGGAAAAAATTAAATAATAGAATAACAGTGAAATGTGAGTCGTTATAAGATTAAGCTTCATACGACTATATTTCGCTCTTTATCATAATGTTGGCGTCAAATCATGCCATTTGTCGCCAGACGGTAAAGACTGGTGCAAATATTATGTATAATATAAACATGTATATACAAGCGTTTATAAATACACAAATACATGCGTAGGCTCACAATTACATCACATGTCTATATATATAAAATAACGAATTACAAATTTTAAAAAGTATCAGTGGAGAAAAAATGGTTGTGTGTGTATATATGGGGCATTCTCATAATTTTTTGACTTTCATGTCCCTGAATAATAATTTTTTATTTAATACACTTTTTGGGGGTTTTTTTTTCTGTCTCATATACTGCGGAACATCCCATTGCATGATTGCATAACAATATAAACCAGATAAATAAGTTTTGGACGATGTTGGGGGTCCAAATACCTGGAAAACTCCTATACCGTCCCGTGTCCCTGACGCTGATTTTTAAGTTTGGAGCTCTCTAGATAAAATTGTTTCAATAAAAATAATTCGATGTAATTTTTTTCTGAAACTGGAACTACTGTTTTATATAAATATGTAGCTAAAAATTAACCTGCACAGATTTTTAGGGTTGTTATTATTTTTTAAGCTCTGCCCCTGGGTTTTAGATTCCTTACCATCCCTCTTCTAAAATTATACAGAAAATCATTTCAGATGCAGTCACAGAATTTTTTTCAAGTTTTTTCTCATGCAGAAGTATGCTAGAGAAATAATGTCTAAAATTCTTTGGCAGGAAATTTACTATAAAATTTAAATCAGCATTTAAACATCAATTTCAAGCATCGTGGCTTTATTGGTAGTCTCACCGTCCCCAAAGTTTATCCCTGCACTTTTCGAGGTAAATTAAAAAAAATAATTAATTTAATCCAATGTTAACAACTGTTTCTAAAAATCAATGAACATTGTGGCTATCACTTAGTCTTAACATGATTTTTCTAAAAATAGGTGGTAATTTTCCTTACCATTCCATCCTTACCGTCCCTTTTTAGCTCACAGGCTATCAAAGCCTGAGAGCTAATGTGCCCGCCCGTTCTGTATGTATGTATGTATGTATGTATGTATGTATGTATGTATGTACGTACGTACGTATGTACGTAACGCGATAACTCTTGATAGAAACATCCGATTTGCATCAAAATTTTTTCCTAGGTTCACTGTGATAAGGCGCTTCCCTGATTAGTTTTTGGAGTTCATTGGTTAAGGATAAAGGTGGAAAAACGGGGTTAGTCCACACCCCCACCCCCTTAATTCAGATAAATGTGTTTTTCATGCAGAATGATTCGATTTGCTCCGAATTTGATATACCGGTTTATTATGTTAAGGAACTTCCCTGATTAGTTTTGGGAGTTCATTGGTTAAGGATAAAGGGGGGAAAACGGGGTTAGTCCACCCCCCTTAATTCAGATAAATGTGTTTTTCATGCAGAATGATTCGATTTGCTCCGAATTTGGTATAGCGGTTTATTATGTTAAGGAACTTCCCTGATTAGTTTTGGGGGTTCATTGGTTAAGGGTAAAGGGGGAAAAACGGGGTTAGTCCACCCCCCTTAATTCAGATAAATGGGTTTTTCATGCAGAATCATTCAATTTGCTCCGAATTTGGTATACCGGTTTATTATGCTAAGGAACTTCCCTGATTAGTTTTGGGGATTCATTGGTTAAGGATAAAGGGGGGAAAGGAGGTTTAGTCCACCCCCTTAATTCAGATAAATGGGTTTTTCATACAGAATCATTCGATTTGCTCCGAATTTGGTATACCGGTTTATTATGTTAAGGAACTTCCCTGATTAGTTTTGGGAGTTCATTGGTTAAGGATAAAGGGGGAAAAACGGGGTTAGTCCCCCCCCCCCCTTAATTCAGATAAATGGTTTTTTCATGCAGAATGATTCGATTTGCTCTGAATTTGGTGTACCGGTTTATTATGTTAAGGAACTTCCCTGATTAGTTTTGGGGGTTCATTGGTTAAGGATAAAGGGGGGAAAACAGGGTTAGTCCACCCCCCTTAATTCAGATAAATGTGTTATAATTATATTCGATTTGCTCCGAATTTGGTATACCGGTTTATTATGTTAAGGAACTTCCCTGATTAGTTTTGGGGTTCATTGGTTAAGGGTAAAGGGGGAAATGGGAGGTTAGCCCGCCCCGCTTAATTTAGATAAATGGGTTTTTCATGCAGAATGATTCGATTTGCTCCGAATTTGGTATACCGATTTATTATGTTAAGGAGCTTCCCTGATTCGTTATGGCGATTAATTGGTTAAGGATAAAGGGGGGATAGTCCACCCCCTTAATTTAGATAAATGTTTTTTTTTTTTTTTTTTTTGCAAGATTATTCGATTTGCTCCAAATTTGGTATACGGGTTTATTATGATAAGGAGCTTCCCTGATTAGATTTGGAGGTTCACTGGTTAAGTATAAAGGGGGAAACGGGGGCTAATTCCCCTTCACTTATTTTTTTGAGTGGCATTATTCTTTAAAATAAGAGTATAGTATACAATTAGTGTGAATAGTCTGTGAGCTCAATGCCATCAGTTTAGCTGGGCACTTTTCTTTTTTATTTTACCCTACCGTCCCTTCTTTAACACCCCTTTAAGACAATGTTATACAAAAATTCTGTATTAAAAGTACTACATTGTTATTATTTCTTATTTGAATGTCTTGTGGGTACTATGCAAATTCATTATAAGTAAAAATTTAGAAGAAAATAAAAAGTTATAGGGGTAAAATAATAAGGAAAATTAAACTCGCAAGTTTAACTTAAACCTCAGTTAAATTTTAAAAAAAATTCGCTGCTGACCATTTTTTCTTTATTTTGAATCATTAAGGCATTCGTCTATCAGATTAAAATGTTATTTTAGCAAGTTTAATTTTGTCAGATTTTTTCCCAAAAATCAAATGATTGTGAGAATGCCCCATCCCCATATATATATAGTTTATTTAATTTTCTAGCGAAATTCGAATTCCATAAAGTTGGTAGGCCCTGACAATGTGGCATTAAAATTCATCATTTTATCACGGAAATTAACGTTCTGAATTGGTTTTAATATATTAAATGTTCTGTATTCAGATGCATTTTACTCAGACTCGAAACTTGATTTAAGGTAATCTCTACTGAGAAATGTGCGATTTCAGTAATCACATTGTTAATACACAGAATACCTGATGAATGGCATTTATATACAGCCTATCATACTAATCTTAGACTAGTGAAATCTCTTGATATCACGGTATTACTGAAAATGTACGACAATGGAGCTTCCGCGAATCTTTCTCAGAGGATTAAATCTGCATTTTGTTTAATTTGTTCAGCGGATACTTTGGTAGTTTCAGAATACGCCATTATTGAATAAAATTACAGAAAGGAAATTTTCTTATCGAATTTAACGATATCTAAAATATGTACGGATATACATAAATTTTGTGTATTTAAGAAACGAAATGAAAATATGTAATTACAGTAATAAACTTGGAAATTAAACTGGAGATTATGTTAAGTAAAAGTTAAGTTAGTAGAAAACGCTTCAAATTAAAGAACAAAAGCAAACGAAAGGAGCAAAATTGTAAATAAAAGTAAACATTTAAATAAAAGCATGATACATTTGAAAACCAGATTTCAGCAATTACCGTCTAATGCACAGCCGGAAAAGTACTCTAATGCTTTTGTGCATTCCTGTATTTGATCTGTAGATTTGTATATATCCTACATAGTATGCTAAAATTTAGTTTTGTTAGAAAAGACACAATAGATTGAAAATTCATTTTCAGCACTTTCAACCAATAGATGGAAAAATACTTGATTTCTTTTATACATCCCTGTATATAACCTACAGATTTTATACAAGCCACATATTGATCTAAAATTTAACTCAGGTTAAAAGACGCTTAAAACTATTAAAATCACACTTTCAGAAGTTATCATGCATAAAAGTCTGTGTATTCATTTCTTTGCGTCTACCTGATTATGTTTTTAATTATATTCTACAAACATACCCTAGTATACTAACTATATTTTTCTTTAAATACGTAAGTCGGTTAAAAACCTCTTTTAAGTAATTCGCATTATACTCAGTAACACGTACTAATTCTTTTTTGTAGCCCTGTATATGATATATAGTATTTAAACAAACACATCCTGTAGTATGCAAAACTTTAGTTAAACTTAAAACTCATGCTATCAGTCAAAACGCACTTCCAGGAATAATCCATAATAAACAGTACTTCGGATGCAGTACTCTATACGAACTCTTTTGTGCATCTATGTAAATGAAAAATAAATGCTATGCATATCATATTCTAGAACAAGCACTTTTAAGTAAACCTCAATAATGTACATGTATATCAATTTCTAATATTTGGAATAGTGTAACCAAATTAAAATACTCTATAAACAGTTTTTCGCCCCTAGGTACCACTAGGTAACGAAATTCTTTTTTGTGGTCCTGTAAATGAATATTAAATGCTTCGCACCCCATATTTCACCAAATGAATGTTTTAGAACACTTAATAAATTCATATTAATTTCATTGTGTTTGAAATGGTGTAACATCATAAAATGCACTTGAAACGATTTTCTTTTACATTGTCCGTATTGTAACGGAATATTTTTGACTGCATCGAAAATCGACTATAACGACTGAAACAAAATACAAATCCTGCATAGACTTTATTTTCAATAGTGGTCGTGCTATAATAAATATCAATAACATATAAAAATTACACAGCAATCCGTGTATGTTTACAAGAATTAGAGCACGGGCCAGACGGACAGACAAACCAAAGTCATAAACATTTTTCAACTATCTTGGAAAGTGTTAAAAAATCAAGCATCTATGCAAGACCTTTAAATTCCATCTAATATTGTCAGGAAAAATATTTTTTATTAATCTTTAAACGTAAATTAAAAAGTCATAATAAGCTATTATGTACTTCTTGTGAAAACTGTAAATTATTAAGTTTTGAAATGTTTAATTATTCATTTTCGTATCTTAAAATATGCGTGAAAGTTAGTACATCCTTAGGGAAATTATGTTCTGATTCTGAGAGTAAATTGTAAATATCTAAAATATCTTCTATGCATATATAATGAATTTTTTTTATTTTGTGAACAATATTTACTTCCTCTTCAAATAAATTCCTTTGAGATATCATATGCTGGCAAATTTCTATATATATCTTCTTTTTAATCGCAGAATTAGCATTCTAATATTTACTCGATTATTTTATTTTATCACTTAAAAAATATTTCGGCGGTAAATTTAATTATCAGTGCGTTTCAACGATATCAAATATTTAAATGTTAAAAGAGTAGTAGCACATTTGTTCTTCATTTGATTAAAAAGAGTATTTGTTAATGTTTTACACATAAGATTTCGAGCATACCTAAATTTAATTAAAAGTAAATAATGCTTAAAAATTAAACTATGTGTATATTTTTCACGTGGTATAAATATTTACATATATATATATATATATATATATATATAATAACCGACAATTTTATGAAACCTCAAAACGATAATATTGTACGATAAGTGTAATATACAATTACAGCATATAGCAAAAAAAAAAAAATTCTTTTTAAAAATAAACAGTTTCTGAATTTTGAAATAGTTAGAACTTTCATAATTTTGTTAAAAACGTGGTTATGTTTGAAGCTTTTATAAAACTACAACATATTGTTAGAAATATTTCAATGAATTCTATTTCATATAAACAGGCCTGGCATTTTATGGTACGTGGGTTGGGAAGGAGGGGGTGCTTTTTCTACTGACGGTTAATCATTTAAAACGTCTTTGTTGGAGTAAGGCAGGTCGCACATTGAGGCGACGCATGCAACATGTTGCACGATTTCGGGGAAATAACAGGTTTAGAAGAGGTTTGAAACTGCTTTCTCCTTTGTTTCGACCTGTTTTTTTTTTTGTTTGTTTGTTTGTTTGTTTTTCTACGTCGCACTTCATTTTCCTCCTGTCGTCTCGGTGTGCGACCTGCCTAAGGGTTGTTTTGTTGGTAGGGTATTATAGGGAAATTCTTTTAAATGCCTAATTCGGTATAAAAGGACATATAACATTGCGGTTGATGAATAGTGCGGTAGAGTCGTTCCTTAGCTCTCCTTATTACAATTATGTTTCTCTACGATTGAGATATCTTGAAATCTCGCTGTTGGAATTATTTCCTGTTCTGCCACACATTTCTGTATAGAGAAGTTAGAATTGGCTAGCTGATTTTAACATGCTCATGATAACGAAGTTGTTTGTTTTAGATTTTAAAGTCTATTTTGGAATAATAATTCGATAATTTCTAGCATTCTGTGTTGTATGGTTGTAACAGCCAAGCAAAATGTTTAACGCATTCAACTATTTGTGTTTATTCATCTCTGTGAATTTCCTGATTCTTCTGAAATATTCGTAAAGTAAATATAGTGTAAATCTAAAGTACTGTTTTCTATTGACTATCAACCGCGTTAACTCGAATAATATAACATCTATATGATTTTTATATAAACTTTCATGATAGTTAAGCGGTAAAGTCTTTGAAACATTTTAAATTTTATTTTTTCTAACAGTTCTTTGTCTGGATAAAATAGTTAACAGAAGAAATATCCAGAAATTAAAAAACAATTAATTAGGGAAATATATAACGTTTAAATGGCGAAGTAATGACGCTTCGATTCATGCAAAAGTTGGATATCTGAAACTCTGACACTTTTCTCCGGGAGGGATATCTGTGGCTCCGTGGGGGGGAAGGGGGGACATTATGGAGTTCCGGAGGGAAATTGCACTTTTTGACCATTGAAAACACAGAATCTGAAATCTTCCGAGGAGACATCTCATTGCTCCGGGGGGGGAGGAATGTCCCCCCCCCGGGCCACCCCTTGAATTCAACACTGAAAGAGAAAGAAAAAAAGCCCTTGTGTTATATGAATTAGCCCACGGATCACGGTTAAAAAGAACAAGGGAAGAAGATTAAGAAAATCGCTCTATCAATATGAACATGAGAAGATATATATTTTAGTAAAAATACAAATAAAGCAAAAATCACGACTCATCTATACGGTTTAATATGATTATATTACATCTAAAAATTGTTAATTATATAAAAGAGTAATATAAGTTTCTTGCCGGGACATGTATATTATACTGACATTTAAGAGTGAAAATAATGATAAAGAATTGTAAGAGTTCTCAGAAAAAGAAATTTGATTTTTTTGCTTATGCTAGCATAAAAAAATTATTACCCTTTGATCTAATTTTTTCTATTTGAAAATTTTATAATAAATTTTTGACATATTATTAAAGGTACACACATACTAAGACAAACTTTAAACACATTTAATACAAGAAACCCAACTGGAGTGAAAAAATAGCCAGGGTTAGGACTCGAACCTGGGTCCACAGCGCACTGTTGTAGCCCGTGTGTTGCCAGTTGGGTTTATTGTATTACTTGTGTTTAAAGTTTGTCTTAATGTATGTGTACCTTTAATAAGGAAAAAATGGAATTCAGACGTTAATTTATGTGCTTTTAAATTTTTGACATATTGTTAAATTGTTTTATGAAGAAAAATCATTTAATCAAGAAAAATTCACTTGATAAAATTTAGAAAAATTGAATTATTATACCACACTTAACTTATAATTTAGAATTTTTTGGAGCAATTTTTTTTTCATATAATTCATAAAAGTATGCTCCATAATTATAAGAAACATATTTCTAAAAATGCAATTAGTGTAAACAATAAAAAAATATAACATGTCATGATATATCTAAAAATACAGTAAAAATAACTATTTACTTAAAATTTTTGTTTATAAAAAATAACTATTTTATATTACAGAAACTCTATACTTAATTTTATAAAATGTACAATAATGACCGTCCATTAAAAATCGAGTCAGTTAAAATTATATTCGTCCAAGTTTTTTTTTTTCTTTCTTTCTTTCTTTCTTTTTTCATCTTGATCATACTAATCCAAAACAGATATATTGAAAAAACACAAACTGAGAAAAATTAATTTAAAGATTGCAGGGCAGATACCATTTAAAGGGAAATGGTAACAATAAAAAAGCTTTTCTCACATTTTTTATTTTCGGATCTTTACGACATTTTTTTTTTTTTTTTTCAAAATATACTACGGAAGTCTAAATTCATTTTAAGCAAAAAAAAAGGGGGGGGGGGGGGAGAGAATTATTATTTTTGTCATTTTTCTTAAAATGAAGTGCACCGAGTCTGCGTAATCGGCAAGTATGTGCAGTTATGCGCGGAAAGAGGGGAATATTTATTTATGCGTTTTGGGCAGCATTTTGGAAATTTTCACTAATTCACTAACTTGCGTTGAAGCATTTATATCGTTCTGATTGCGAAGAGAGACCTGATTACTTGACAGTAACAATTAAATTATTGTTGGATTTAATTCACAAGCAGCAACAAGGGAAGTAGTGGGGAGGAGCAGTGGAGACCAATTCCCATCTCTGCCTTTTGAAATTTAATTAACCAGACGTGAAAGAGTTCCTTCCTGCAAAAGGTGGTATTCCGCCTTTTTGAAAGCAACTTTGGGCATTATCTGAATTTATACAAAAATGCAAAGAAAATATTGGAAGCATGTAGAGTGAAGCCGAGGGATTTAATACTCAGACATTTTGTCTACACAAACCTATGGAATTTGTTTCTGACGCTGCGCCGAACAGCTATCAAATCAGAGATCTACATATGATACGAACCTCTAAAAATCATGTAAATGAAGTAGTATAAAATATCTTTACAGAATTATTCTTTTTTTAGGCTTTAAAAGAGAAAGGAATTTTACATAAGGTTATTTTTGGAATAGACTTTTTCTCATTTATAAAACACTTTTGGGTGATTTCAGTTATGTATTTCTTTAGAAAAGATCCCTTTGACATGCATATATTTCGTATGGTGATTTTTTTTTTTTTTTTTTTTTTTTTTTTTTTTTTTTTTACTTTAGAAAGGAGGATAAAAATCTTAAATTTAAAAAAAGGTGGTATTCCACCTTTTTGAAAGCAACTTTGGATATTCTCTGAATTTATGAAAAAATACAAAGAAAATACAGGAAGCATTTAAGAGATTTAATTCTCAGACATTTCTTGTACGCAAACCTATGGAAATTATTTCTGCCATGCCTTGCGGAACAGCTTTCAAATCAAAGGTCTACTTGTGCTATGAGCATCTGTGAAGTAGTATAAAGTGTCTTTCCAGAATTATTATTTCTTTTTTTGGCTTTAAAAGAGAAAGGAATTTTACGTAAAGTTACTTTTGGAATAGACTGTCTCCTTTATACAATAATTTGGGGTGATTTTAGTGATGTTTTTCTGGAGCAAAGATCCTTTTGATTGCATGTATTTCGTATGGAGATTATTATTATTTTTTTTTTTTTTTTGCCATAGAAAGGAGTATAAAAATCTTAAATCTCCAAAAGGTGGTATTCCACCTGTTTGAAAGCAACTTTGTGCGTTCTCTGAATTTATGCAGAGATGCAAAGAAAATATTGGAAGCATGTAGAGCAGTGGTTCCCAACCTTTTATCCACCACGCCCCACCAAAGCATCCGTAAAGTCACTACGCCCCCCCCCCACCCTCCCGTAATTTGTAAATTATGTCACTTATTATTTGAAAAGTGAACTCTATTCGCACGCTGGGAGTGTAATAGTGCCTTAACAGTAACTATTCATTTCACATTTTTTAACTTATCAAACAGGTGAATCGTTCACCACGAATGTGTTTTTAACATAATTTTAAAAACGCAATGAGATTATACATCTTTCCCTATATGCCAAAACGAGATTTGTTGTGCTTTTTCAACTTAACTCAATGTTAAAGAAAAGTGTTATACAGTCTGCATTCTTATCTTTACAAAATATCTTAAAAGTACACTTGTATTTAACGTTAAAACTGATAAATCCATACATTTTATAATGCATTCTTGTAATTTATTAAGAGTTAGTGGAAAATCTTTGGGCACTGATTTTTCTTTCTATGGATAACACAATACATAAGACGTATTTCAAGATTATCACCTTTATCAAATTTAAGTAGCCATTATTCAGCATAACACATTCTCTCTATTTTCCATTTTCCAATATTGTTAATTGTCTTCACGAATAGTAGAAAACTCATTCAATAAATAATTGAAAAAAATTACAAAACTACCACCAGAAAAATTATAGTGAGTTTTAATACTTTCATAGATATAAAAATATTTTAAAAGATTATTCGCATAAATATTCCGGTGTCAAGTCTATTTTAAAATTTCGATAGGGAACATTTAAAAAATTCAATAAAAAAATCTAATTTCTTAAATTTTGCTCGTATTCCATTTATTTTTAGCCTACAACATTACTTTCCCCCCCAAAAAAGACAAAAGAAACTGATAGCGAATGAGTGAATAAGAAATTTGCAATTACCCCCCAGTGGGGCGTACGCCCCACGTTGGGAACCACTGATGTAGAGGGAAGGGGGGGGGGGATTTAGCCCTCGGACATTTTGTCTACGCAAACCTATGGTACAGTAAAACCTGTGTAAGTTGACCACTTGTGGTGCCGCACTTCAGTGGTCAACTTATAAAGGGTGATGATAAATTTACTTTTTTTTTACGTAATATTCATACCATATCATTTTTTTTCCACAAAAATTTTATTTATTGACAGGCTTTAAAATAATATTGTATTACCATGCATATTTCTAACACCTTATAAAAGAAAAGATTAACTACAAGAATGAATTAATAGTTTTATATCAATTTTAAAATCAATCAGTATTACTACTATTTATTTGAAAAAAAAAAACAGTCAATCAATATACAGCCAATTAGTGATTCTTCAAACTATACTAGTTTTTACGCATAATTTATAATTAAAAAAAAAATTCTGTTTACTAAGTAGCACCTGGGCTTATTGAAAGAAGGGAAGGAATGATAAGAGAATGGGAAATAGAAGAAAGAAATCTAGAATCAAAGAATGGATGGGAGAGTTGAAAAGCCAAATCCACAAGAGCAACAATGTAAGAATAGATAAGCTTTGAATTATTTACTTACACCTATCACTGCTAAAAGCATTTCCCAGGCTAAGAACTATTTCACCCTTTTAGAAATTCTAGTTAAAAACAGAAAATTTCGTGAAGAGTTACTTTTTTTTTTTTTTTTTTTTTTTTTTCGTATTCATGATTTGTTAGCTTTTTGGATGGTCAAGTTATAAAGGGTTTTGATGGGCATTTTATAATAGTTCTAGTCAAATTTGTATAATTTCAGTGGTCAAGATACAAGATAGACAGGTGGTCAAGTTACAAAGGGTTTGTCTTATGGTTTTGTATAGGACAAATTTGGTTCCTGGCAACAGAGGTCAACATAGACAGGTGGTCAACTTACAAGGTGGTCAACTTTACAGGTTTTACTGTATTTGTTTCTGACCTGCTGTGCGAAACAGCTATCAAATCAAAGGTCTACTTATGCTACGAATATCTGAAAACCATGTCAATGAAGTAGTATAAAGTGTCTTTCCAGAATGATTTTTTTAAGACTTCAAAAGAGAATGTAATGTTACTTAAGGTTATTTCTTGAATAGACTACTTTAGGCATTTCTTTCTTTCTTTATCTTGATCATACTAATCCAGAGCAGATATACTGAAAAAACACAAACTGAGAAAATTTAATTAAAGATTGCAGGGGAGATACCATTTAAAGGGAAATGGTATCTCCCCTTTTCCCTTTAAATTTTTAATCAAAGGTCTACTTGTGCTATGAGCATCTGTGAAGTAGTATAAAGTGTCTTTCCAGATTTATTATTTCTTTTTTTTGGCTTTAAAAGAGAAAGGAATTTTACATAAGGTTACTTTTGGAATAGACTGTCTTCTTTTATACAATAATTTGGGGTGATTTTAGTGATGTTTTTCTGGAGCAAAGATCCTTTTGACATGCATGTATTTCGTATGGAGATTTTTTTTTTCTTTTGCCTTAGAAAGGAGGATAAAAATCTTAAATCTCCAAAAGGTGGTATTCCACCTGTTTGAAAGTAACTTTGTGCGTTCTCTAAATTTATGCAGAGATGCAAAGAAAATATTGGAAGCATGTAGAGGGGAGGGGAGGGATTTAGTCCTCAGACATTTTGTCTACGCAAACCTATGGTATTTGTTTCTGACCTGCTGTGCGAAACAGCTATCAAATCAAAGGTCTACTTATGCTACGAATATCTGAAAATCATGTCAATGAAGTAGTATAAAGTGTCTTTCCAGAATGATTTTTTTAAGACTTCAAAAGAGAATGTAATGTTACTTAAGGTTATTTCTTGAATAGACTAATTTGTCTCATTTATACAAAACTTTTGGGTGGTTTTAGTGATGTATTTCTAGGGCAAATATCTCTTTGACATGCCTATATTCTGTATGCATATATTTTTTTACTTTAGAATAGAAGAAACATGAATGAGATGCTATATGGGCTAGCTGTGTTGTAGAGATAGTAATTACTCGGATTATATTATTTCCTTTTGAATATTCGCGTATTTGAAAATTAGCATTTTGTGACTTTTCCTTAATTTTTGATAACCAGTGTATGATAACCGTGAATATGATCCTCCTTCCCCTCAGTGATTTAGAACCACAATTCTATATTTTAACTACTAAGGTATCTGTGGGTAATATGACCACCCTAAAGTTAGAAATTTTTAAACCATAGTAGTAAGTGATTTTTAAAAAATGAATAAAAAAGCAATCCCTTTATAGCACTGGAATTTTTTTTTAATTTAAATTAGTCAAAATCTGTACCTGTAGTAGGTTCTTTTAAAAAAGCGAGTTGATGAAGGTAATATGGGTGTATGCAGGGAATATACCAATAGGTGAAATAAAATGAAAATGTTTATATTTAAAAAACAACAATTATTACATAAAAAAAAAAACATTTAACATAAAAAACAACAATTAGTACAAAAACAAATTTAAATTTTTTGAAAATTTATAAAAATAATAAAAAATGACCTAGAAGAAAATTCAAAAGAAACATTTAAAGCAATTTGAAAAACTTTACGGAAAAAATTGTTTTTATTATTTTTTTAATTGCTCTTGTAGTACAAATAAAAAAAATTCGCAAGTCCGTGACATTCCTTGTCCACATAATTACGACAAACAACAAATAGTCTCAAATCTACAGTTTTTTTCCACATGCTTGGCCATATTGCGAACAAAACCCAGTTTTATAAAACTGTCTATAATTTAGTCTGGGCGCTCCGATATTGAAATTCGATTATTCGGTTAAAAAGAACGTTAAACAAGCTAAAATATCATGTATACAAACCCTTATAAACACCTTGTTTAAATAAAATTAATACAAAAGCTTACAAGAGACAAATTTATAACACGCAAACGCAAATAACAAAAGAACAACAATGGTTGGTCTCTCATTCACGTGGTCTGGAAATGCGGTCAAAGCCGGGCTAAATAAATTTTTCTTACTTCCTGCAACTGGATTCAAGTAACATTTTAAAAATTTCACTCAAATTAATAACATTATCTTTGATTGGCCATATTACCACCATATATCTTAGTATGTTTTCGAAGAAAATTCAGAAAAACATGAAAGATTTTAGTTTTGCCCACTTCGATTTACATAAGTTTATTTTATTGCCATCCAATAACGCAGCCATCGAGAATTTTATTTATATTGTATTTTAGTGAAGATGTGAGAACCCTCTGGCGTTTTTTATCTGCGCTATTTTTTTTTAATAGTTTATGCATACTTAAGTTACATACTGCCAAAAATAACGTAGAAAAAATAAGTATAGCGATAAATATTTATTTACTTATAATTCAACATGAAATATATAAAATTTATGATGCATAAATAATTTTTTTAAATACTAGTATATTTATGAATCTTTAGTTTTGGGTTTTTTTTTTTTTTTTTTTTTTTTTTTTTTTTTTTTTTGTAAGCACCTCTTAAATACACTACTTAAAAGTAAAAAAAGGAGAAAAAAAAAGAACTGAATTTTGGAAGAGAGTTGATAATATTATAAAAATTAATGTAATTTAATGCAAAGGCGTACATTATACATACCTTCATTAAAATTATCGTAAATATTCTTAAAAGCTGTGTGGTGTCATAAACCGTAATTTCCCTTGACTATTTTTTCCTTCAAAAGCAAAATTGCACAGAAATTTTAGAAACATGTTTCATATGAACGCTAAAAAAAACCTGATTTATTTTCTCTATATTATTTTCTCTATATTATAATGGCTTCAGTGACTATAGACTTTATTTAATGGGTAAAATTAATGAAAAAGCTCATTTAATCTTCGGAATATAGATATGAAAAATTACCTTATTTAGGAAGTTATTTTTAATGTAATCGCTACATATATTTTCAGGTAATTTTATAACATTTAAAATTTTCAAATCAAACGGTTCTAAATTAAGAGTTTTATGGAACAATTATTTATAAACACACATTTTGTAAAAAGTAAATAAATAAAATGCATTTAAACTTTTAAGCCTCGGATGTTTTCTTCCATTCAATATTTATATCGTTAAATATTTTCAATCTCATATTCTTGTATATTTTCAATAAAGTATGATCCTGGCGTACTTAAACAGGATGTCCACTATCAACGGTGTCCAACGGCTAATTTCTAAGTCATTAGACATATCGCTCACCCACAAGAAAAGTGACACATCTCGCAAAATTTCATTTTACGTTTTATTCCACTAATAGACCTGTTATAGGTGTGCGTCTTGTTACACAAAGAGTTTCATAAGTGTAGTTATGCGGAAAATCACTTTATTGCGCTATATGTCCATTTATGACCACAGAAGGGGGGTGGATTGTGTGGGGTTGTAAAATTTTTAAATCTTCCAAACCTGATCCTACGTCTTCATTTTTAAGGGTTTTACACTTTTATGCACGTTTTTACTCCTGCACGCAGAGCTAAGTGCTATAATTTCAAGCTACAGTGAAATTTTGCAAATTTTCCTCCTTTTGCCTCTCCTTTGAAATTCAATCAATAAAAAAGTTTCTTAAAAGTTACAAAATTTAAATTTTTATACGGTCTAGCGGTCTTGTAAGTGATATTTAGTAAACATTTCCTATTACACTAACAAGTAAGACAAAAAAAAAAAAGTCTCATGCATCTAACACAAAAATTGCCTGAGTTATAAAATTTTAAATTACATGACTTATACCAGTTTCCTGCATTTGAACACAGATGAGTTGGGCCATGCTTCGAGGGATCGTACACAAAGTGCTTAAAGTATTAGAAGGATTTATTTCACGTGTACATTTCTGCATTGCAGCCGAAGATAATCACTTCGAGCAAATTTTAAGATAACTTTAATTTTTATTAATTGAGTTTTAAATTATATAATAATAGCATTTTTAAATTTGTATCATTTTGCAAAGAATTGCGACTATTGCTTTTCATCATCTCAATTAACAAAAATTCTGTTATTTTTTTAACTTATATTTTTAGTAAAAATTATACATTTTTCTTTAATATGTCAGAATGAAAATGTATTTCAAATTTATATTGTAATGTTAATTTTACTCTCAACTATTATTATTATTATTTTTTTTTTTTTTTTTTTTTTTTTTTATCTGACGATGAATTATTTCTGGTAAATTTGTGAATAACCCCTATTTCGCAGAATAAAAGATGCTTCAACTTAAAATAGCTATCAGTCGGGCAGATTTAATCGTACAAAAATGGAAACTTTTTTTAACTTCTTAGCGTAGCGTTACTAAATATAACTTATAGGACTGGGGGACGTATAAAAATTTAAATTTCGTAATTTTTTAAGAAAAGTTTTTATTGATCCAAATTGCTTTTAAGATACTTTTTAAGATACTTCTTGACCCCCTTTAAAACATTTTTGTAATTGGAACTATATAACTGTGTCTAACGGTTTAGGAATTAGCCTTTGGGCACTATTGAGAGTGAACACCCTTACCCTGTATAGTTCGTCGTCACCAGAACGGGACAGTTTTTTACACTTTTAAGCTCTATGAAGTTTAAGAACTAAAATAACTTCTTAAAGCACCATCAAAAACTTATAGCGCATTTATAAGTTTTTGATGTTGTTTTAAGAAGTTATTTTAAGTCTTATTCATTCACACCAGTTTCAACTTAATTTCTTTTCTATGAAGTTTCTCTAAATCTTCAAGGACTAATGACACCAAGTATCTGGGGGTTACCCTTGATAGAAGACTTACCTGGAAAAAGCGTTTTATTAATATCCGAGGCAAAGTTGCTGGTATCTCCCAGGCCCTCTCTCCTCTTCTCAAAAGCAATACTCTTTCTATTCATAATAAACTAATCTTGTATAATGCATGTATTAGATCAATCTTAACTTATGCTTGTCCGATCTGGGGATTCGCTTGCAAAACCAGTATGGAGTATCTTTACGGTGCTCATAACAAAAACTTACGCTATATCCGTAATGGTCACCATTTTCTTCATAACACCACTATCCGCAGGGATTTGAAAACCACTTCCTTAAAACAGCGCATTAATAAACTTGCTAAAAATTTTTATAAATCTGTATACAACCTCCCTAACCAAATTATAGCGGAACTACCCGACTACGAGGTATCCGACCCCACTAACAGAAAACGCCCTAAATACTCGCTTTTGCTTAACGATGAAGACTGAGTTTCCCTTACCTTCTGCTATACTTAACCTTTCTGTTTGTTCTGTCCTGTCTATAGTATAAAAAAAAATTGTTTTTCTGCTAGTTCTTTAGCATTATATATTTTTAAACTAATGTATGGTCTCTGAAAAGCGTCTTTTTTTTATGGGGCACTCCCCGGTAGCTTTTTCGTCTTTTCCTTCTTTTTTTGGAACTAATGGAATTTTCTTTCTTTTTTAATTATTTTTTTTCTTTTCTTTGTTTTTTTTTCTTTTTCACATATGTTATACTAGTACTTATGTACTTTGTTATTTTTTGTTAGTATTTTCTTTTTCTTAAAAGTAAATTTAACTTTTGTGGCTACCAGCCACGTCTAAACATTATTTTTTTAAGGCTCCCTAATGCCCTTGCAACACAATCACCTATCCACTGGATGTAAAGTTGCAACGCAACTAGGTAATCCATTCAGCTGCTCACATTGTTCCATTGTTCCAACAGTTGTTTGTGAGCATGAGAACGTCTTTACTACACTTCTCTGCGATTCCCCTTGTTTTAGCAGCTTAAATATCGCCTCTCTGGTATTTAAATTCAGCTCTCCTACAGGGGTCATTTACACACTAGTTTAAAAAGATCAAAGAAAGAATAAAAAGGCTTAAAGCAGTTCTACCCATCTCACGTGGAACTGCGTAAGACCATCGTAGCAGTAAGCTGATCACCAGCAATTGAAACAGACATTAACAAAGGTAATGATTACAAGCTTTCCCCCCTCGAATATACGTGGTTCCAAACTTTTTGCCCGCGCAAGTTAAAAACAAATAAACAATTAATGAGCGCTTGTTAATTAATTATTTTAAAACACAATCAACTCATTGCTAAATAATTCAAACTAGTTGTAATTTTTCTATCTGATCTAAAATGTGACAAGGCTGGGACTCGTTCCCAGAATCCTTGGTTTTAATTGTCAATGCTCTACTATTTGAGCAATCTGGACGACACCCCAGCCAACACAATATTCGCTCAGATCAGCCATTTAATCATGACATCTGGGGTGTTATTTGAAACAGCACGACAGATTAAACCTCAGGTAAGGGAACTCCAACAATCTATGGATAATTACACATCAATTAAATAATTTTAAACACAATCAGCCGATTGGTAAATAATTCAAAAGAGTTATAATTTTTCCATTGGGATTGGCAATTAAAGCCAAGTGTTCTGGTTACGAGTTTCAGCATTTACACATTTTCGCTCAGATGGGAAAATTATAACTCATAATGAATGCTTATTAGACCCGATATGTCATTTCTTTCGGCCAACAATTAAAGCGTCGTCCCTAAAAAATAAAGTTACGTTACATAAGCCAGCCGTAAAACAAAGCTGATGTATCATTGTACAGTTAAATACTGATAATCTCTACTGCAATTTTTTTTAACTTCTATGCATCGCAGATTTTTAATTTTTACACCATCTTATAGGGGGGAAATAGTTTTAAATGCAATTTGTTTAAAAACTGCATTTCAATTTATTTTTGTAGTTTTTAACGCCATTTCTGTAATGGTGGCAACTGAAGTACTCCATTTCTGTAGAAAGTAAGGGGGAAACAAATGGAAAAAAGTAGATTACTATATCTTTTTGTTATTGTTTTCTGATAGCAACTGAAAAAAAAATGTAATTAATATATGTGCTATTTTAAAAATATATAAATGAATGATTTCCGATAAAACATGGAGGTATTATAAACTACATTTAATTTTAAGTGTTCATATTAATGTTACAAACAAATGAAGGCATATGAATAGTTAGAAGGCCTTTTTTTGTCGAGTTTCTTCGATGACGATGTTGCTTTTTCCTGTGTTTGTGTATTATTCCGCAATAGTGCGGTCATATGCATGCTTTTCAATAGATGTGTTTAAGGCAGTGTCGTAAATGTTGAATTCTTTAGCGAATGCGAATGACGTCATTTTATATAAAATAAAAGCATGTATTTTTAGTCTTTAAACTGAAATTTGCTTTGTACTATCTATATTTATCTATATATATATATTCTATTAATATTCTGTAATATTACACCAATTCTGTTAATATTAAATCAATAAATATAATATTGAGATATATATGAATACAATATTGATCCAACATTGTTTTGTATCGATCTCAGAGTTTGTATGAAATCGCAATCTGAAGCATACACAGTACTTCTCAAATTTTTAAATATATTTTAACTTTTACTGTTACATTGCCGAATGCCGTACACGTAAAGTCGTGCAGGACTTTCAATATTAATATTTTAATGGCGAAAAGACTTTAATTTTAAAACATAACTGCCATTTAAAGCAGTAATTACGATCAAAACAGTCAGAAAAACGTCCTCCCATTTTTTGTGCTTAACATGTATAATTAAACGGGGAAAAAAGTATGATAAATTAAGTCATTAACAAATCATGACATTTACGTTATTTATGAAAAATATCGATCATATTTTTTCGTTATTGCATGCTATCTTAATTATAGTTTGGAAATTTTAGTTTTCCTTTATTTCCATAAAGTGGTTGCTAATAGCATTAATAATGGAGTAAAAAACAGAACGTTAAAAATTTATGAGTTAGCAATATTTTTATTTATAAATTTAATCGTAGGTTCATAGTTGATAGCTAATATTATATTCATAACAAAAAATGGTTTTTAGTTTGGTTTTTTTTTTTTGAGAAATAATATACTTTTTTTTTCATGTAACATAATTCTGATTATTAAACTTTCCTTTATTGCTCTAAAATGATTACTTATTATAATTTTGATGTGATTAATAATTTATAATAGCATCCATAAATGTTTTTAGTGCAGTTAAAATATGCTTAGAAAGCGTTAGTTCATTATTTAATAAAATAATGCATTCTAAGTATCTAAAAAATTAACGAAGTAAAGAAATATCTATTTATAAAGCAAAAACACGTCCGTGACTAAAGCTGACATAATATTGACGGTGGCAACGACCTCCACAATCAATTTCTTTTTATTGCAATTCTTTAAAGTTCTAAACGTCGCTCAATTTCAATTTTTACACCATCGAGTAGAAAAAACAGATGCACTTTCAAATGCAATTTCTTTGAAAAGTGTATTTCAGTTTCCTGATTTTCTATAATAAAATATTTTTCAAGCATTATTTTTTTTAAAATCTTCCTGAAAAAAGAACGTGCAATTCGATTAATCCGATTGCCCTTAAAAGAAATATTTGTTTCGGTGTAATACTCTGCCACTATATTGCCAAACGAGAATAAAACTTCGCAAATAGGTAAAAGACAAATTTAACAGACATGTAATTGAACTACGCGTTGAAAACTGAAACAATCAAAATCAAAAAGGTTGCTATAATTAAGAAATAATTCGCGATTAACTACTGTCATGCGCTGATACGAAAGTACCAAAAATGCTTATTGGGTGCATTTGGCTGGATTTAGGAAAATATACTAAATGAAAAAAATCTATTGGAGTATTCAATTAAAAATTATTTTCAACGACGCGACGTGCTGCACATCGCACATCTGTAACGTGGGTAGTTCAGGCTGGATCACCTGGTTGTTCAAACCAGGAGATGAAATAATGGAGTTATGATTGAAAAGGAAGAGACATATAGTGTAAAGTCTACCAGTTGCGAGGGAAGTAACTGAGGAGGTTGTCACAAGATGGCGGCTGCTTTTTTAAAATCGGATCTGCAGTTTGTGATTACCGCCGGAGGCAAACTTCCCACCAATAAAATTCAATAGAAAAATCCGTCTTATGTACGCTTCTTATTCATGAAAAAATTTTCTCACAAATATGGTAAACATTTCTATTTGTTTTTACTGGTGTCAGTTTTCCTGGTAAAACAGTTAGTTTGTTTCACTAGTTGCCATTGTGGCAGATTTATCTGCAACATATCAATTTCACCCCCCGTTTCTCAAAATCTACTTTAAACAAGTAAATTCATTATAGTAATTATTTTTCCTAAAACAATTCATACTTCTACATTCAATTAGTCTTTATTCATTGAATGTAGAAGTATGAATTGTTTTAGGAAAAAGAATTACTATAATGAATTTACTTGTTTAAAGTAGATTTTGAGAAACGGGGGGTGAAATTGATATGTTGCAGATAAATCTGCCACAGTCATAATATGGTGGAAACTGAGGTTCTGACTACCCCTAAAGTATATTTCCACCAGTAAAAAAGAAAATATGTTTCTTCCATTATTTATGACTGAAATTTTTCATTAATAATGCGTTGAGATAAGGAGATAAATTCTATATAAATTTACTGGTGTAAGTTTCCACTCGCGGTAAACAACCCCTGCGATAGCGGTTACAGTTGAAGCTTCACTATATTAAGAATATGTCAGTTCCTCTTTATTAATAGTTCCATGGATGAAGTATATCTCTCTTTTTCAATCAAAATAAACGTTTTTACTGAAATCGTCAATTCCATATTTGAAATTTGCCTTAAAATTTAAACTTTTCCGAAATCTGTTTTTCTGTACTGAAATCTCTGAAATGCTTCAAATGGCTGTCTTATGACAGTAAGGAAAAACTCGAATAAGAAATCTGCATAGTTTAAAATAAAAATTGTGAAATTCACAGAAACTGAAAATTTTCAAATGCTGCATTTTTTATTTATTTATTTATTTTTATAGCTGAATGTAATGCCGATCTGTTTCTATAATTCGAATACTAAATGCCGACAATTTAAAATAGGATGTTTTTGTGTTTCTGTGCGTGTGTTTATATGTTTGTCGAGGTTTTCCTGAAGAGACAGCTAGACGCAGAGCTACACGACTTGGTAAGAAGGTACAAAAATGTCTGCAAATATGCACCTCGAAAGCAGTTTTCTATTTTTAACTGGTGTTTTTAGTTAATTAATTAAATAATTGAAACATCCCACTTCTATTGATTTGGTATTTACAATCCCTTCCGCTAAATGGCCCCACATACGCATTCACAAAATGATTCTAGAAGTATCAGCCATTTTTTTCCCTTTCTTAATTGCGATTTTATTTCTCCAGAAATAAAATGAGACTTGGCTCAAAATTTATCAATTTCATTTGCTAACAGCTGAACGTGGTGTATATGACGAGAAAATGTAATTTAAAATTAGCTTTGGAAGCTTTAAAAAAAATTAAAGAATGGATTGAGTTATGATACAATTTACATATAGGGGAAATAAACCCGTCACTTAGAGTAGAGTTCCTTTATAAACGAGTGGCGACATACCTACATACAAGGTGTCTTTGTGGCGAAAATGATCACAGATTCGTCTGGAAAGAAATTAGATTCGAGGTGACCGTTTTGAAAAACCAACCAGCGAAGCGGGCGAAGTTACCCAAGTAGAAGTAATATAGAACTTAAATCTATATAGCACATCCAGGTTTAATTACGAGTATGGATTAAAAAAAACTTGGATGGGAAATAAAAAAATATTTATTAACAATAGACAGAAGATACAAAATGGAATTAATAGGCATACTTTCCGATCATTTTCCTACATAATCACCAAATTTATTAGGCAATTAACGCAGGACTAACTTTTCAATCCGGCTTGATAGAAATCACGTCCCTTGCTTATTGAGCTTCTACTCGTCAGATGTTTGCACATCACTGTCTGAAGAGAACGTTTCCCAGATACACTTTTCCTTCAATTTTGGAAACAGGAAATAGTCACTGGGTGCCTAATCTGGTCTGTACGGTGGGGTTGACTCCAGACTTTCCATTTGCACTTTTTCAGCATTTCTTGAACTTGACGAGTAGTATGGGGCTGATATTGTCATCAGTCAACATGCTAGGGCGTTTGGGTTGGCTGGCTTCACGTAACCTTGTCAAACTGATGCAAGTGAGACCACTTTTCTAAATGTCTTTCCGTTTCAATTGCTCTGACATGTCTGCGAACTTACACTACCTGCCCGCACAACGGCTTTAAAGCAACTAACGTCGTCTATCTTCACTCTGGGAAAAATATTCGCCAAGCAATAATTACTTTTCAAATGCTGCTGCTTGTAACCTTTTTTTATGGATCCACCCTCGTATCATACGCGTACGCTTATTTTTACTTTTCGAGCACATAGTGTAAATAAAGTATTGTACACTGTAAAAAAAAATTCCGCAACGTTCCTGGGAAAAAATGGGCAGCTGAGTTGCCCATTATTTCCAAGAAGCATTTCTTGAAAATGACTGGTACTTTACTGTATATGTTAAAAACTTTCTACAGAAATGCCAGTAAGTTTCCTGCGAAATACCAGGAATATTTCTGTTGACAGCAAAACATTACTGACATATTCAAGGCTGGAGTAGCACAAGAGCGAAAAATGTCCAGACCAGGGATCGAACCTGGATACTTGGCGTGCCGTGCGAATGCCTTACCTGTTAGGCTATCCGGACCGATACCTGGCTGACATAATTCACTCTGGATGTTCGTTCCCTTCATTATGACATTACTGACATTTCACAGCATGCGGGATCCGCAGACGATTTTTACATTTCCAGTTGACAATTTTCGCTTTATTATCATTATTTGTTAGAATGAAAAAATATTTTGAAATTGACATCAAAATTATTATTTATAATTTACACGAAAAAATAAATTTTCAGTTAAAATTCAATAAAGTAAATATATATGTGATATATTGTTTCTAAACTTTGCTTAAAATATAAAAATATATAAATGTAAATAATAATTAGAAAAAAAATCTAGACATAAAATATTTTGGATTTTCGTCAGTGATTATGTTAGTTTACAAGTTAGATAAAATACATATAAATTTTCATGAAAAAAAAACCTAAACGTAATTGTATATTTTTTCCGAAAAAAAAAAAAAATTCAAATTTGCAGCAATTCAAAGTGTCAAATATATGTCAAATTTAAATCAAATTGTAATAAAGTGTTAAAATATAAAATTAATTAAAAAAGAAAAAAAAAAGTCAAGAGGTAGCATCGAACCCGGGCCGTACGGGTGGCGTGCAAGCTTTCTGCGTCCACACCACGAAAGACACGTTGAGAGCTGCAAACTAATGGGTATTTGAAACGTATGCTAAAACTCGGCATCTAATTGCTGAAAATCTAAGGCCCATTTGAAGAAATCCTTTCACAAGAATAATTAGAGATAAGAACTCTAAAACATACTTTAAATTAATCAAAATAGGTGAGAATCATATTTGATTGTCGGTTAATGCAGATCCAAATAATAGGTGTATTTTTTTTTTTTTTTTACACAGTCTGCTCGTTAAAGATTTCACAGACAAGTACGAGAGATAATCTCTTAGTGATGTCACAGAGGTATTGTATTTTCATCTGAATTATCTTGACAATAGAGACGTAAAGGATTATGTCGTCTATTGATTTATTTGCATTCCATATTGATTTTTTTACATTCATTTAAGGAATTCGTTTTCGACACTCGCGCGCGAGCAACGGATTATAGGAAAAAAAAATAATAAATGGCGGCCGCAGCGTTTTGCTGTTTCCAACTTTTGTTCAGGAACGTTTCAGATAAGAAAACCAGACTTTCACAGGAAAGAGCTAAATTATTCTGAAAACCTGATAAAAGGCGAAACGTTCCTGGATTTTACATGGAAAGTTACCATTTTTTTTTACAGTGTAATCATGATCTCTGTATGTGTGTGTGAACTCGTTAACTCCCAAACGGTATTTCCGGTTGAACTCACATTTGGAGAATATGTTATAAACTAATATTCCAAGAACTGTATAGATTTCTGAACAAATCGGCCAGCGGATTAGGTATTTAATCTATTTTTAAAACATTTAAAAGAATATTTTGCAATCTACTCTAGAGGAAAATCACCAAGGAAATGTATCAGGTGTATATTCAGAGTATTCAGTACTCTGTCTACTTCTGTATCACTGTACTACTTCTGTACTACTTCTGTATCAGTATTAAGTACAGAGTCATTCAATTAACCAAATAAGACTTTCATTTTAGGGCTAATTTAGTGGCTAATAAAGATAATGTTTTGTTGCAATTTTTAATTTTATAATTCTTTTTCATCTTGGAAATGTAATTTGTATAATAATATATTGTATAGTTTAGTATAGATTACTTTTTTAAGTAAATGTTTACGCTGTATAAAAAAATCACCAGTATGGCCGATTTTGCAAAAAATAAATTAATAAATAAATAAACCATTTGGTCGCATACCTGACTACCAGTCTGGAAAGTGGCTAGATACCGAAAAAATTTTATAGAAAAATTAAACGAAATATAAACTAATTACTAGGTAGTTTAGTTAAGTACTACTTATCAGTACTTAAATGCCTCTTGAAATCTTTCAATAAATAATTATTCAATGACATCATTCCGACATTCAGTGTCATTATTTTATGCACAGAATAAGAGTACTGGTGCCCTATGCAAAAACATTTGGATTGGAATAGTGCGTCTCTATGTAGTGCATATATAGTGCATATGTATAATGATAGCGTGCTCTACCACTCATTAAAATTTGTCCCATTAGTTTTAAAACACTCTGTATATTGATGATATTATTATTTTATGCGCAGAATAAGAGTACTGGTGCCCTATACAAAAGCATTTGGATTGGAATAGTGCGTGTCTGTGCAGTGCATGTATAGTGTATATGTATAATGATAGCGTGCCCTACCACTCGATAAAATTTATCCCATTAGTTTTAAAACACCCTGTATATTGATGATATTATTATTTTATGCGCAGAATAAGAGGACTGGTGTCTGATTCAAAACAACTGTATTGAAAGGATGCGTGTATATATAGTGCATGTACAGTGTTCGACAAAAGTGAAGGTACACATAGTAACTCTTGAAAAATATGCAAATTTCACCATGGTGAATAGAAATAAAATTAGTTAATACATTAAAATAATTAATTAGCAGTCTTTGTTACATTATACAATGAAATGTTAATGGAAATTTCCTTTAAACATACTGAAAAAATATTATAAACTTACTATAGTTCAAAAATACTTCCACAAAAGTCATGGTACATTCGTAAAAATTTTAAAATTTTCACTCATTTCATATTTTACTGAATATAACTGTACTCCAGGCATGTCAAACTCATTTACCGCCGCGGGCCAAATTAAGCATTATACACTAAGCCGCGGGCCATGTAAGATAATAATATTACAATTGCACAGAATAAAATTTGTATGTAAAGCACACAGCCATGTTAAAGAAATTTTAACGCAAAGCTCCAACATTAAGTACATAGTAAGTTTATATTAAGGCTGTTCTTAAATCCAAAAGGGCAACTTTCTGACATAAGTTTTAATTTTTTTTTTTTTTTTTCGGAAATTCGTGAAACTAGCAGATGTTGTTGTTCAGAAACTATATCAAAGAGCTGTTTTTTTCGTTTTTTGCACACGCAATAAATATTTCAGAAAATAGTGTCAAAGTGCGCGTTTTGAACTGAATTTTCGCGCGAAAGGAGAAAAACTACTCAATAATGGCTGAAAAACGTGTTTGTCACGTGATCAGAATCGCTGCTATCTCAATAGGTAATGGATGGATCCAAAAATGGAAAACGCAGTTCGATTCCAAATCGCTTCCATGGTCAGCCTTTCCAATTTTATAGCTTTCCGTTAAAAAATGAATTTGTAAATCATTTTTTAAAAATTTCCACTCTGATGATTTTTGTAATAATTCAATCCAATGCGTCTCTGGAAAAACTCGACTGATAGCAGGCACTAGGCAAAGGATAATTAAATAAATGTAAAATGGCAAAGTCTTCGCGGGCCACAGATAAATGGTCGGCGGGCCAGTTGTGGCACGCGGGCCACGTGTTTGACATGCCTGCTGTACTCCCACAGAATCCACAGCACATATAAATATATTTGTTGTTATCTCAGCTGAAGAAATCTCATGTGAATTTTTAAAATGACGAATAAAGAACTTACAGTAAAGGAAACAAAATTAAATGTTAATGTTCATGGAAAAACGGACAAATTTTAAAAAATCTTTAAAAAAAAAAAAGACAGCTGAAATAATGTCTCGAAGCCATTGCATCATGAAAAAGGTAATTAATAGGTACAAAAAAAAAAAAAAGAGGATTACAAATAAAGCTTGAAACGGCCTTCCTAAAAAATTAACAGTGAGAGATACTATTAGAATAATAGTACTCCGCATTTCTGAAAATCTCTCAATTAGTGCTAAAAAATAACAGAAGAATTGGAAAAGCACGGCAATTAAATAATATATACAGAAACTATCAACAAGGTCATTAATGATACTGAGTTTAGATCAAGATCTGCAAGGATGTAACCCTACATCTCTCCGATCAACAGAAAGAAAAAAATAGAATTTTCCAGAAAATCTCCATATGCATTTCTGAAACATATAATTTTTTCACGTGAGTGTAAGTTTAATATTTTCAGCATAAATGGACGAATTAGACTTTGGAGGAAAAGGGATGATGCACACTGAATCCCAGATATACGACAAAATCTGCAAAGCATGATGGAAGAGTTGTAAAGATTTGGGGCTGTAAGTCAGTTTCAGGAATATGAAATTTAGATTTCACTGACACTATCATGGACAGATTTGAATTGTTTAATATTTTAAATAAAATTTGGAGGACATTGCATTAAAGTTAGGTGTATCGCAGGACTGTTACATGCAATAAGATAATGATCCCAAGCACACTGCTCACATTGTCCGATTATGGATGCTCTATAATCCCCCCCCCCACGCACTTGCCACACATTCACTAATTCCAGACTTAAATTTCATTAAACATTTAAAGAGTATCTTACAGCAGCAAGTGAATGGTTATGATACCAGAAATAAAAAATAGTTGAAAAGTGCTTTACTTGCAGAATGGAATACAATTTTTTTAAATATTACAGAAAATCTGGCAAAATAAATGATAAACAGACTTAAAGCAATCCTGAAAATGAAAGAACATGCAACTAAATATTAGAAAAGGTTTTTCTTTAATAATTTTTAAAAATTTCCACGTGTACCGTGACTTTTGTGGAAGCATTTTTGAGCCTATATTTTATGTATTTTTATTTTTGAAGTTTCTAAAAGAAATTATTATTGAATTTTTCTTGTATAATATAGCAAAAACTATTATTAAATCATTCTCATTTGTTAATTGAATTTTATTTGCGCTCATGATGGTTAATTTTGCATATTTTCCAAAAAATACTTCCTGTACTACATACCTTCACACTTTTGTGGACTACTGTATGTAATAGTGTATGTATGTAGGATGGGTTACCATTCCTTACAATTTGCCCCATTCATTTTGAATCACCCTGTGTATTGATGATATTGTTATTTTCCATCTTATAATTAAGTATAATATTCAAATTACCCGATAAATATCCAAATTAATTGCGTATTACAAAGGAAAATAATGATATTCAATTTTTAGACTAAATTAAAATTATTATTAGTACAAATAGTAATTTTACATTTGCTATACAGCAATCAAACAAACATATATCATTTTAAAGTAAACATCTGAATATAACTGTTGTTTACACAAATCGTCACACAAAAATATATAGCTGAACTATTTACATAGAATTCAATTTATCTACTCGGAAAAATAAAAATCTCAGCACGCATCTGTTTCAAAACAGAATTGTGTGGTTTATCAAATTACATTTTAACTTGAAAATCGACATTAAACCTTTCATAGCGTAAACATGACAGGTACTTACGCATAAATTTTGCAAAGTTAGAAAAGGCTCAAACCCTTTAAGGGGCGGTGGGTTATCACCTAATTTTAATCAAGATTTTCACCAGAAACTTTTAATTAAATTTTACTTTTACAACTTTGGCGGAAAAAGGTTGTAAAATCTCTTTTCCTTACTTTGAAATATTTTTTTCGAAAATTCCGGTTTGAACTCAACATTCGAAGAACACAATTGCTTGCCCCTCAAAGGGTTAATTAGTGTTGGGAAATTCCGACATACATTAATCGATTGTTTTGATAATTTAAATATCTATATTGTTTTTGATTGTATCAATTGTTTCTTTATTATTCCTGTCAAACAACTGCTATTAGTATTTGTTTCAACTGCATCAAAAATCGTCTGCAATAGACGAATCCAGACAAACTATGAAGACGTCAGACATCAGACAAACAGACGTTCTATGACTCATATTTATTGGCGAGAAGTCTGGCTTATGTTTTTGTTTAGAATGCAGCAAACAACCATCTGCATAAAATATACTGTACATAATCTCTGCTAAGCTAATGCTAAATATTAAAAAAAAAGAACGACAATCATGTTATGTTTGTCGTGTAGAGATTCACTTGTTTTATTGTATAAAATTAAGTGTGCATATGTAATGTTTCTAACCCTAGGGAATCATTTGTTTTATTGCATAAAATTAAGTGCGCATATGTAATGTATTTAACCCTTTCAGATATATTTTTTTTTGTCTAAATTTTCGGAAAAAAACAGTTTTAGTTTTTAAAAAATTTCAAATGAGCTACCCAAATGACGAAACTTAAGGATTAATGAAATATAATGGATATATCATTCACTGAAATCTAAGGGATATAATTATTTTGGGCACTATTAATAATATTAATATTAAATATAATCGGCTAAGGGAGAATTTTTTAAGATTTAGAAAATTCCGTACTACAGTAGGACATAACAGACCTAATAACTTCACAGAATTTTTCTTTTTTTTTTACTTTTTTCTGTATACACAAAATAAAAAAAAATTGAAATCATGAAAATTTTAGATTTTTTTTTTTTTTTTGGTGTGGATTTACGCGTTTCGGGATGTTCTGAACAAGATTTGATTATTTTTGAAAAAAATCTGTCTGGATCTGTCACAACTTTTCTGGACATTCTGTCTGAAGACCTAATGCTCTAAATTTCTTTAAACTTCATATTCTGTCTTTAATCTTTATTTCTATCCTTTGTCATAAGTTGGTGCTGAGTAGGTTTGGCTATATATCGCCCAACAGGTGGTGCTATCATACTATGTTTTGTAGGATATCAGCGATAGCTATATCTCGGCATCTATGGGATGTAATTTCACCAAATTTAATTTGTAAGATGTTTATTAAATAAGCGGTCACATGCGAGTATTACTCGCGCTCAGAGGATTCCGTACAATAGGTACACTATATGGCCATTAATGACCGGCAACTTTCAATTTTAGACATTTTGTTGAAAATTTAGAAATATACTTGACAGATTCTTCTGGAATTTCAGGATTAAAAAGAACAGGTATGACCTCATATTTAGCAATGTCGATTTGATAAAGGGGGCAATTAGGGGGCCAACAAAAAATCAAAGAAAAAAATAATACTTGGAATCACCCTGTAAAATAAAATGCACGAATTATCTATCGCTACCGAATATAAATAAACAGACATTGTGCAATATGTGTATTCTTTTGTGTAAGAATAGCACGTATATTTATAGACATATAGCGATTTATTTAAAAAAAATTTAAAACTCTTGCATGTTTTTTGCTTATAACATGCAGGGTTTTCAACAAACTTTAACGCCGGTTTCGGAAAAAGTGACAAAATATAGTAGAAACACTATAGAGTGCAATTGGAATATAAATATATTAAATATTTTAGGAAATATGAACAGTTGTATTAAATAATTTTTATCTGCGCCTGCGCGAACGATAACAAGGATCATTTTACATAATTTAATAGTCAACTCTATGGAGCAACTTATTAAAAAAAATTTAGTCAAATATCGTAAAAATTCAAAAAGATATCGGCGTTAGAGTGAGCAAATTTTTAGTTGTTCTCTAAAAGCAGCTGAATGATAAGGGATTTTCCACAAATTGTCATTTTTAATTATTTTTTTTTTAAATTTTCCTTTTTTATTGATGCTTTAGTTCTTCTTGGAGAACCACCAGAAGGAGCCTATACCATGATCAAAAGAAGTATCAACATCGAAGCATTGTTCCCAAATCTACTCGTTGATAGTCAATAAATACTAACTTTTTTCTGAAAGTCAGTTAATAGTCCAGGCAATAGGGAATTTTACCTAGCAAAATTACTGGTAGTATTGTAAATCGGCTTTCTAGATGTTTTTTGGGTCGCTGAATCCAAATTTGTAACTTCCCACCGAAATTTCCCCCGGCAACCCCCCAAATTTTGGTAAAAAGCTCCCAAAAAAAGGTTTTTATTAAAAAAATCAATTTTTTTATTGTTTTAGAGAAAAAGTATTTAGAAATTCAGAAAGTAGACAAAATTTCCAACAAATTAGACATATGACATTATGATTTAGGATGAAGGGGAAGGGGGGATCTGCTTCGGAACATGCGCGCGGTGCTGTGTGAACTAAGTTGCGCAATTCCACTTAACCACTCATACGTTTACATTCGTCCTCCCATCTCCCCTCCGAACTTTCTCTATAACGTTTACTTTAAGATTTTTGGGTCGCTGAATCCGAATTTTTAACTTTCCCCAAAAAATTTCCCCCCGACCCCCCCCCCCCCCCCAAGATAGTTGTTTTTAACCTAAATTTCTTATTGTTTTAGGGGAAAAGCATTACGAAATTCAGAAACTAGACAAAATTTGCAACAAATAGGATATATGACATTATGAATTAGGATGAACGGGGAGGGTGAGGGCTGCCTCTGAACATGCACTGCGGCGGTACGTGCACTAAATTATGAAGTCCAGGCAATAGGGGATTTTATCTAGCAAAATTAATGGTAGTACTGGAAATCTGCTTTCTAGATGTTTATTGGGTCGCTGAATCCGAATTAGTAGCTTCCCACCAAAATTTCACCCGGCAACCCCCCAAAAATTGATTTTTTGAAAAAATTTGGTTTTTGAGAAAAGCGCGCGGGGAATGTTCCGAGGCAGCCCCCTCTCTCCCCGTTTATCCTTCGTCATAATGTCATACATCCTATTTGTTGCAAATTTTGTCTAGTTTCTGAATTTCGTAATGCTTTTCCCCTAAAACAATAAGAAATTTAAGTTAAAAACAACTATTTGGGTGGGGGGGGGAAATTTTGGGGGTAAGTTAAAAATTCGGATTCAGCGACCCAAAAAACTTAAAGTAAACCTTATAGAGAAAGTTCGGAGGGAAGATGGGAGGGTTGATGTAAACGTGTGAGTGGTTAAGTGGAATTGCGCAACTTAGTCCACGCAGCACTGCGGCGTATGTTCCGAGGTAGATCCCCTCTTCCCCTTCATTCTAAGTCATAATGTCATATATCTAATTTGTTGAAAATTTTGTCTACTTTCTGAATTTCTAGATACTTTTTCCCTAAAACAATAAAAAAAACTGATTTTTTTAATAAAAACCTTTTTGGGACCTTTTTACCAAAATTTGGGGGGGGGGGGGGGGGGGGTTGCGGGTGGAAATTTTGGTGGGAAGTTACAAATTCGGATTCAGCGACCCAAAAAACATCTAGAAAGCCTATTTCCAGTACTACCATTAATTTTGCTAGGTAGAGTCCCTATACGGTCTCTATTGCCTGGACTATAATAAACAAGTTGGATATTGCTCGCCAAACGTGGCAAATGAGGTGCGTTCGTACTATAACAAGTTTTATAATTATTTTTTGTACTCCATATTGTACTGAATGTATAATTTTTTGCACTTCATAAAGTGCATAGTCTTTAACATCATTAAAATGCACTCCCAATAATTTTTTCCCCATTCCCCGAACACTTTTGACTGTCCCTGTAATTAAACTATGCATCCGATTTTCCTAAAATTTGAAATGGCTCGACAAAATTTTGCAACAATTATATATTTAAAATTTCAGACCATTCGGAAGGCTGTAACATCATTAAAATGCACTTGCAATAATTTTTCCCCTTGGCCGTAATGTAAAGGAAAACTTTTGACTGTCCCTGTAATTAAACTATACATCCGATTTTCATAAAATTTGAAATCGCTCGACAAAATTTTGCAACAATCTTGTATTTCAAATTTCAGGCCATTCGGTTGGGTAGTTTTTGCTCTGTTATATGCGGACAGACAGACGGACGGACTGAACGACGACTATAGGTGATACGTATTTATATAATTACGAACGCACCTAAAAATGACAATTTGTGTAAAATCCCTTATCATTCATCTGCTTTTAGAGAACAACTAAAAATTTGCTCACTCTAACGCCGATATCTTTCTTAATTTTTACGATATTTGACTAGATTTTTTTTAATAAGTTGCTCTATAGAGTTGACTATTAAATTATGTAAAATGATCCTTGTTATCGTTCGCGCATGCGCAGATAAAAATTATTTTATGCAACTGCTCATATTTCCTAAACTATTTAATATCTTTATATTCCAATTGCACTATATTGTTTCTACTATATTTTGTCAATTTTTCTGAAACCGGCGTTAGATTTGGTTGAAAACCCTGCGTATTATAAGCTAAAAACATGCAAGAATTTTTTAATTTTTTAAAAATAAATCGCTATATCTCTATTAATATACGTGCTATTCTTACACAAAAGAATACACATATTGCACAATGTCTGTTTGTTTATATTCGGTAGTGATAGATCATTTCGAGCATTTTATTTTACAGGGTGATCCCAAATATTATTTTTTTTCTTTGATTTTTTGTTGGCCCCCTAATTGCCCCCCTTAAGAAATCGACATTGCTAAATATGAGGTCATACCTGTTCTTTTTAATCCTGAAATTCCAGAAGAATCTGTCAAGTATATTTCTACATATTCGACAAAATGTCTAAAATTGAAAGTTGCCGGTCATTAACGGCTATATAGTGTATATGAATTGATAGCTGTATTATTAAAAAAATTGTTGCTAAAAGAATAATAAGACTTTGTAAAAAACTATACAACGCAGGGTTGGGTATATGTGTATATATTAGAAAAGTAGGACTATGTACACCATAAAAGTTCAAAGAGATATGAAGCCTAAATAATATCAAATATTGCTATTTCATTTTATCTTAATCTGTTTATGATGAACTTAATTTCATACTGACAATAAAAGTAGTGCATATTTAAACTTCCTTTGGCATTTCATAAACTAAATTCAGAGTAGTAATAATGTTTCCTTTTTACAGTGTAGGTAAAACAAAACCCTTGTTTAAAGTTTAAACTTGGCATTGTGCTGAGCGCACTTCGAAAGGAGGTCGCAAAGTTCCAATTCCACCTTGGTCCATGTCACGTTTTTCGAGATAGATTTTTAATTGACTTTTAAAAACATGGGAAGCGTATTGAGAGATTCATTCAATGCAAACCAGTCACCAATCCCATAGTATTTACGTGATTAAGTCTAATTACATTAGTCTGTTTTTAACAGTTTGACGTTTATTGCTTTTATACTGCTGCTGGGTATTGCATTACACATATATATAATTAAAAGTTGTCATCTGGGCTTTAAAAGCCGATGGTACACAGAGTACGCCGCCCTTGTCATTATGTATGTCCAAACCGTCCGTGTTTTTAAGCGTTAATATCTCAGCTAATTACCGACAATTCTTTTCAAAAATCATTATCAACAATGCTTTTATACTTCTGCTACGATAGGTACCTCCAGCGCTCCTCAAAACCTTTAGTGAATGCCTGCAAATCGAAATTTGTGTGTAATGGGAAAATGCGCTTTTCTCAAAAAGTATATGACCTAGGGTAATCGCTATAATTTTTCTGCAAGGTTTACATTAACGTCTACTATCTCTAATTTTTTCATAATTTTAGTTTCAGTAGATTCGGAGAGAGGGGGTGGGACATATTTTTGCATTATATTCTTGACGATATCTCTGAAAATATAATATCTAAAATTAAAAAATATATACTTTTGAGTTCAGCGTTACGAAAGCTTTCACACGGTATATAAATATTTTTTTTCAAGTAACTTAATTAGCCCCTCTACAATTTTCCGAAATATATTTGTGAAGGTTTAATAGTATGTAAATATGTGGGTCAATAGTCTTCCAATATGTGGGTCAACAGTTACTTCCCCCAATTTGAACTTTTCACCTTACATAGTTTACGAGTAAAATAGCTGTGACAGACGGACAGACAGACACAGGAGAGATCTTATAATGGTCCTGTTTTTACTTTTTAAATACGGAACGTTAAAATTATATTATTTCAGTTTTGGCTTTATTTACTCAGCTGGGGACGCTTTCATGCTAATTTTGGGATGTACATACTATCTCAGTTTCCGTTGCATAGAAATGAGCCAAATTTTATATTTGTAGTTATACACTATAATTTGAAATTATTGGTGTGTAACATCGCTATTTAAATTAATATTTTAAAATAATGTACATTGTTAAAAAAGTTTTGTGATGGCCACATGCTACTAATTTCATCTTGAAATAAAAAACGCTTATGCTTAATAGGAAAAAGTTGATTGCTTTTATCTACTCTATTTTATCTATTCTAGTTTTTAACTAGATAGAATAAACTCATCTTTATATATATATGTGCATATATAAAACGTTATGAGAATATAAACTGCATTGAGTTCACCATAAAAAAATCTTTAATATATTGAGTGATATGAAATAAATCAATAGTGCCAAATTCTCGAAGCCACTTTGCTTAGAAAAATGAACAGTAATATCCAGGTGAGATCAGCTTTGATCTGTGCGTGTATATATATTATGCGTGTATATAACGAGTATATAAATACATATGCTCTTTTAAAATGCTAAAAACACATAGTCGAATCTTAATACTCGAAAGCTAGAAATTTCATAAAACTAAAAGTTTCATAATTTAGTAAGCTTGGCCATATAGGAATGAAGGAATTTGTACTGTTTTATTTGTTAGAGCAGAAATCACCAACCGGTGGTCCGTGGACCACCTGTGGTCCGCGAGACAATTTCGGTGGTCCGCAAAAATATCTGAACAATATTTGCATTTTATATTCTACTAGCAAACCCCATGGCTCTGCTCGCATAATATTTGAAATATGCCAAGTGATATTTATATTAGTGATGGGCGATTCTGGAAAATTTGAGAATCGATTAAAATCGACATCGTATAAAACAGGATCGATCGCAATAAGAATCAATTCCCAAATTCTAGAATCGATACTTGAATCGATATTTCGATGTTCACAGATTCACACAGATAAGCTGAAAAATAGCAATTCCAAAACGTAGCGAATCAACAGGGCCGTAACGACTATCTTTCACCCATCACCTCCATTTATGGGGGCCCTAGACAATGTTAGCGGCCCAGAAGTAAGCTACTACAGACCTTTGAGTCAAATAATAAGGTTTTTTAACTTTTAAAATTATTATTTTTAAGATGTAATTTTGATAATAATTTATATTATATTTAAATTTATCTTTAAAAAAGATCTCGGTCAGATGAAAAAAAAGAAAGAAATGATTTTTTTTTCATCCGGAAAAGATGTACTTTCTATACTCTAACTCTTATTTCCTTCAACCAAACAGATGGGACTTACTTCCTATAAACGTCATTCTTCTTTAAAATGCGCAGATAGGCGAAATTTTGAAGGCTCTAAATTTATTTTAAAAATTAAATGTTTTTTCAGTCTTTTTAGGGTCTCCTATAAGCGTGGGGGAAATGCAAATATTGCAAATCTTCTTTTAAAATAGCTGTGATGAATGTAATTAACCAATCATCACATACTAATTATCCCCCAATTAATAATCAAAATTCTCCTTTTAATAATATATTTAACTAAAATTCCTTTCCTTTTTTAAAATATACATTTCCTTATCCCATTTACAGTTTATAAATATCTTTCTGTTTAATGTTTACCAAATTTTCAGCTATTAAGAAAAAAAAATGTTCTCATCCTAGAGCCATTAACAATTAAATAACATACTTTTCTCTGGTTAACAAATAAATAAAAGTGTATTCCTTGATTATATGTTGTTGGTTCTTTCCCCCAGCAGTAATCTAAAAACTATAAACAGCTATTGACTCATTCGCTGACATGCAGAGTGCACTCACTGAAAAAATCTCTCTATTCTAAAAAAAGTAACTACCGCTGTCGCCGCCGCCGCTGGTTTTGAATTTTTTGTGACCGGAGGTCTTTCTTCGTTAATATTAAGAAAAATAATGTATACAAAAATATGAAAATCGGTAGTATTATACAGAAATGTTTGATAAACACGGTGATGCAGACAGTTTTCAGATCGAAGAATTATTTTAAGAGATATTTAATGCTAAAGTTGGACAAAATCGTTCCACTAAAAAAGTTTTATAGTAGCAAAAACTATACATCGGAATTTAATAATTTTTAGATCATTTTATACGTTATAATTTCCCGGTGTGCAGAATTCATTTTTTTTCTTTAATTTGACTCATTTTTCGAGGTTTCATTTCTATTTTAAATTGAAATTTTTAGCATTTCGAGAGATATTTTTTACTTATTTTAGAAAATTGCACTAATTAAACCTGTTGTCAACTGTATAAACAACGGAAACAATAATGTTTGCTTCAAATTAAAAATTTATTTACACGTGACTATTATAAACAGAAAAAATCATTTGGAATTAGAATTAAATAATTATGTACAAAAAGCAGGAACTTATTAAAAATTACGTCATAAAAAGTATACACGTGAATTTTAAAAGAGAAAAGGATATTGTAAAATGATAAATTCATTAACATGCGTTAGAAGTCTTAAATAGGAGAAATTACGTCATATTTACGTCACATTACAGTTATTACATAAAATGAACACAAAATAATATTGCAAAACGGTTTAAATTTACAAATTGCGCTAGACATTTATTTGATATTTTGAGAGGATACTTTTCAACTATTTTTCTTAGGAAAGCGCAAATAATATTTTATTTCTAACAAGTATTTTCACGTGAATATTAAAAAGAGAAAGAATAGTTTGGTCAAAATTACGTCAGATTAAAAACGATTAATTTAAAATGTCTCATTTAAAAGAACTTTCTTTTCGCTTTGTTAAAAAATACCGAGAGACAAAGATTCTGTTTACTTAATTCCTTTTATATTAGCTTATTTTGAAATGTTGTTACAGGTGTCTACGTCATCAAGTTATTTTTATTTCGACGTTTTATTTGTATTTTTATTAATGTTGTACTAATTTATTTGTTCTTTCGTTATTTAAAATAAAAATTATGTCAATTTGTATAATTTGGCGAGTGGTTTGGCGATTTATATAATTTGGCGAAATTAGTCGACGGGATAATCAAGTAGTACCGCAGCGGATTTGGCGTTAAAATTTCAACCCAATCAAAGAGAAATGAATAGAAATCCGTTTATAGGGAGATCGCCACTGTTTTTTAAATTATAATTCAATCTTTCGAAATCTTTTTTAAGCCGATCACATTAGCGTGCATTTAGAGTCTGCGGTGTCTGGACGGTGGTTGGCGAGCGTAGCTCGTAGGGGGCCGAGCCCCCTAGTAATAAATAAAAAAGAAAAGTATCGAGTTAAACTGGTGGCATAGAGCTCACAGTCTATTCATACTAATTGTATTTTATACTCTTACTTCAAAGAATGCCTTTCAAAAAATAAATTAAGGGGGAATCACCCCCCCCCCCCCGTCACATCTCTATACTTAAACAATAAGCCTGCAAATCTCAACAGGGAAGCGCTTTATCAGAATTAACCGGTATACCAAAATTGAAGCAAATCTGATAATTCTGCATGAAAAACCCATTTATCTAAGTGGGGGGAATAGCCCCCGTACCCCCCCCCCCTCCTTTATGCTTAACCAATAAACCCCCAAAACTAATCAGGGAAGCACCTTATGAGAATGAACCTAGAAAAAAAATTGAAGCAAATCGGATATTTCTATAGAGAGTATCGCGTTACGTATGTACGTACATACATACATACAGAAACTGCGGGCATATTAGCTCTCAGGCTTTGATAGCCTGTGAGCTAAAAAGAAAAGTGCCCAGTTAAACTGTTGCATTGAGCTCACAGGCTATTCACACTAACTGTATATCATACTCTTGTATCAAAGAATAATGCCCCTCGAAAAATAAACTAAGGGGCGGGGGGGGGGGAATTGTCCCTCCCTGTTTCCCCTCTTTATACTTAACCAATGACCCTCCAAATGTCATCAGGGAAGCGCCTTATCGAAATAAATCGGTATACCAAATTTGAATCAAATCGGATAGAAAAAACCCATTTATCTAAATTAAGGGGGTATTAGACCCCCGTTCTCCCCTTTATATTTAACCAATGAACTTCCAAATCTAATTAGGGAAGCGCCTTATCAGAATAAACTGGTATACCAAATTTGAAGTAAATCGGATAGCAAAACCCATTTATCTAAATTAGGGAGGGTATTATCCCCTCGTCCCCCCTCCCCCCCCCCTTTACACTATAACAACAAATCTTCAAATATAATCAGAGAAACTCGTTATCAAAATTAACCGGTGTACCAAAATTTGAAGAAAATCTGATAATTCTGCATGAAAAACCCATTTATCTAAGTTAAGGGGGGATTAGCCCCCGTTCACCCCTTTATACTTAACCAATGAACCCCCAAAACTAAGCAGGGAAGCGCCTTAGCAGATTGAACATAGAAAAAAATTTGAAGCAAATCGGATATTTCTATCAGGAGTTATCGCGTTACGTACATACTTACATACATACAAAACCGACGGGCACATTAGATCTCAGGCTTTGATAGCCTGTGTGCCAAGAGCGTGTAATTAGGGGGGGGGGGGGAGGAGGGACAGAACATAAAAGAGGACATTAAAAGCTTTCCAACAATATGTTACACGAGATGGTTTGGAAGAAACAATAAATATGCCACTCGGGGGACAGGTAAGTTTCAAACGGTGGGAGGGGCGACCTCAAATGTATCTTTGGTCAAGGATTCAAAATGTGGATTTATAATAAAATAGAACGTGAATTGGGCATTTTTAAAATAGCATGCATATTTTGAACGGCCCTGTAAATTAAGATTGTCGAGGAGGGGGGGGGGGGGGGGGGAGCGGAAAGGATTAGAAGGGACGAACTTGAAAAATACAACATAATAAACTAGTAACCCGAATAACTAGGCTTCTAAACAAAAGTATAACGATTTAACCTAGTATTGAATTGACATAGTATAGTATTGAATTGACCCGGGAGAACATTGGAATGTCCCTCCCGAAAGTTTTGAGATTTTATGCTTTTTAATGAACAAATGTGCATCCCCCCTTACGGAACTCTAAAATCCCCCCCCCCCCATCCCGACCGGAGCAGTCAAGAAATCAACCCGAAATTCAACACTGAACCTAGAACGGAAAAAAAAGGCTCTTATACAAAATTTTACAGCAATTCTGCAACTAAAACAGTAAAATGGGAGGAATCTATTCAACCCGAATCGTGGATCATGCGCGATGCTATTTGAATTGAAGTAAATAAAAAAATAACGATTTCACCCGCATCTAAAAATCGGCATCGAATCTGAACTGAATCGATTCGCCCGAACCTAAAGAATTGAAGTAAATCAAAAAATAGCGATTCTGCCCGCATCTAAAGATCGACATCGGCATCGAATCTGAACTGAATCGATTCGCCATTTCTGATCTTAATTTACGGGCAGAATCGATGCGTTCATTTTTTCTTGCTTTCTTTTGTCTTTAGAAAAAGAAAGCGTTGGATTCGTGAAAAATTTCGACTTCCGGTTTTCGAAGGATTTATAGTTTTAGAAGATCTTGTCTGGAATACGATTTGACTATTTTTATACATTGTCTGTCTGTTAGTCTGTCTATTTGTTTGTCTCTGACAAAAAAAATTGCGGGCGGTCTATTTCAAGAACTAATGCATGGAATTTGTTGAAACTTTAGATTCAATTAGACTTTCATATAAATTGGTGCTGATTACTTTTTGATGTAAATCGACCGGCAGGTGGCGCTGCTACGCTGCATTTTTCCCGATTTTCGCAATAGCTCTATCTCAAGAACTAATGCACGGATTTTCATCAAACTTCACATTCAGTTAGACGTTGGCATAAATTGCTGCATATTACATTTCGGTGTGATCGCCCAACAGGGGGCGTTGTTAAGCAGATTTTATCAGCAGTGTTGAATTCAGACAATTTTCTCCGGGAGGTATTTCTGCGGATCCAGAGAAGGACAGTTTAGAGGGGAAGGGGATTGGACTTTTGTACATTAAGCATAAAATCTCAAACCTTCTGGGGGGACATTTGAATGTTGCATGAGGCATGTCTCTCCGGGCTAGCCCCGGATTTCCACACGTTTTTCTGGATTTAAACGATTTTAGGGATCATATCTCAAGAACTAATGAACGGAATTTCATCAAACTTAATATTCTGTCATAAGTTGTTCATGATTAGGTTTTCGTGTAAATGATATAACATGTTGTGCTGCCATGCTGCTTGTTTTTAGCAGTGTTGAATTCAGACATTTTTCTACGGGAGGGATTTCTATGGTTCTGGAGAGGGACATTCTAGTGTTTCAGGGGAGGGGGGGATTGAACTTTTGTCCATTAAGCATAAAATCTCAAATATTCATGAGGGACATTTCAATGTTCCGGGGGGGGGGGTGTCCACCCGTACCAGCACCTGAATTTAACACTGTTTTTCAGAATTTACACTATATTAGCGATAATATCTCAAGAAGTAATGACCGGAATTTCATCAAACTTAATATTATGTGTCATTGACATAAGTTGTTCCTGAGTTTTTCGTGTTAATCATGTAACAGGCTTCGCTACTATACTGTTTTTTTGCATGATATTCCTGATAGCCATATCTCAAAACTAATGCACGGAATTTAATCAAACTTCATATTCTGTTACACTTCCAGATAAATAGATCCTTATTAGGCTTGGGTGTATACTGCCCAACAGCTGTCGCTTTTATGCTCTTTGAATTGGGATTTTCCGTTGCGGACATCTAGACTAATATCAGACGAACGTCTTTTTGCACGCTTTTTTTTTTCGCTCTTACACCGTCCCTACACATGCTAGCGAAGGTGTAGGGATGGCGTAAGAGCGAAAAAAGCGTACAAAAAGACGTTCGTCTGACATTAGCCTAAGAGGGTGTGGGCCGAAATTCAATGATTTGTTAGGAAAATGCAATGCTTATATTTTCTTTTAAAATGCACATACTTCAATGAACCTATGCTTTTTGAATAGTCATGATGCGCATAGGTTATCATTTAAATTTGACACTGTGATAGCGAATTTTGAAGTTTTAACATTTATGAGGCAGATGAAAGTTTTGGGATTGGCACATCCAACTACTTTATCTTCAATTTTTGAAAGGAAATTAAAATGATATTACCTTATTTTGTCTTAGAGACATCGATTAAAACATTCATAGTGTCGATTAAATAGAGTTGGCCATAGTATCGATTAAATCGATTAAAAAAAATCGAAATCGCCCATCACTAATTTATATGTCTAATTTTTATTAAAAGGTACTGACTAATATTTTATTTTATTAAAAGGTTTTTTTATTAAAAGGTACTTATTACTTTTAGGAATAATTCAAAAATTACTATTTAAAACACAGTTTGACTAAACATCATTATTACACTGCATTAGGCAGAAATGAGACTTAAATTAATAAAAAGAAATAAAACTAAAAAAATAATAATTTAGAAAATATTTTGTAACTTTTATGCTCAATTAATACGGTCATTTCAGTATTCATTTGAAGTTTTGAATTTTTTAGAAACCATCTTCTTACATCTTAAAATTAACTATCATGTCAAATTCCAAGTCTTATCACCTCTCTCAACATACAGGGATATGTTGAAATAGGAACTCTCACCATTAATTTGCCAACATTAATTTTGAAATCGGTTTGTTATTTCGTAATATTCCACAGAAACGTAATTTAGAAAGCTTTTAAAGGCCTTTTTTAGAACGTTTGTTGTTCCTGTGAACTCCAGGTGGTAGAATCATCGGCATAAAATATAGCCTGTGTAGGATCAGAGACTGTTACCATTGATCCGCAACTATTACTTTTATAATCTGTTTATATTCCCTGAAATTGCATAGAAATCGTAATTTAGGACTTTTTTAGAATGTTTTTCGCACCTCCCCTTCGCTTCACCCCTTTTTAATTCGAATTTATTTTCGACAGTTCTTCGAGAGCATTTATATTTTATAATTAATTACCATGCCATATTTAAAGTTTCTAGCCTTTTCGGTATCACAGAAATCGCAATTTAGAAAGTTTTTTGCTCCAGCAATCCTCTGGTGGTAGCGGCACAGACATAAAATATAGCTTATGTTTGAGCAGGTTCTATCGCCAACAATTTGTCACAGTTATTTCTTAAATCGGTTTGGTATTTGATAAGGTTGTATAAAAATTGTAATTTAGAACGCTTTTCGCTCACTTAATTTTTTTAAATTTGGAATTTTCTTTAGACTGTTCTTATAAAGCAGTTGCATCTTCTAAGTAAATATAATGCCATATTTCAAAGTGTTAGACCCCTCAGTTGTGCAAAAAACGCAAATTAGAACCTGTTTTGCTCTTGCAAGATGCCCAGATGGTAGTGACAGCAACATAAAATATAGCTTATATGGAGCAGGGACTGTCGCCATTGATTTGCAACCATTACTTTTGAAATAGCTTTGGTATTTCCTGAGATTGAATAGAAATCGCAATTTAGAAAGTTTTTAGAACGCTTTTCGCGCATTTTCACCCCTTTTAAGTTTCCAATTTTTTCGAAACTGTTCTTAAAGATCATTTGTATCTAATAAATACGTACCTTGGCTAATTTCAAGTTACTAGCCCCTACCGATCACAAAAATCGAAACTAAGAACTTTTTTTTTGCTCCTGGAACCTCTAGGTGATAGTGTGAACCGACATGAAATAGCGTCTATATTAGAGCAGAGGCTGTCAGCATCAATTTTCTACCATTACTTTTGAAATCAGTTTGATTCTTCCTGGGATATTGCTGAAAAATCGGCATTTAGAACTTTTTTCGAACGCTTTTTGCGCATTCCCCCCCCCCCCTTTTTTTAAATTTTTAATAAATATATACCATGCAAAATTTCGTGAGTCTAGGTTCTTGCATAATTCAAAAATCGCCTTTTTAGAACGTTTTTTGCTCCTGCATCTCCTCTGGGGTAGTGGAAACAGATATAAAATATAGCCTATCTTGGAACAAGAGCTGTCACCATCATTTTTACACCATTATATTTGAAATCGATTCGGTACTTGCTGATATTGCATAGAAATTGCAATTTAGAACGTTTTTTACAAAGCTTTTTGCGCATTTTGACCCCCTTTTAAATTTCGATTTTTTTAGGAAATGTCCTTAGAGATTACTGATATCTTATAACTAACTACCAATCCAAATTTCATGATTCTAGGCCCTTGCGTAACGCAAAAACCGCAATTTAGAATGTTTTTTTCACCTGCAGACCCTTTGGTGTAGTGGCACCGACATAAAACATAGCCTATCTTTGAGCAAGGGTTGTCACCATCATTTTGACACCATTATTTTTTAAATCGGTTTGGTATTTCCTGAGATTGTGTAGAAACCACCGTTTAGAACGTTTTTAGAACGCTTTTCGTGCATTTTCACCCTTTTTAAATTTCGAATTGTTTAAGAACTGTTCTTAGACATCATTTATATCTAATAAGTAGCTAATATTTCAAATTTCCTATTTCTAGGCCCTTCAGTAACGCAAAAATCGCATTTTTAGATACGTTTTTTGCTCCTGCACCCCCTTTTGGGTAGTGGCACTGACATAAAATATAGCCTATGTTCTAAGCTGGACTAACACCATCATTTTGATACTATTACATTTGAAATCGGTTCGGTAGATCCAGAGATTACCAACATACAAACAATTTTTACTTCTTTATAATATTAGTAAAGACAATGACACAATTGCCTCGCAATATTTCAGTCATATTTTAATTCTAAATTGAGGTTCATGTAGTTTCGTCTAAAATTCCCACTAGTAAATACAGACGAAATGCAACCTTTTCTTAATATAATTGTGAAATGTGCACGATATCATTTTTTTTTCTTTTCAAAAATCTATTTTAAACAATTCAAGTATTCACGATTCCATATGTCTAGCTTCAAGGTCCCTTCATTTTTATTTCAACCTTAAATTCCAATATAACTTCTTCTTCCTACTAAACTATTTGTTCGGTAAATCTCATTTTTACTTTGCCCTTTTAATGTATATATTATAAAAGTTGATTCCCGCGCTTTATCGGAAAGACCTAATCAAGTCTGTTTTTCCTCCGCAACAGTAAACTTTAGATCCCTCTTTCTCGCTTTTTCATTCTGTGAGAGAGTATTCCGCATTGCAGTATTTTAGACTTGTGGAGTCTGTATTTAACGCCTTGCATAAGTTTCGGAGACAGAGTTTGGTGTTGCTTAGCTGCTAAACAAATCTAAGTATGTTATCTGAAAATAAAGGCTGGTTTAATGGTATGGAACATTTATTTTAACTTCTTTAAATGGCATAGAATTCTGATCAATGATTAGCATTATGTTGTGAACCGGTTAACTATCGTAGCTAATATTAAAGCAACTTGTGAGTTCTTAGTGGTGGAAAATTCTCAAATTCCGTGAATTCGTGAAATTCTCAAATTCCGCCAGTTCCAATAATAAACATGTTTCCTTATGGATAATGTCTACAAGTGATCTTATTGAGAAATCTCATAGGATCATTGATTCTTCCTAATTTTTAAACATCGGCCACTAAAATTAGACATAATATCATGCTAGTAAAGATATTCTCTAGCAATGGCTTTTATGTTATGCAATGTTGCTGATCTACAGATCGACATATGGAAATTACATTACTAAATAGTTACTAGAATATGCCTTATAACCAATTCGGAATGTTTTCGTGTCAACTGTAGACAGTGTTGTAATCGTAAAAACACCAGAGGGTACACGCTACAAGCAGAGGGTATAAGCTAAAGTCATGAAAGTTCAACGGCTAGAGTGTACGCTATTGTTTTATTTGAGAAATAGAGGGTATACGGAGCTTGAAAAAAATCAGAAGGTATATGGCGTATATCTCTGTATACCCTCCAATCCACTACACCCTTGACTTTAGAGTCATAAGAACATATAATTTTTAGACAATTTTATTCAAATAAAGAATCAGTAAACAATAATAATAATATAGTTTAAAAGAGAATAAAAGTTACTTTAAAAAAAAAATCATCAATTTAAAGCCCTATAAAGAAAAAAAAAATTTTTTTTAATCAAAAATAAATTCCTAATTATTTCATTTAAAAATGTATACAATATTACTATCACTTAAAATAAAGAAAAGAAAAGAAAGAAACTGGTTTCACAGCCTGGACAGAATAAAATCAAAGCCCAGCCCACCTGAGCTGCTGATAAAAAAGTAAGTACGAGAACTTCTCGCCCAGAGTCTAATAAAAGAAAATTGGCCTGTCCCGTGCAGAAATAAACAGCTTAAAAAAACGCAACTGTGCCCAGAATCTTATATTTCTTTCAAACTTCAATCAAAAAATTGTCCCTATTGTAGAAAGTCTTGTAATCGTCCGTAATTAGGATAACACTTCCTATCGCTAAATTTATAATAACATTTGTTAAATTTTGCAATTGCGGTTTTTAGCTTCTCAGATAGACAACCCTGACTATACAATAGGCAAATTAATCAATGGCTGTCTCGATTTCTATTTTTTACGATGATGGTTGTTCTTGGTTGTTGAATTATCGAGCAATTGCCCAACACTAGCTTGGATGTAGACTGTTGTCTTATTATTAATATTTTTAAGTGTGTATTCATTATTTATTTATATTAATTATTATAATAAATATAAAAAATATTCATATGCGTCCGTGCAGTTGCGAGAAAAAAAACTACGTACTAGTTTGAGCACATTTAAGGTAAAAGATAAAAACAAAGGTATCAGTCAATAAGCAGTAATGTCTACTAGTAACTAGTATGTACGAACTAAGCATTAAAATCTGTATAAATAATAAAAATTAAACTATATTTTTTTATAAAAACACCCAATTATTACATAATATGTTGTTAAAATTAAGACCCAGTTGCTAAATTTCAGGTATTGGCGGCAACCAAATAACACCCATAGGATTTATAACAGTAAATATTGGAATAGATGGCTATACAGCTAATGCAGATTTATACATCGTAATAAATTTGAATCATTCTATAATTTTAGGGAATAACTTTTTGAAACAACTAAACTTCAATATTTCAGAAAAAGGGTTGAAAATTACGGCGAAACAGAAGTTAATGGAAGTTAGGGTAAACTATATCGCTGCTTTCCCACAAGAAACAGCCATGACGAAAATCAATCGCGTCAGCTATATCACACTTAAATTTCATGCCATGTTGCGGTCAGAAACACAAAACAATCCCCCGATACAGAAAACAATTTCTACAGCTGAATTTGTGAGAAAGAACAAACTAGTCAAAACGAATCAGCTTTGAACTTCAGTGAGAAAGTAAACATGCAACTAAATACTGATAAAAGTTGTTTATTAGAAAGTGAACAGTGTTCTATCCCATAAGTAGACTTAGCGACTTACATTTATTTAGCTGAAACAGCCAATTCTATTAATGTTTAAGAATTTGAGATAAATCATATTACAAACAATACTATTAAGAAAGATTTAAGGGTGTCCGGGGTTAAAAATTCTAAAAAAAGTGCTTTTTTTATTATTATTATTGGCTAAAAAAATATACTGAGTTTTTAGCGTTAAATACCGCAAGCCGCATGCTTTTATCTCCATTAGATCCAGAGATATAACATCTTTTGCCTTAAGAAGCGATGCATCAGCTGCCCGCCTGACGAGAACTTTAGCTCCATTTATCTCAGAATGAAATTTTCATGATTTGTTAACTTTAAAAGAATACATCTAAAGTTCCTTGCAAGATATATTTCTAGCAAGTATGAAATTTCTAAAAGAGATTATTTTATGCTATATTTCCAACAAACTGTCTTCAAGTTTTTTAATTTTGAGTGATAATTGTGAAAATATGCTAATTAATGCAAAACTCCCTCATAAAAAACTTCATTTTTTTACTTAATTTTTTTTTATATAAAATGTTTAAAATTACGATCAGATTGTACATAACTGTTCTGTTTTCATATATAATCAAGAAAAGTAAAGTGTATTAAGATTTCCTTAAAAATCTGGCCTGGACTATTACTACAAACCACTAGACATCGACCAAATGTTTTTATGTTGACTGCAATGCTATCCTACATATATACTTATTTAAAAACTGTGATTGTTATTTAAACAGCGAGTAAAATTTCTTAAGGGGCTCCGGGGAGGGGGGGGAGTCAAATTTCTTATTTAAAAAATGCTTTTTTTTTTTTTTTGCTTATAAAAAACTAAAAATCTAAATTAAAAAAGTGAAAGGAATAATTCTATGATGATTACATCAGCAGATATAACAATTTTTTGTTGCATTATCAGTCTCTCCCCCACCCATAACTAAAACTTTAAGTTCATTTATTTCAGAATGGACTGTTTCATAATTTGTTTTGTTTAAAAGGATATATCTGAACTTCCTTGCAAGATATGCGCATTAGAAATTATTTACAGTATTCTTATGTTATGCTTTTAATAAATTGTCTTTAGCACTTTTTATTTCACCCAAAATTTTTGAAAATATATTCCTCGAAGCAAAAATCACTCTCAAAAACACGCTTTTTGTACTTTTAAATATATTATAAATAATACTTTTTTTATCTTAAAAGTAATTTTTATAGAGACACAGATGTCAGGGAAATAATTCATTAAAAAATGCCTATAAATAAAGAAAATAAAATTTTGACCACCGGACACCCTTAAAGTTCATATAGCAAGACTATTATTGTCCATACCTTTTTGTTACTTACACATTTTTCTAAATTACTTTAGTTTAAGATAAAATACTGAATATACGTATTTGGACGTAATTTTTTTTTTATATGAATAAAAGCATGATCCTATTTAGATTGGGTTTTTAATGATTCATTCTAATATATAAATAAATATTGATGAAATAAGCAGCAATTTGGCTTCAACCTTTCCAACATAGGGATTAAAATTTTACTATAACTCGTATAATGATTTTTTTTTCTATTTCAGTTTATTTTCTATTATTATATATATCAAGAGAATTCTACATGTGCTATCTTTTTACAAACATGCCAAAAAAAAATCTCCTTACAAGCAAATACTATTTCTGCAAGGTAATGCAAAAATACAAAAATAATCCAGTTGAGCATATTTACATATGTATAAAATATATAAGTGTTTTGCTTAATTTTGATAGTATCAAACTAGAAATTCATTCAGCAAAAAGGACCAAAAACGGATTCAAAGCACACAAGATAAAATCTATATTATAAAGCAAAAATATATAATTGAGTAACGTTGGCGTTACATTGACAGTGGCAACAACCTAAACAATCAATTTAGTTTTGCCGCAATTGATTGTAACTTCTAAATATAGCTAAATTTTAAAAGTCCTTCCGGCCAGTGCCGGGAGGAAGAGGTAGCTTTCATATTCCTTATTTTAAAAAAGCCAACTTATATTATTCAAACACACGAAGCTCAATTTAGTGGAAACCGAATATAGGAGATTCAATACTAATTTTTATCAATACTAAATCATTATGAATGAGAATTTCGCGAAATTAGTCAGCTTTATCCAAGCTGCTTTTATTTAAAGTAACTTATATTTGGCTGCCAAATTCGGCGATTTCTTAAAGTTCCTGACATTTTAAGACAACATGGTGGATGAGGCTAACCAGCGAACTTGGTCGAGACCTTAGTAATGGCTGTGCACATGCTCACTCACATCGGAATCGGTTGATATATACAAGTGCTGTCGCAGGCAAAAAATCAGATTTTTCAAAATGTCACCCACATTAGAAATTCAAACTGCTATATCTGAACCATTTTTTAAGATAAAGACAAACAAAAAATGCTCCTGAATCCTTATATCAAGGTCAAATACTTAAGAAAGAAATCTTTTTCATTTTCTAATTTTTTTGCACCTCACTTTAAATATATATTTTTTTTTAATTTAATGGCCGCCATTTTGAAACAAGATGGCTGATGAAGCTGGCCAGCGAACTTGGTCGAGATATTGATGTATACTATCCACATGCCTTCTTACATTGAAATAGGCGAATGCGTGTGTTATCGCGTGACAAATACAAGATCGTTTCAAAATGTTAGCCATGCTAGAAATTCAAAGTGCTATAATTCAACCATTTTTTAAGATATAAACAATAGAACAAATTTTCAGAAACAAAAACTGCTCCGTAATCTTTGTATCAAGGCCAAACACATAAAAAAAATCTTTTTAATTTTCCAATTTTTTAATACCTCATTTTAAATTTTAAATTTAATTTTTTTAATGGCAAACCTTTTGAAACAAGATGGCGAATGAAGCTGGCCAACGAACTCGGTCGAGACATTAGTATGTACTATGTACAGACCAAGTTACATCCAAATCGGTTCATAAATACGCCTGTTATCGCATGACAAAAATCAGGTCGTTTTAAAATGTCAGCCACAACAGAAATTCAAAATGCTATAACTCAGCCATTTTTTTTAGATATAGACGAAACAAAAACTGTTCCGGAATCTTTGTATTAAGGTCAAACACATACGAAAAAATCTTTTTCATTTTCCAATTTTTTGGTATCTCATTTTAAATTTTAAATTTTTTAAATTTTTTGAAATGGTCGCTATTTTGAAACAAGATGGCGGATGAAGCTGGCCAACGAACTCGGTCGAGGTATTTGTATGTACTATGTACACACCTAGGTACATCCAAATCGGTTGATAAATACGTCTTTTATTGCGTGACAAAATTCAGGACGTTTCAAAATGTCAGCCACGCTAGAAATTCAAAATGCTATAACTCAGCCATTTTTTAAGATATAGACGAAACAAAAACTGCTCCGGAATCTTTGTATAAAGTACACATACATAAGGGAAAAATATTTTTTCAATTTTCAATTTTTCGGTACCACATTTCAAATTTAAATTTTTCTTAAAAATTTAAATGGCCGCCATTTTTAAAGAAGATGACGGATGAAGATGCCCAATGAACTCGGTCGAGACATTGGTATGTACTATGTATAAACAAAGTTACATCCAAATCTGTTCATAAATACGCCTTTTATCGCGTGACAAAATTCAGGACGTTTCAAAATGTCAGTTACGCTAGAAATTCAAAATGCTATAACTCAGCCATTTTTACTTTCTTCTATCTTTACAGGAAGAAAGTATTGGATTCGTAAAAATTTTCGACTTCCGGTTTTCGACGGATTTACACGTTTTAGAGGTCAGAGATTCCAAAAAACATGTTTTTACAAAATGTATGTCTGTGACTCTGTGAGTCTGTCTGTCTGTCTGTCTGTCTGTCTGTCTGTCTGTGTGTATGTGACACAAATTTTGTGGGCGCTCTATCTCAAGAACTAATGCACGAAATTTAATAAAAATTTATATTCAAATAGTCCCTAATATAAATTGGTGCTGATTAGGTTTTGGTGTAAATCGCCCAACAGGTGGCGCTGCTATGCTGCATTTTTCGCGATTTCTGCACTAGCTCTATTTCAAGAAATAATGCACGGATTTTCATCAAACTTCAGATTCAGTTAATACTTGATATGAATTGGTGCTGATAACGTTTTGGTGCAAATCGCCCAACAGATGGCGCTGCTATGTTGAATTTTGCAGCATTTACACGATTTTCGTAATAGCTCTATCTCAAGAAATAATGCACGGATTTTCATCAAACTTCAGATTCTGTTAGTGCTTGACATGTGTTGACATTTTGCACCTTGTGGTGTAAATCGCTCAACAGGTGGCGCTGCTTTGCTGCATTTTTTGTGATTTCCGCAATAGCTCTATCTCAAGAACTAATGCTTGGGTTTTCATCAAACTTCAGATTCAGGTATACCTGGATATGAATTACTGCTGTTTATGTTTTGCTGTAAATCGCTCAACAGGTGGCGCTGTTATGCAGCATTTTTCGCGATTTCCACAATAGCTCAATGTCCAGAACTAATGCACGGATTTTTATCAAACTTCAGATTCAGTTAGCCCTTGACATGATTTGATGTTTTGTACCTTTTGGTGTAAATCGCTCAACAGGTGGCGCTGCTGTGCTACATTTTTTGTGATTTCCACAGTAGCTCTAGCTCCAGAACTAATACACGGATTTTCATCAAACTTCAGATTCCGGTATACCTTAATATGAATTAGTGCTGTTTGTGTTTTGGTGCAAATCGCTCAATAAGTGGCACTGCTATGCTGCATTTTTCAGAATTTCCTCTACAGCTCTATCTCAATAACTAATGCACGAATTTTCAGCAAACTTCAAATTCAGGTATACTTTTATATGAATAAATTGATGTAATTTCTTTTACTATTTAAATGATTTAATTGACGTGATTTATATAGAAGAAAGTTTTGTGATGGCCACAACATACTAGTTTAAGATATAGACGAAACAAAAACTGCTCCGGAATCTTTGTATAAAGGTGAAATACATAAGAAAAAAATATTTTTCAATTTTCAATTTTTTGGTACCAATTTTCAAATGTTAATTTTTTTTTTTAATTTTAAATGGCCGCCATTTTGAAACAAAATGGCGGATGAAGCTGGCCAACGAACTCGGTCGAGACATTGGTATTTACTATATACACACCGAATGACATCGAAATCGGTTCATAAATAGGAGAGTTACAGTGTGAGTGTGACATATGTCAGATATATATATATATATATATATATATATATATATATATATATATATATATATATATGTATATATATATATATGGATATATATATATATATATATATATGTATATATATATATATGGATATATATATATATATATATATATATATATATATATCAATTTTGAACGGAGGGTGGTTTCGGGGTCTGGGGGTCATGATCGATGAAAATATACCAAAATTTTTTGAAATCGCTTTCCTCCGAACGGCTGCAATAGGTAGCTTTTTGTAATGAAAGCTACCTAATATTTACATTGTCAAATAGAAATAAAAATATACATTTCAATGCAATTTGTTTGAAAATTATATTGATGTTTACTGATTTTTTGTGTTTTTAAAACTAAATGAATGATTTTTTTAATCTATAAATTTATATTAATATATAGACGATTCCCAGTGCTTAATTCGTGCATAACATGTACTGGTACAGATTATTTATAATAAATAAGCAAAGTTATATTTCTTATAAGATGATTTGTAGGAAAATTAATGGTGGTATGCGTATGGAGAGTACTTTTTAAAGAATTTTGCAAGGCTTAAAAATGGGGTCGCAAACCATTTATAGTCACAGATATAAGGTGTTTCACCCTAACTTAAGTCGGCTTGACGGTAATAATTATGCAAAAAATAAAAATATTGTAATAAAAATGTAACGATATGTACCTTGTTTTGTATGAAATGTGATAACATCACAAAAAGTTCTGGAAAAACAGGGTTCACACGCAATCGATGATACCTTATGAACTGATAATCACAGACCAAAATATAGAGCGACAAGTCCATACTGCTGGCGCGTATAATGTAACCCTCTACCACTTTTTTTTTTTTTTAGTTTTTTGTCATATTTATAACAAAGGTGAACATGTCTATTAAAAATTTAATTATAATACACTTAATTTTTTTGCAAGTTAAATCCGTTAACCCAAGTTGGGTTAGGATAGAACACCCTGTATTTTTGATTAAATGTGTGGTTTGCGACCCCATGTTTTATGGTAATTTTTAATCCTCTTGATGCCTACTATCATCCCTCTGAATTTGTCGGTCGAATTTGGCAATACCCTGTATAACTTTACTTTCCCTGCATGGAAAATCTTCGAATAATAGCAAAAAATTGATAGACATGTTAGTTGGTACAATTCCAGTCAGTTTTTTTTTTTTTTATTTGTTCATGCGAAAGCGAAGCTCGGAGCAGCGGATTTAAAAGTAGCGGAGTTGAAGGGATTCAAATAATGTATTATTTTCCTTATCTTGAAGGAATGATATTTAAAAAAGTTATACTCATACAGGGGTGGGGAAATACATTTATTCGCCACTTGCGAGTGAGTTTTCTGTCGGGGCGAGTGAATTTTTAGATTGTCTTTCAAAACTGAAAAATATAGAGAGGTGCCAAAAACTTAATTTTTTTTTTTACTAGTTAGCTACATTTTGCAACTTTTCAAATTAATGTAACGTAAATATGGTATTAAGTTCTATCCTACACTAAAAAAATTTCTCTCTTTTATATTTTTCTTATTTTTATAGAACAAAAATATGAAAATGCATTGTAGTAACAGTAATTAACTATTTTTGCAGTCGTGTAAATTTATCATAACAATTTTCAACTGTATGTTGCATTTTTCCTGATTGGTAAAATAAATCCTTGGCTGGTAAGATTTTCTGGAAATTCTCCACCCTTGCTCATATACATGAAATATCTAAAAAAATCATCTTATCATTAAATGACACAAAGTTGAAAGATTCTGCATATTTTAATCTGCTGAAAGATGTTCCTTAAAAATTGTTATTTGTTCGCCCGATATATAAATTTACTTTACCTGTATTGAAAATCTTCAAATCATAAAGACTGCGTTACAGGCATGTAATTGCGGACTATTTCAGTCAGCTTTTTTGTTAATTTGCTCATGGGAAAACGATTCTCGGAGCAGTGTATTTAAAGGAGAGGAGGCCTCAAATAATGCCTATTTTTGCTTACCTTGTAGGAATAACATTCCAAATAGTTATGCTTATGCACACGAAATATCTGAAAAAAATATCGGCTCATTTTTAAAATGAAAGAAAGTTGAAAGATTCTGAATAGTTTAACCTGCGAAAAAATGTTCCTTAAAAATGCTACTGACGCGCATTATATGTAATTTTACTTCCCCTACATCGGAAGTCTTCCAATCATAAAAACAATTTTACAGGCATGTCAGTTCGTACAATTTCAGGGGGTTTTTTCGATTTTCTCATGCGAAAACGAAGCTCGGAGCAGTGGATTTAAGACGGGCAGGGGAAGGTGTCAAACGATTTTGCTTATCCTGAAAGAATAATATTTCAAACAGTTATACAATGTGCATTAAATATCTAAAAAATCAGCTTATCATTTTTAAAATGACAGAAAGTCGAAAGGTTTTGCATAATTTAATCCGCTGAAAGATGTATTAAAAAGGCTTAAGTCCTTAAAAAATATTACTTGTGTGCCGGATATATAACTTTACATGCCCTGTATGGAAAGTCTTCAAATCATAAAGACAGTTTTACAGGCATGTATGTGTGGGCAATTTCAGTCAGCTGCAGTTGAGATTCAGGAGCAGTGGATTTATGAGGGGGGAGGGGAGCGTCAAACAATGCTTAATTTTTGCTTATCTACTAAGAATAATATTTCAAATAGCTATATATGCTTATGCACACGAATATCTAATATATATATATATATAACAGCTCTTTTTGAAAATGACAGAAAGTTGAAAGATTCTGCGTAACCTTAATCTGCTAAAAGATGTTCCTTAAAAAACGTCGCTTGTGCGTCCAATGTATAATTTTACTTTCCCTGCATAGAAAGTCTTCAGATCATAAAGACACTTTTACAGATATGCAAGTGCGGATCAATTCAGTCAGCTTTTTTACTTTCTTTTATCTTTACGAGAAGAAAATATTGGATTCATCAAATTTTTCGACTTCCGGTTTTTGACGGATTTACACGTTTTAGGGGTCAGAGATCCCGTAAAATATGTTTTTACGAAATGTCCGTCTCTGAGTCTGTGACTCTGTCTGTCTGTATGTGATACAAATTTTGTGGGCGCTCTATCTCAAGAACTAATGCACGAAATTTAATAAAAATTTATATTCAGGTAGCCCATGATATAAATTGGTGCTGATTAGTTTTTTATGTAAATCTTCCGACACATGGCGCTGCTATGTTGCATTTTTCGCGATTTCTGCAATAGCTCTATCTCAAGAACTAATGCACGAATTTTCATGAGGCTTCAGATTCAGTTATTCTTTGATATGAGTTAGTGCTGATAACGTTTTGGTGTAAATCTCCCCCAAGTGGCGCTGCTATGCTTCATTTTGAAGGATTTACACGATGATTTCCGCTGTAGCTCAAGAACTAATGCACGGATTTTCTTCAAACTTCAGATTCAGTTAGTCCTTGATACAAATTGTTGCTGATTATGTTTTGATGCTAATCGCTCAATAGGTGGCGCTGCTATGCTGGAGTTTGCACGATTTTCCCAATAGCTCTATCTCAAAAACTAATGCACGGATTTTCTCCAAACTTCAGATTCAGTCAGACGTTGACATAAGTTGTTGTTGATTAGATTTTGGTATAAATCACGCAATAGGTGGCGCTGCTAGGCTGCATTTTGCTGGATTTACACGATTTCAGGTATAGTCATATCTCAAGGACTAATGCACGCAATTTCATATCTTTAGAATTCTCATGAGGGGCGTAGATTGCCATTTAATTCTGGCAATGTGATAGTGAATTTTGAAGCATTAACATGTATGAGATAGAAGAAAGTTTTGGGATTAGTTCATCCGACTAGTTATTTTCTTCTATCTTCAATAGAGAAAAGTATTGTATACGAAATTTTTTTCAATTTCCGGTTTTCGACGGATTTACACGTTTTAGGGGTCAGAGATCACAAAAAACATGTTTATACAAAATGTCTGTCCGTCTGTCCATATGTCGCCATTGAACCATCAAAAATTGTATGAAGTTATGCATAAAGTTGAACAATTTTCTTTTTTAAGTTTTTGGCTATGGCAAGCAGGTCCTCCATTAATTTGGAAAAAATCCGCCGGTAGGAGGCGCTGTAATAGCGATTTTTGTGCGATTTTGAATATTGTTTCATCGAAAAGTGTATGAAATTACGCATAGAATTGAACCAAATTTTTTGTGTACGTTTTTGACCATAGCAAGAAGGTCCTCCTTGAATTTGGACAAATTCCACCGGAAGGGGGCACTGTAATAGCGATTTTTGTGCAATTTTCAATATTGTACCATCGAAAAGTGTATCAAGTTATGCTTAATTCTAATAAAAATACTAATAAAACTAATTATAATGAAATATTGACATGAGATAGAAGAAAGTTTTGGGATTGGCACATCCAACTAGTTTTTATTTGCTGATGCGAAAACGATTCTCAGAGCAGTGAATTTATGAGGAAGGCGAGGCGTCAAACAATGGCTAATTTTTCTTATATTTTAGGAATAACATTTCAAATAGTTATGCTTAAGCACTCAAAATAGCTAACAAAAATATATCAGATCATTTTTTTAAATGACAGAAAGTTGAAAGATTCTGCATATTTTAATCTGCGAAATAAAATGATGCTTAAGAAATATTAGTAACGCGCGCGAGATATAACTTTACTTTCCCTGCATGGAAAGTATCCCAATCATAAAAACAGTTTTACAGGCATGTCAGTTCGTACAATTTCAGTCAGCTTTTTCGATTTGCTCATACGAAAACGAAGCTGGGAGCAGTGGATTTAAGACGGGCGGGGGAGGCTGTCAGATGATTTTGCTTATCTTGAAAGAATAATTTTTCAAACAGGTATATTTATATGCATTAAATATCTATAAAAAATCAGCTTACCACATTTAGAATAACAGAAAAGTTGAAAGATTCAGCGAATTTTAACCCTTTATGTACTGAATTATGAATTCATGTAAATTTTACCTTCTAAAGCATTTTTCGTGATTTTTTTAAACTACATTAGTAGATTTACATAATCATTTAATGAATTTTAGAAGGATTTTAGAATGTTTAAGTATTTAGAAGGATTAATTAAATTTGAATGTATAGAGATTTTGTGCAATTTTTATAACCCCACTCAAATCTTTTATTTTAAATATTTTTCTTAGCATTTTGTATAATTACGAAATGTACAAATATAACGTTCTTACAATAGAAATATAGAAACATTATCGAATTTTAAAATCCCCCCCCCCCCCCCCCAACGCCAATAAAGCTGAAAAGATACAAAGGCAAAAGAGATCATCCTTTTAAAACTATTTTTGTTTAGTGTAACCAATAATGCTTTTGTAACAAGATAAAGTAATGTATCTATAATTCATTCTAAACTGTATTGCAACTACTCGATGTATTAAATGAATTTTAAAACGAGTTATTTTAATGGTATTTATAAGTGTCGTCAATAGATAAAGGGTTAATCTGCGAAAAGGTGTTTCTTAAAAATTGTTACTTCTGCGCCCGATATACAAATTTACTTTTCCTGCGATTCAACGTCTTTAAATCCTAAAAGCGTTTTTACAGGCATGTAAGTGCGTACTATTTCAATCAACTTTTTTAGTTTTGTTTTTCTAATCAATGAATTATTTTGCTTATTTTGAAGAAACAATATTTCGAATATTTATCCTCATGCACAAGAAATGTCTAAAAAATGTAACCAGCATAACATTTTTAAAGTAACCGAAAGTAGGAAAATTATGCGTGCTTCAATATTGGAGAAAACTTAAATAATTTCAAAATAAATACTAATTTTATCCAATTGAATTGAACTTCATAAAATATATTTTAATAAATAATAGATTATTAATTGTTATCTATCTAAATTTTAAATTGATTTTTTTCTTTAATTAATTTTTAATTCCATTTTTAATATTATAATTCTTAATTTTACTTAATGGTTTTAAAAGTTTTATTTTTTTTATTCAATACATTTTATTTTATAATCGATACAACATTAATTATTAAATATCCATACGTTTCCTTTTCACATAGGCTTGGATAATTAAAAAAAAAGGAATTTGAAATTCCAAACTTTAACTTTAGAGTAATAACATTAATATTTTTTTTTTATGCGTATCATAAAATTACGTAATTTACTTATCTGCTGATAATAGTATATGTAATATAAATATGTTAATTAGTTTTGATATTTCTAAAACTCTCATTACAACAGTACATACTTCAACTTTATTTACAATAATTTATGAATGAAAAACAGTAATATTTTAGAAAAATGAAAATTATATGAAAAATTATCAACTTTCCAATCATAAAACAAAATTTTTGTCGACCATGTTTATTTTATTGCAGTACTTTTTTTTCTTCTGATCATGTTGGGATTTATGGTTTTTTTACTTCATTTTTTTAAATCCATGCAAATAAACTTTTATTTATAAACTTCATTTATTTCTTGATGCTCTTTATACATATATAGGTGATTGCACCATAAGCTAATAGACGCTCAATAGAACCATGGGGCTTTCCGATTGCTAGAAAATAATTGTCAGTAAAAATGTCCCTATTGGATTCTATCATTGATCTTAAGACAAAGTATATCCACTACTATATTCTGACTATTCAACAGCTAACAGTCGGAGATCAACGATTATCAGTTTTCAAACTGTTAGTTTAGTTTACCTACAATTATTGGTAAACTTCCTTTATCAGGAACAATATAGTTCAACGACCCAAAATTAAAACAGTGAATATCCTTAAATTTTTAAACAGGGATGAAAAATAATGACTCATCTCCATTTTACGGATGGCGATCTAACACTTTGTTTGAATCTTAGACTTCCGTTGGAAACTTAAACGCTTCAGTGAACAAAATGAAGTAGTTCAATTTGTAAATTATGAAATAGTTCAATTACCTTGATCTGTATTTATTGGTAAAATATCTTCTACGAAGACAACAACTGGACAGTTAATATATAAGGTGAACATCCTGTAAATTTTGGAAAAGAGTACAAAGAACGAATTGGTTCATTTTATGTGTAGTAGCATGTCTTGGTAAATCAAAAGGCGTGATAATAAAATGTTCGTATTATTTTAAATTATCAGAAATACTAATTGCACTAAAAGCGGTTGAGAATAATTGCAATCAGAATGTACCGATCTGAAAAATATTTTCTACTTAGATATCTCTTAGATTAGAGAAAATTTGTGCTTTTAATATCTCTTAGCCTATTTAAAAGCTAATTTATTTTTTAAATATTGTTTAGTAAATCGGCTCGTGTAGAATCATAGTCTAAGAAAAATAGCTGTTTAGACTAAATACTATGTTTATTTTACAAATATTATAAAGGAACCAAAAATTTACAAAGATAAATAAATGCTAACTACCGAATGTGTTAAATGATTGTCACTGCTAGTCAATAACTAGCGTTGACTCTAGACCAATTTGGTAGGGCGCAGCGCCCGTCGGCACTTTTTAACTAGTTTATGAGCCTGGTAGACCTTTTTAACTTGTGTATGAGAACGGCAGCTCTTGTGAATCGTTTTATTCACCCGGCGTCACTTCCTGCCATTTTTGACGGGTCCTTTCGATTTATTTCTTTCTCCCACGAAATAATTTCATTGATCGCGGGAAATAAACGTAAATTTCATCATTTTGTCGCAAAGAACTATTGCGAAGTTTTTCAATCGGTCGTATGAAAAATAAACAAGAAATTTGCCAATAGGTTACGGGGAAGAAACCGCAAAATTCTTCAGTTTGCCGCGGTAAAAAATCTCTTAACTCGTCAGCCGATCACATGAAAAAAGAAATCCCTGCCGGCCCGGCCTACAGGCAGAGGTAGATTTCGAAGTCAAATATACTAATTTCACAAACAAAAACTAAATCATGATTAGAGATAAATCCACTTTAACAATTTTATCTGGCCGCTTTTGACGAGTTTTTATTTCATTTTTATATAATAGCTGGTTTTATCAGAATCATGTTAGGACGGTATTCAAAAAAATACTTTTTCATGCTCAACAACTCGAAATTTTCTAGCATAATTACAGATTCATTTTTAATTTAAAAAAAATATGAAACTTGCTGACGTGATTTTTGAAGAGATTTATAAGCGACCTGTGTTTTTATTTTTGGTTCAATTAATTAAAACCTGATATATAAACAATTATTTTCTCAGAAGAACAATATTTTTCGTTTCTAACACAATCGCTTCGGTAAATTCCGTTCAAAATGCCCACTTTGAAATCATTTTTTGAAATATATTCTGCTTCTATCAAAAAATCGATCATTACGGTACATTATATAGTTTCTGAATAAGCGAATATACCAATTAAATGCGTTTGAGAGCAAAAATGAATTTAAAAATGAGTCAGAAAATGTGCAGTTTGGATTTGAGTGCATCCTTAATACAATGATTTTTCCAACACAATCCGCTTCGGTAAATTAGGTTCAAAATGCCCTTTTTAACAGCATTTTTTAAAATATATTTTGCCTCTATCAAAAAATCGACTATTACGATACATTATATAGTTTCTGAGTAAGAAAACGTACCAATTGAAAGCCTTTGAGAGCAAAAATGGATTGTAAAAGGAGTCAGAAACTAAGCAGTTTGGATTTAAATACACCCTTACTCAGATGATTTTTTTTTATGATTGATGATTGTCAACCGCTATGTATTTTTAATTTGTTTTTGATGTAAGAATTGGTCCTATCCCAAACTTGTCTATATAGATGTTGTAGACAATATTAAGAAGATATATGATAAATTCATGGGGATTTTATATCTTTTGAATTGACGAAGTTATGGATTTTTTTCTTCTTCAAACCCCCTTTTTGTTTTCGTTTTTAATTTATTTTTTGCGGTACGAATTGGTCCTATCAAAAACTTGTGAATATAAAAGTTGTAGATAATGTTAAGGAAATTTATAATAAAATTAATTGGATTTGATATCTTGAGAATTGATGAAGTTATGAATTTTTTTCTCCCAAAAACCCTATTTTTGCGCCCCTTGAGCCCATTTTTAACTTTATCAAAAACCTGTGATACATAAATTTTGGCCCTATTTTTAGAAGTAATAAAAACTTTAAACTGATTTGATATGTACAAAAATTAAGAAGTTATTGGGGGGTTTCTGTTTTCACAAAACCCCTCCCTATTTCCATCCCCTTGGTCCGATTATGCCCATTAATGAACTTGACCGAGATTTTATGCCCATTGATTTTAGTATCAGTTTGGAAGAGATTGGTACAGAACTACGAAAGTTATCGTGTCCGGAAGAAAGTGATATATATATATATATATATATATACAGATAGATAGATAGATAGATAATTTTTTTTACTGAGGGCGGTTTTGGGGTTCTAGGGGTCATGATCGGTGTAGATCTGCCAAAAATTTTCAGAAATTCCAACATAGGAACGATCCCAATATATTACATACGAAATTTACCTAAAATCTACGCAAGTTTCGACAGTAAGTCATGGGAGAAAAATCCGGAAATTCGCCAACTGTTCACAGGAAAAAATAATGAAATTCTTCGATCGGTCGAAGGGAATATCTGCGAAATTCATTCATTAACAGTATGAAAAAACCCTACGAGTTTTGAAAATCGGTCTCAAGAAAAAAAAACTCAAATTTTGCCAATCGGTAGAAATAAAATATCGCGAAATTCGTCAATCGGCTGTGTGAAAAAAAAATGCGAAAATCGTAATTCAGTCGTCCGAAAAAATCGCGCAATTCGCCAGTCGATCGTTGAAAAAAAAATCGAGAAATTCTTCAGTCGGTTTTTTTAAAATACTGTAAAATTCGTCAATCGATTGATGGAAAAACTCGTGAAATTCAGAAAAAATCACGAAATTCTTCCGTCGGTTCCAGAAAAGAACGCGGAATTTATTGATAGATTGCTGGCGAAAAATCTCCAGGTTCGTTAGTAACATTAACTGACGATTGAATATTACCTTTGAATAATAATTATTGAATATTACCTTTTAAACACATATAAAAAAACTACTCAGAATATTAATGTTAAAAAAAGAATGCATGACATTAAATTGTTAAAATCGCGAAATTCAATCGGCCGCTAAAATATCGCAAAATACTACTGATATAAAAGGACTCTAAACAAACCAATTCAAAATATGTTTTGTGAATAAGGTACACGAATGCCCTGTTTGAGAACAGTATGCCCTTTTTGTTAAATTTCCCGCCTGCCAGACCTTTTTTTCTAGAGTCAACACTAGTAACAATCGAATTATTCTTCCAAAATATACTTCAAAATTTGCAAAACACTGCTAGGAAAAAAACAAATTACTCGGAAATAGAGTGTGGATCAAGCATAGCTAATATCGGTTCAAACTTCTGACCTATTTCTCTACTCACACAATTCCTTTTTCATCCCTTGTATTTATATCCGCTACCAATGATCGTGAAACATCTGAAAAAGTCTGCTCGGCTTCAGAAGAACGAAACATGTTACTTCTAGCTTGCCACCTCAAAAAAACTGTTCCCCACAGACCAGACTAGTTGGACCAATAAGATACACATAATAGAAATTTCGTGTTCGGTAATTTTGCCATCACCCAAGGACGACACGCTACAGGAAGTGCAATCCCTGTAGAAGAAGCCACAATAGAGATTACACAAAAACATACACATTACTAAACAGATAAGAAGTACATAAAACAACTATTTACAAGAAAAATTCCGTTATTTGCTCTATATCTTACAAAATAAGAAAATACCACGATTTAAATCAATTAATTTGCACTATAATATGGGGCTAGCCTATCTTAACCCTCTAGTGCATACTGTTCCCAATTGGCAACAAATTAAATTTTCTCTCCTTATCGCTTATTTACCGTTGCCTCTTGATAACTTTATGCTTTACGTATTCATTTTGACCCTATACTTAGGTTTAGTTCATTAAAAATACCATAGCTGATAATACTTGTTTATCAGTTACAAATAAAAAAGAACTTTTGAAGCCTTCCATTTTCCTAGCCATAGACGGATTTCTAACACAAATAAAAAACTATTTAAAATGCAAAATTTCATTTGAAAAAAATATTTTTCAAAAGAATATGCTTTTAAATTTTATTTTAAATAATTTTCAGTAAGGTTTTTTGGAACAAATGTTGTATGCATGCGAATATACGTTTGTTGCCATTTGGCGACACCATGAATTGAGTTCCGCTTTTATTTACACTTTTAGTATTCTCTTCAATGAATTTGTTGATTGTTTCATCTTGCTTTTTGTCCATTTTTTCATCCAAAAATTTGTTCTGATAAAGCCTCATCATGCTCAACATATATTTTAAAGCAAAGACACTAAAAAAATTATTAACAGAAGAAATATGGATTGTTTGTCATTTGAAAGTGGCATTTCTTATAATAAGAGCGATGACGATCTACCTTTTGATTCAAACCTTCTGTTCAAAAACGATTCAGTCACTTGTGATGAGACTGATTGTGATTTACAAGCAGATATATCAGCTAATGAAACTGACTAGAATGTTGATGCAAACGTTGGGTTAGTGAATATTCCATCTACATCAATGCAAAAACAGTCAAGTAAACGTAGTGAAAGCTTCAAACCCTTCAGCCAGAACCTTGTTGGATAAAGATTATTGGACACATTTCTCTGCCTGAAAGTGTTTTATCATTAAAAACACCATATAAATATTTTTTGTATTTTTCCACCCCGTACTTTTTGAGCATATCTCTGAACAAGCAAGCCTGTATAGTGTTCTAAAACACATTCAAAAGCCCTCAATATATAAGCAGGTATAAAATAATATCTAAGAATTTGTATCTTGAGTAGCGTGGCAAACTTTAAAATCATAAGATTGTTTGCGAACCCTGTCATTGGTATACCATCAGGTAGTCGCACTACGATCTTGAATACATTTGAAAGTATACGCCAATTTTCCCATCTGAACGATAATACATTGTCTATTGGGGAAGATAAGTTATTCGAGACCAATAGTCGGTACCATGGATGGAAATTCTTATCCATTCCCATGGAAGAATATATCTGTGTTTATCAGCAAATAAGTGCGACAAAAGCTCGTCCCCATATGAAGCAGCATATCCACCCCCCCAACCCCCCCCCCCCCCAAAAAAAAAAATCTCGTAAATATGGTTTTAAATTGTTATTTTATGCAAGAGTATCAAGATTTGCGAACAATTTTTATATTTATTGCGAAAACTAAAAAAAAAAACAGTTTGCCAAGTGAGTATGACTTGGAGGTTAGCATTTGAGTCAATTCTAGACTAACTCATCCAGTTGTTGAACCTGTAAATCATGAACTGTATTTTGATAACTATTAAACATCAGTGAACCTAATGACACTTTTAAAATCAAAAGTAATTTCGTGCCTTGTAATAATAACAAGAGATAGAATCCCATGCTGCAAAATGTCACCCGACAATTAATAGAAAAAGCCCCAGAGAAGTATCGTAGAATGCGCTTAAATGCATGGTGTTGCCATTTGGCAACCATTTTAAAAAATCCAAAATACGGAAAAATATAAGAGTGATATTTTTTTCAGTATTTTTCCTTTAATGTATGCCCATTAAGGAATCAAATATATTTTTTAAAATGGAAAAATAAAAAATCATGCACTAGAGGGTTAATGACCTTCGGTTTTAAGGAAGATGATTTCCTAATTCGAACCACGATGTTATTCAGTCTTTTTAAAACTATGTGTGAACAGCCTCAGTTTGATTGTAACCTGGGAGAAAGTCCGTTAAGTTGTAGCGTATTCCATAGGCAAATTTTATCCCCTTCGCTAAATTTGTGACACGTTGCTTTCGTGTCGAAGCTTGTCTTCATTTTCTCCGACGGCATATCGATCACCAGAATAGTTTGCATCATCAAACCGTGCCACAGTGGGGCAAAATCCCGAAAAGCTGGCCAAAATATGAAAATGTTATTTAAATGCCTCGAAATTTCGTACACAGGTGTTTTTTAGGATGCTGATCGCGATTCTAAAATTAAAATTCCAGAAAACAAAATGGCGGTTCCAATATGGCGGACTTAAAATTAAAATGCTTTGAAAGTTATTCAATTTCTATGAAATTACGTATACAACTGCTTTTGAGGACGTTAAGTACGATTCAAAAATTAAATTTTAAAAAATGGCATATTAAAAATTAAAACTATTAGATCTAAATAAAATGTTTCGAGTTTCGGAATTAAAAAGTTTCAAGGCTAAACGTTACAATGTGTTTTCAAGGAACTAAGATGATTTTAATCGAAATTAAACAATGAATATTTATTTGTGAAATACAATTAAGTACATTAATGAAAAATAAAATACTAAAAGGTTTAATTTCTATGTATTATTAAAATAAAACGAATGGATATTGTAAAATACATCTTCTGAATTATCTGTAGTATATTAAGTAGATTCTTCAGAAGGGGAGGTGTTGAAATGTTTTACAGAAGTTTCTGTGCCTCTAGGTGCAAAGATATTAGTTTCTTCAATGGTAATTTACGTAAGCTTGAAATGAAAGGATCTGATAACATTAAAAGCCGCAAAAAAATCTTCTATTGTTTACATCCTACTGCATTTTAGGAAGAAATCTTCTCGATACCTTTTGATCAATTTCTTGCACGATTCTTGAGCGTCTCCCGACATTTGCCCAACCGGCAATAATGAGGAAGCTATTATTTCTGTGCCATGAATAAGTAGTTTGCGCACTGAAGTTGCATATAGAGCTAGAATGCAATTCGACGAATTCACAAACTGTTTATGAGCAATAATCCACGAAATTGACCATATGAATGTTAATAAATTGCTTGTAATATGACGTGGAATCATTTGATCAAATCTTCATCTACGCTCCTTATGGAAGCAAAAATAGTTGCGTTTCAAAGAATCGACGAGTCGTATTGTAATCATTTGTGCTTCCAAATCCGAGCTTTGATTTATCGAAAAGAAGTCTTAATTGTAAACGAAATCTTTTTTGTGAATTTTGTTTTGCAATTTTAATTTTTTCCTTCTCGTCAGGAGTGCACACTTGCCATTGCTTTATATGCCGTTTGTATGCCAAACGCAAGCTACACTCAAAAGACCTTATACAGGCATGTGACGTGAACATCCTGAATTGTAAATGATTTTTATTCACTTTTAGTTTGAAAATGTCATCAAGATTATTAAAACTGTTTTGAAGTTGCCTGATATAGGTATCAACGTTGAGTTGACAAATTACTATTAATGACATTAAAAATTTTACAATCAATCATCGTTAAAGCTAGTTTGTAATTAACGCCTACTTATTTTCTATCAATGATTGTTTTAAAAGGAATAAGTTTACTCTTCTGATCTGTAATATAATCCATTTCACTGACAGTAGCTTCCGTATTTTCGTGCAAAAAAAATGGATTCTGATGGGCCTAAAAAATCGAAGATGAAGATCTCGAATTTTTCTAGATGACGATTTCTGAATTATTTGCAACACTTAAGTTCTAGTGGCACTAGAGAAGTGAAAAAGCTATCTGAACCTAATTTCTACCATCATCAATGCTAAATTTTTGTTTAAAAGTACTTTGACCAGATGTACTATCACATCCCGACTTGCAAATCAAATTCAGATTGCTAATGTTCTCCGAAGTCATATTCTTAATAATTTCTGTTTGCATTAATAAAATACGTTCAGCAATTTTATATAGCAATGATTGCAATTGACACGATAATTCTTCTAATTACGATAGAATACTTAAGAATTATTAGCTATAAAGATAAGAAAATGTATTTCTATTGCATCGATGATAGAAAATTCTTTTCATTTTTTGTTACTAATCTTGCTTATCAAATTCCTTTATGCTTATGATTATAATACTTATTTGTAATATAATACATAATAACCTATCACAAAACTGAATAATCTAAAAATTTCAAAAATGTTTTCCAGCTAAATTACTGTGAAACGTAATAAATGTCATAGCTTTTGAAGCGACTAAAAAAGTGATATTTTTACTTGTTGTTGAAAAAACCTGCCCAAATGCAGAATGGCAGTTTTTGGCAGCTTATTTTTTCATGATTCATTAGATAATAGTTCAGGCTATTGTTTCCATTATATGTCGTTGCGGAACACCGTGGAACTTATAAACTTTTTGATGTTTGAACGCAAAGAAATAATATATTTTAAAATTTTTTTATCAAAAATAATCATGAAATTATTCATTTTTATGTACTTAATATAATTTTTGTAATATGCACAAAAAAAGTACACACTATCATCGTATGAATCCATTTTAAAGCATTAAAATCGGATGATATGGGAAAATGTAGCACGTGTTTAGAAGAACCATTGTTTTTCTCTTTTTGTTCGCTTCAGATGATAATCCTCCAAGCGTCACTTTTGAAATGATACAGGTTACCAAAGCAAAACGAAAACCTTTTTATAAATATAGATTCTGACCATCCAAACATTATTCTAGCCATCTGTAGAGTCAAAATTTCCTAAATAGTAACTTTATTTTTCGACTTTTGGCCAGCTTTTTGGGATTTTGCCCCACTGTGCGTTCCCGGAGATCCTGCATGTACTCTTCTGGCGATGAAAGCGCGTCTGGTGGTCGGCAGGAGAGGATATCAGATGGCAGACGAAGTTCATGACTGAAATGAAGCTTTGATGAAATATAGCAGGTAATCTCAACATGACAGCACTGCAATATGGAATCAGGAACGTAGGTAATTTCTGGTCCCAGTCCTGTTGGTTTCTTGATACTTATAAATGATAGGTTTTCAAGATGGTCTCGTTAAACTGTTTCACCGTGCCGGTCAATTTTAGGTGAAAAGACGTTGTTCGTGTTTTGTTTCTGTTTTTTTTTTCAATGCAGAAAAGTTGACATAATGCTTTAGATACAGCAAAGATAAAATTCAATCCTTGATTGAAATGAATCTATAAAGGTTTCCAAATCTCGACATATGTCGTTTCATTCATACTCAGCTACTGTAGAAATCTCTTTGCCAGGCACAGAGTATGATTTGGACCGCTTTTTGAGATAATCCATGACTACAAGGATATATTTGTTGTTTACGGATGTCTTTGGAAGAGGACTTAAGATGTCGAAGGAGATGTGTTGGAATGGCGGTCTTATTTTATACCAGTGAAGTTTCGCACGTCTATGTGTGTTTGTACCGTTTCAAGCAGCCCCGAAAACAGCATAAAGGCACCATTTCTTCACATTTTTTCTTGCCTTGCAAACGCTATCTTGATCACTTAAAAGTGCCTCCAGTTAGGCTATTATGCAGTTCATTTGACACATCTGGAATACTAGATCGTTGAAGAAGAAGTTGCCACTTTAAATTTTACCCATCATCGAACTCTCATTTTCTGTACAGTACGTCATTTCTTACATGAAACGAGTCTCCAACCGCTGAATAGAGCTTAGTATTTCAATTACAAGTTGGGATGTCTTGTCAAGAAAATATGTGCTGGCTTATTCCTCCAATTCGATTATAGATTTGATATCCGGATCTTCTAACTAGGCATGTCAAATTAAATTCGTCAATCCAAGAGTCTGGCATCTATGGTGCTGAAGCTTTAATTTGTTGTGCAATGGGATTTTTAATTTCATGTTTCTTCTTATCTCTTGAACTGTATCGGCAATTTTCAATTTAGTGCTTTCTAGGCAATGCATCTGCATTTCTATGCAAGGTTCCTTTGCGATGATGCATTTTAAAATCATATTCCTGAAGTCTTTCTATATATTTAGTTACTGACCGTACGGATTTTTGAAATTTAATAGCCAGGTTAATGAAGCATGATCGGTCTGGAGCAGGAACTTTCTGCCGTAAAGATAATGTGAAAGTGTTATACAGCTTTAACGATTGTGAGTAATCCTTTCCGTGTGGTACAGTAATTTTGCTGAGGATTGGATAGGCATTTACGGCAGTGAGCGATTCTATTTTTGTTGTTGTTGTTGTTGTTGTAGAGATAACTCACTTCACAAAGGTTACATTTGGAAGAGACTAATAATCTTCAGCTTTTTTAGAACCTTTCAAATGTTTCTCCAATGATCTTTAAACATTCTTCCCACGATGACGATAAAATCGGAATATACCAGATAGACTTCACAAGAGAGTGCTCTTAGTACTGGCTTCATCAAATGTTCGAACGTTGCAGGAGCTTTACGCAATCCAAATGGAAAAACATTGAATTTCCAAAGTCCTAGTCCGTTTTTTTATACAGTCTTCTTACGCTCGAGTCTACCTAGAATCATGTGGATCTATCTTTTTCCGTACTGAGAAAATCGGAGAAACCCAAAGATTAGTCTTTTAACAATTCCCTCTTTGTTCGTCATAATTTTATCTCTTTAAAATCTCTGTATTTACTCTGTATAAATATCTTAATTTTTTTTAATGTATAAAGTATCTGTGTGTAGAGTTTAAATAATCTACAGACTGTATTTTCTATTTAACTGGCCCTTGCCTCCCCCCACTTTCTGAAGGAATACTCTTGGAGAAATGAACGATTTTTTTTTTTAATTTTCCTCAGAAAAGTGTTAAAATTGGATGTTGGTAGATAAAATTTGAAAATGTACTTCATAATATTTCTGTTACTACCTAAACTCTGCCCGCTTCCCCTCGCTAGCTTGCCTGAAAAATATTCGATTTTTTTTTATTTACGCAACAAGTCGTATTATTGCATTCTAAGTGTTAAAAATCCTTAACCTCCCCCCCCCCCCCCACCCCGTAAAAAAAATGTATATGATAGTCAAAGGCAACTCACAATTGTGCTCAGTAATGTCGATAATGTACCATTCCACAAATCGTAGTGCCATTTTTATTTTCTTCTATCTTTACAAGAAGAAAATATCGGATTCCTGAAAATTTTCGACTTCCGGTTTTTGACGAATTTACACGATTTAGGGGTCAGAGATCCCAAAAAATCTGTTTTTACAAAATGTATGTCTGTGAGTTTGTCTGTCTGTCTGTATGTGACACAAATTTTGTGGGCGCTCTATCTCAAGAACTAATGCACGAAATTTAATAAAAAATTATATTCAGGTACTTGTGATATAAATTGGAGCTGATTAGTTTTTGGTGTAAATCGCCCAACAGGTGGTGCTTCTATGCAGCATTTTGCAGGATTTGCGCAATAGCTCTATCTCAAGAACTAATGCACGGATTTTCATCAAACTTCAGATCCAGTTAGTCCTTGATATGAGTTGGTGCTGACTACATGTTGGTGTAAATCGCCCAATAGGTGTCGCTGTTGTGCTGCATTTTGCAGGATTTACGCGATTTCCGAAATAGCTCTATCTCAAGAACTAATGCATGAATTTTCATCAAACTTCAGATTCAAGTATACCTTGATTAATATTGCTGCTGATTATGTGTCGGTATAAATCGCTCAACAGGTGACGCTGCTATGCTGCATTTGTCATTATTTGCTCAATAGCTCTATCTCAAGAACTAATGTACAAATTTTCCCCAAACTTCATATTCAGTTAGACGTTGACATAAGTTGATGATGATTAGGTTCTGTTCTGATGATGATTAGGTTCACCCTATATGTGGCGATGCTATGCTGAATTTTGCTGGATTTACACGATTTCAGTGATATTCATACCTCAAGAACTAATGCACGGAATTTCATCTTTTTAGAATCCTCATGATGAGCATAGATTGCCATTTAATTTTGGCACTGTGATAGCAAATTTTGAAGTATTGACATGCATGAGATAGAAGAAAGTTTTGAGATTTGTACTTCCGACAAGTTTTTGTCGGTGCCCTTTTATCTGTACCCCTTTTTCCGCCTCCCGCCGCAACACCTTGAAACTGTCATTACAGCCAAAAAACATGAAACAAAATATGAACTTAAAGCTTCAAAATTTTCGAAATTTTATTTTTTTAGATGTTTAACTCCTATCTTTTCCGAACATTTTAATATAATTGTGTCCTTGAAATTCCCATTAGAACAGAGAAGTTATGGCTTTTAGAATTATACCCGCTCAATAGCCGAAGTGGCGTATCCGAAGCTTTGAAGTCATTTTTCTCCAAATGACGTTTCTGGGCATTACGCGGAGTATATATCAAAAACTCCTAAATATTTTTACATGAAATTTTCAAAACATATGTTTCATGTTAGTCTCTATAAACTGTACCTAAAATTTTCTTTATATTGTTCTAAAAAATGTCTTTTAGATTATTATACTGTTGAAATTTGCAAAATTTTGTATTAGCTAAATACAACTTTGGATTAAAAATATAAAAATGCTTTAAATACAAATTTATTGAGTTTCAGTGTAATTATTACAATCTGAAGTATAAGTAGACAACAAAATTTTCATTCTAGTTGCAATATTTATTTTGTACTCCTATGCATAAGCTGTTATACCAGTTTTCTTCTCGTCAAATGTCTGACAGTTTGGAGCCTTCTATAAATGCCAATTCTGCATCTTGCAATCTTTAAAATGCATGAAATGAAAGAACATACTTATATATTTCATCGCAATAAAAATTGTGTTTTAAAATCATATAGATTTTAAGATATTAAATTTTGAAAATGGTTTTATTTTGACCCCTTAAGAAATTGTAAAGTTTTGTTACTGTATTATGAATGCATTGGAAAGTATTTAATAATCTATGCTGGAAGCATGATTTTTTGTTCTTGTTTTTTCTCATTTTTGTTTTAAATTAAAGTTTGGATTATAAGCGCGTAACTGAATTTTTTAGGTTATTTTTCTAGTCTAGTTTTAATAATGTAACTTTTAGCTGATACAAATGACAAATATTATTACTCAAACATTAGTCCACAAATGTAGAATATACTTATATTGATTTAATTTCAATCAGAAAAATATTATTTTCTTATTGTAACTATTCAAGAAGAAGAAAAAAGTTTTCGCTCGTTTATTTACTTTTTGTATATTCCTAAAATGTTATTGAAATAATTTCTTTTCTCGTGTATTTTTAATATAATATTTAATTACATCTTTTCATTTATTTATTACTCTGTTACTTCGACTACGCTTTTCTCTAAACATTTCATAAATAAAAAAGTTATGAGTGTCTCTATTTTTAATTTAATTCGAAAGCAAATTTTAATTACATTCCACTTTCAGTATTTTTAATTATATTTCTGTCGGCAAAAAATCTTTAAGCAAGAAATATTTAACAATACGAATTCGTTGCACACCTGATTTTTTCCCCTTCTTTTTACGACAGTTTTTATTTTTTTCAATCTTGCAAGCATAAAAATGCATTAGTGGCATTTCATTTACATTTAAATAACTCAATGGTATTTTTATTATTATGTTAATTTAAATTGCTGAAAGTCTTTTTTTTTTTTAATTCACTATTAAAAATAAAATACTTTTTTCATCTCTAAAATAAATGAAAAGGAATGTTTGTTTCAAGTAATCAAATACCACTTAGAAATAATATATGCAATTTTGTTTACACAACTCTTATGACATTCCAAAAATGAAAGAAGGGAAAGTGTAATTAAAAATGTACATTAAAAAATACATATGAGCGAAAAAAAATATTGATAATGCTAAAATTCTTTTATGCGATTTGCTTTCTTCCACATTTTTCATTTTTGTTTTTAATATTAATTTTGATGCTTTTGAAGTGTAAATTGGTGGTATCGAAAAGGGCGTGAATGAATTATTCATATTCATGAATTAGTAAAATCTCACAAATAATTACCCTGAAATAAATTGTTTTCGCCAGGGAATTATTTTCGAGATCTAATAACAGATGGCGCTATGCACCTTGCTAAACACATTTTTACAGAGATGGAAAAACATTTTGTTTTTGCAATTTGACCACTTCCAAATTCACATGTTTATATTGAAGATATTCGTTACGTACAATACCATGACGTATAAATTATTCAATTGCAAACAAAATCAGCTAGTTTAAAGGTGTGTTTTTTTTTCTTTTATATTTACACAAAATTTGCAATACTTTTTTCTTACAATTGTTAATAAACTATAAATTTCCATAGGATGGTTTCGTAATACAAATTAAAAACATTAAATTGCCAGTTAAAAAAAATAATTTTTTGGACAAAAATTCAATTTTTATTTGTTATAATAAAATCCGCAACGGGTACATTTTGATAAATGTCCCACTGAAATCTGCCTTGTAAACATTTACATACATGTTATTATTTTATTAGCCACAAATAAATTCCAGAATGATCTAGGTTATTTACTTTTTGCCTGAATTTTATAAAAATCCTTCGTACAATTAATTCCTACAATTTTTAATAAACTATAAATTTCGATAGAATAGTTTCGTAATACAAGTTAAAAACATTAAATTTCCCGTTAAAAAAAATTAATTATTGGACAAAAATTCAATTTTTAATTGTTATAATAAAATCAGCAACAGATACATTTTAATAAATATCCCACTGAAATCTGCCTTATAAGCATCTACATACATGCTATTATTTTTTTAGCCAGAAATAAATTTCAGAATGATCTAGGTTATTTACTTCTTGCCTGAATTTTATAAAAACACTAAAATTTGGTATACAAAATTGCATTTCTGAATTTAATGTGGGGGAACTTTTATAAAGAATACAAAGTGTAATATACAAAGTATACAATTGTTAAAAGTATACGAATTGGGAATTTAAATTTTCATTCAATTTTTTTTCTCTTTTTACTTTATGTAATTTAATTTAATTTTACTTTATTTATTTATTTATTTTTGTAATTTAATCTTTTTTTTTTTTTTTTTTTTTTTTTTTTTTTTAGTTTTATTATTACAGATTTCATTTTTTTCTTTTTTAAGTTTTAATATTACAGATTTCATTGAATAAAAAATACAACTAATATAATCTCGAATTTTCTAATTAAATTTTAACCTTGAATTTTAATAAAACTTGCCGCAGCTAGATCAACTGTAGTAAATATTCTACAAAATGCTTATTTACATTTACTATTACTGTTTCTTTCATTATAATAATTTAATTTTCAGAGAAAACTACTTTGCACTCAAATATATGAAGTAATTTTAAAGAAATAGCATAACTTTAAATCCGTGAAGGAAAATTTAAAGAATATTTTTTGAGTAATTTCTCACTGAAAAATATTTTTAAATTCTTATAGAATAACTTTTGACGATTCGTATAGCTCATAAATGATTGTATGCTGTTTAATGTAAATATTTTTGTAAATTTTAAGAAGTATCATTAAATAATTCAAAATAATAATGATAATTTTATCAACTCAATCATTCATTTTTGCCGTTGTTTAATGTTATATTGCAGAAATTACATATGTTTAATGAAAACATTAATGATTTAACCCTCCGCCTAGCAGACGGGTCCAATGAATCCGACAGGTACGTTCAAAAGGATTTTCCTCATAACAGAAAAAAAGGCTGAAAATTCTATAAATATGAGATTTTTGTAAATGTGTGACTTTTTCTGTGAGTATGTGAAAAAGTCACATATTTACAGAAAAGAATTTTCAGTATTTTTTTTTTTTTTTATCACGAAAAAAAAATAATTTTGAATGTAGCTGTCGGATCCAATGGACCCATCTGGTAGGCGGAGGGTTAATGAACATATATCTAATGAACATTTACACATAAAGACGTGTATTTTCATATTTGTGAATTAAATAAGCCTTTTAGTTGCTCTAAAAAAGGTCTTAACATAAATTTCCCATATGCTATATCAAATGGTAATGGTAGCATGACTGATAATTTTCAATGGAGATTTATTTGCAAAATCAAGTTGCCTTGGAGCATAATTTATTTCTTTAATGAAAATAAGAAAAAATTTATATTCAAATAGAATAAATCTTACAGTCTTATACGTTTGTTAGCAAACGAATAAGGAAGAACTACAGTCGATATGACTATGCAAGTCGTCCTTTTCAATGGTGAACATAAAAGTTTCTTCTGATTTTTTTTCTTGCAATTTTAAAATATGTTTTTTTACAAAATCAAGTTGCCTTGGAGCATAATTTATTTCTTTAATGAAAATAAGAAAAAATATATATTCCAATAGAATAAATCTTACAGTTTTATATGTTTGTTAGCAAACGAATAAGGAAGAACTACAGTCGATATGACTATGCAAGTAGTCCTTTTCAATGGTGAACATAAAAGTTTCTTCTAATTTTTTTCTTGCAATTTTCAAATATGTTTTTTTACAAAATCAAGTTGCCTTGGAGCATGATTTATTTAATTAACAAAAATTTCTTTAAGGAAATCAACATAAAAAATATTCAAATAGAATGAATCTTAATCTTATGTATTTACTAAAAGTGAACCATAAATAACTGTTGTCTATAAGATAATGGATGTGGTGCTTTCAATGTTGAACAAACAAGTTTCTTCAAAAAAAAAAATTCTTGTATTTTTGAAACTTTTTTTTTTTTTTTTTGTCCCCTATTAGGATAGCAAATCAAAAACATATCTGAAGCGTTTTATTGGTTGAATCTGCATTTTATTCGTTTTCTGATTGGTCTATACAGTAATCTGTATTTTCCCTTTACTTTCAACAGAGATGGATACTTCTGTTGCCACTATGACAAAAAAGTAATAAAAACTACAAAAAAAATTTAATAACTCAGAAACAAATTGAGATACAGCTTTCAAACAAATTGCATTTAAAAGTACAATTTTTTTATACGACGGTGTAAAAAGTACTATTGTGGGATGTTTAGAAGTTTAAGAATGAAATTTCATTTAAAATGGGTCCAGGAATATTAATGTTTAATCCATGGCGTACGAAATGAATGACCAGCTCCGTAGAAGTTTAAAATTTTATAGTACCGAAAAATGTAATCCATGGCGTACGTAATGTACGATCAACTCCGTGTAATTTTTTATGTCTTAAATTTTAGTCTTTGAAAAAATCATTTTCCAAATGGTCGTTTAATTTGTTAAATTGCATTTATTTATTTATTTTATTTTTATTTTTTTTTTTTTCTTTACATAAATCAAGTTGTCTTGGAGTTTAGTCTTGGAGTTCAAGTTTATTTCATTAACAAAAATTTCATTAATGAAAATAACAAAAAAATTAATGTTCAAATAGAATAAATCTTAAAGTATTATATGTTTACTATGAAATGAATCAGAAAGAACTATAGTCAGTATGACAATGAAAGTGGGCCTTTTCAAGGGTGAACATAAAAGTTTCTTCTAAAAACAATTGTTTATATATATATATATGTTTTATTTAACAAAATTAAATTGCTTTGGCGCATGAATTATTTCTTTAACAAAAAATTTTTTTAATGAAAACAACAAAAAAAATGTTCAAATAGAATAAATTTTATAGTCTTATAGCTTTACTAGGAAATGAACCATAAACAATAAGACTATAAATGTGGTACTTTTCAACGGTGAACACAAAAGTTTCTTCTGTTTTTTCTTATAATTTTGAAATGTCTTTATTATATTAATTCAACGTTATATTATACTTAATATTAGTACAATTGTTAAACACATAAGTTATGGAGACCAAACTTGTTTTTTTTTATACATTGTGCTACTTCTTAAAAAATATTTTATCTATTTTTTTCACAGCGGGAAAACGACTGTATATTGATTTTGATATATGTTTATATCAAGGGTATATGCATAAGCATTAAAATAATACATGTATATACGTAATCAATAATTAATATACACTGACGGAAAAAAAATCCCAACACCAAGAAAGACTTGTGTTAGATAAACGAAATTTGGTAGGCGTGTTTATACATCTGAAAGATGACATCGATTGAAATTTCGCGCTTCGCGCATAAGTGTGGCGCTAGTAGCGCCACTCAGAACTTGCAGATCAGGTTTACTTTAAATGCGTGCTGTAAAGTTCGTAGGCGTTATTTAGCTTCATAATGTGACGTATTGAGTTGATGTTAGCCAAGAATGCCTTTAATAAGACGAAGAATCCATTGTCAACAGCTCACCGAGTTGGAACGAGGTCGCATATTCGGGCTACGAGAAGGCGGATTTTCTTTCCGCGATATTTCAGAAAGACTTGGGTGGAATTTATCCACTGTGCATGATTGTTGGAAGTAGTGGTCAAGGGATGGTACTACCTCAAGAAGACCAGGTTCCAGGCGGCCACGTGGAATTCCTGAGAGGGAAGATCGCCGTATTCGGCGTACGACTGTGGCGCATCGTACTGCGTCTGCGCAGAAATTCGAGCTGCAGTTGATACCACAGTGACACAACGAGCTGTTAGAAATCGATTACTTCAAGGACAACTCCGAGCCAGGCGCCCTGTAGCATGCATTCTACTGACTCCAAGCCATTGCCGTTTGCGACGCCATTCGTGTCAAGCCAGAGCTCATTGGTGGGCGGAGTGGAGATGTGTTGTGTTTCTTTCTCATCAGAAAACACAACAGATCTCCACTCCATCCTTCAATGACATCTGGCCTGACACCAATGGCGTCGCAAACGGCAATGGCTTGGAGTCAATAAAATGCACGCTACAGGGCGCCTGGCTCGGAGCTGTCCTTGAAGTAATCGATTTCTAATAGTTCGTTGGGTCACTGTGGTATCAACTGCATAGCTCTTGTTAAAGACATTCTTGGTTAACATCAACTCAATACGTCACATTTCGAAGCTAAACAACGCCCACGAACTTTACAGCATGCATTTAAAGTAAACCTGATCTGCAAGTTCTGAGTGGCGCCACTAGCGCCACACTTATGCGCTAAGCGCGAAATTTCAATGGATGTAATCTTTCAGATGTATAAAGACGCCTACCAAATTTCGTTTATCTAACACAAGTCTTTCTTGGTGTTGGGATTTTTTTTCCATCAGTGTATATATATAAATTATTGATTAACATGTATATTAATTAACACATACAAAAAGAATAAATTTAGATGAACAATTCTTTCAAGACTTCATAATGAAGTGCTTTTTTCCGAGAAAAATAAATAAATAAATAAATAAACAAATTGTAGTATGAGCATTCCAGCTTCTTAATAAGTCTATGAGCTTGTTCTTTGCAAAAGGAAAAGAAACTATGCATGCGCTTTTTACAAAGGTTATTCGGGTCTTTATTATAAACACGTACATTTTAATGCATTAGTACTTTGTGAATTATTCCTTTTCGTTCACAACTTCGAATTAAGAATTAAAAAATGCGGAATCGATATGCAGTCTTAAGAGGGCTGGTCAGTCAGCTTCGGAATTCTCCTCCGTAATGTTAAGTCTATGGACTTTTGATGCATTCGTCTATTTAAAATATCTTCTCGGGAAATTCATATTTTTAACATCTTTCTTCTGTGTACTCTTCTTAAAAGATGTCTCTTTTTTCTTAGTTTTCAAAATATTTCCAAAATCTATGCTGAGTTTAATATTTTATGTGTTAAAAGCGGGTGAGCTGTGAGTAAAATTTTAACACTTCCTATAAAATTAAGTCTATACATTAGAAATATTTTGACAACTACGAAAAAAAGAGACATCTTTTAGGAAGTGTACACAAAAAAAAGAAATAAAAAATATCAATTTCCAGAGGAGATATTTTAAATAGACGAATGCATCAAAAGCCCATAGACTTTACATGAGTGAGGAGAAATCGGAAGCTGAGTGACCAGCCCCCTTAAGAGGCGATAATGCACATCGATAATGCCCCTGTTCCTGCCGGTGAAGGCACTTACGAGCTAATGCTAACCCTATGAGGAAGGATTTTTCTAATATCTCGTTTGCATTTCGACATTTTTATTTTTATTTTTTTTATTTATTTATTTATTTTTTATTTATTTATTTATTTTTTTTTTATTTTTTTTTTATTTATTTTTTTTTTTTTTTTGCATTAGATAGCCGAGATCCGCCTCTACATCGCACCTTTTTTACTTTTTCGATTTTGGTTGCAGCTATTTTTTAGAATGACACTTTCATTTTCAGAACCGGTTTTGAAAGTGAAAGTAACGTTATGAAAGATATCTGCGACCAAAATCGAAAAAGTAAAAAAGGATTGATGTAGAGACAAACCCCGGCTATCCAATGCAAAAATAAAATAAAATAAAATAAAAATAAATAAATAAAAATAAAAATGTTGAAATGCAAACGAGATATTAGATAAATCCCTCCTCATGGGATTAACATTAGCACGTGAGTGTCTTCGCCAGCAAGGACAGGAGCCTTAAGGATGGCATGGGAGAAGTATTTGTATCACATCATAAGGACAGAGCACAGATTTCAAAATGAAACTTAAATATTTGTGGGCGTGTAATGGCGTTACGCATTTTAGAGCTAAGTTAAATTTTAGTATGCTATTTTATCTGTGTACCATCCGCTACCTTGCACGGGAATTTAAAAAAAAATCGAATAAGATGTGAAACCAAAAACATGTGTATTAAAACTAAAAATTATTTTAACAATGTCATTAACCCTTTATGCACTGGCGGTACTTTTAAGTACCATTGAAAAAAATTTAATATAAAGTTTATTTACTCTGTCTATTAATAAAAGTTTTTGTTTTGTTTTTTTCGACACAAAATCGCGCTCGATCAAATTTGGAAAGCGAATAGAAACAGTTGAAGTTAAACATTTTCAAAAGTGGTACTTTTCTTAATCATTTGCATAAAAATTCATTTACACATCTTTCTTAATCATTAGGTATAGCTTTTCTTTAAAAAAAAAGTTGCATTAAACATTTTCAACTGCAAAAGTCTTTTCATTTGCAGATAAGATCACAATACATTTACATTGATTTTATAAGATTTGTAATATTTCCATAAGAGTATTTTTGGTTAATTAATCTGATTATTTTTGTAAATATTTTACAAAAAAAAGTTATAACTACTGATTTATTTAATCAGTTTTAAAGGGAAAACATATCTAAGTTTCACATTATTATTATTATTTAAAAATTCCAGTATATCTTCAGATATTAAAGAAGATAATTATTGAGGTGGAGTAATTTCTTTATAAATAATTCCTTAAATAAAGGGTTAAATACTCGTCGAAATTACTATGATTATTTAAACATGTTCATTTCAGCAGAAATCCACGAAAATCCTCATACGAAAATCCACATATAATTTTAGTTGCGGTTCAAATAATAATAAAACGACATTAAAATGCATATAAACAATTACTGATCAATAGCCGATAATACAGACTAATTCTTCTGAATAGCGCTGTAAAATCACTATTTAATGCAAATTACAGAGGTTAAAATAAAGTTTAAAGTACTTGAACTAAACCGAAGTCGTAAATATTTTTCAGTTATTTCAGAAAATTAAAAATGCATACCTAAAAAAATTTTTAATTATTATAAATTTTTTTTTGTTTATATACCAATTATCAGACATGTTGTCCGACTACTCGTCTGGCTCTTTGTTTGGTTTTTACTTTAACTCCCATGTTCGAGAGTCGGATGTATAAAATAAATAGGTTCTGGAAACATTGAGAGTGAAACACTAATTTATTAATTAATCAAAATAACAAAGCCATTAACAACATGCGTGGAGTAAATTTTCCCTGTGTATATATAAATATTAATATTAAATAATACGCATGAATAAGGTTATATAGAATGTGAATTTAACACTCATAGAGACTAGGGTGGCATGGATGCCTAACTTTCATTCGTTTACTTAATTGCATCTTTTAAATTGTATTGGTTGCCAGAATTATTCGTAAAGTGCTCCCACTCACCTCTTAATTTCCTTAGAAGCATCGTCATCTATAATCCTTGGGTTTAATCCATGGCACTATATAGGAAACTGTCAGTCACTAAAATACAGTACCCTCTCGCTTAACCGGCCTAAGCGGGACCGAGGGTTAGACGGTTAAGAGAAAAACCGGTTAAAACGGAGAAGTAAAAAAAAAAATTAAATACGTATCTGCGTAATTTATTTAGGCCGTACGATGCATTTAGTTTTTATATTTGTGCAGTTTTAAAAAAGCACATATTTTCTATATTTTCTTAAATGAATACTACTTATAATTAATTAAATTGAAAGAAAAATTGTCACTGATAAAAAATAATGAAAAATATTTAACACATATTAAATTGTTGAAAATCGTGTTACACACCTTTATAAGAAGTTGAAAATATTGTACATTATGTATTTTTAAGTTATCAACCATAAAGAAGTCAGTGATTCTTCTATTGAAGGCAAGATGCCCGACATTTTGCAGCATAATCTCTCAATCTCTTTAACATCATGTTTAACCGAGGAAGTTGTTAGCCGTTGCTCAACATAGCATAGCGCCAATTCTATTGCTTTTACCCCTTCCGTATGAGGAATTTTAGCAGTGTCAACTAAAACTGCATCGTCATCAGGATCGTCTTCATATTGAATAACATCAGTTACAGTCCTAATTGTATCCTCAACAAATAACGTTTCATGCTTGAGATCTTTGTCAGACTCAAACAACTCTCATACATCTTCTACGGTGATCTGTTGCCATCCCTCGAGCTTTTTAAATGTTTGTACAAAACGGTTTGCAGATAGATCAGACATTATAGAATTCCGAGTAGGGGGAGATTGCACTTTTTACCATTAAAAACGCAAAATCTCAAGTCTTCCGGGTGGGCACCTCATTGTTCTAGAGTGGGGGATGTCCACCACCACCCCCCGGGCCACAACCTGAATTCAACACTGATGAAGGTCAGCGCGTATCCATTTAGAACCGACGTTCTCCTTTCTGAATTTTGCCTCCTTCCCTTCGGGATTGCACTTCAACTCGAAAGCGTAAGCTGAGTTCCCGAAGCCGTTATCCCTGAATTTTGCCTGATATTGGGGAAAAAGTCGGCCGGTTAAGGCGGAGTTCCGGTTAAGAGGAGGCCGGTTAAGAGGGAGGCTACTGTATATCAGTTACTCATATGTGGTCGCACGGAAGCAAAAACCCGCATTCTTTTTTTAGAGTCCGAAGAATACAAAAATTCTCCCTTCTTAAAACATCTTAAAGAAAAGGGGATCTTTTCTCTCCCGAATCTAATCTCCCTATCTTTCTCGATTCCTCTCTTCCTTAATTTTTCTATTTGCTTAAATCCCCCCTAAAAATGATCTCTTCCTATAAAAATTTCTAAGGGGCGCGAGTTTTTTCTATATTTTTCTTAACCGAACCACTGACGCTTGCATAACATTATAATATTATAGTAACGCTCACCGTGGTGGTCTCTTAATATTTTAATCCCTTTTTATGGCGTAATCTGAAACTCGTGTTACTAACATGGGACATATTTATAGCTGCTCACTAATCTCACTAGAAATATATTGATGACAGTCCCCAGATGTTCAAAACTTCAATCCCTTTATTTAGAAATACTATATTCTGTAGCTTAATACTGAGACACATTCATTGCTTAAACGAAATATTTTCTTTCCCGACCACCCGCAATTCACGAATGCCTACTAACATATCCCGGTGGTCTACATTCTTATATTATGTTTTTGTGTCTTTTTTATCTTCCTTACCGAGCACGTGAAAATTGGCGGGCTTATCCCGACAATATTTCACATTTTAAAAACAATTTTACTCTCTGTGATATACGCAGGTCTGTTTTATAAAACTATATTAGACGTAACATTTACAAAATATATTCATGAGTTTACATATAAAAAAGAAAAATCATTACATTAACGTTTTGATTCCTATCGGAGCATCCTCAGTTGATTGACTAAATCTCTTCGCTTCGCTATTTATCATATGTTTACAGAATAGTAGATTCCTTCTTTTCCCTTTATCCTTTCCTCTTTTTCCCTCTTCTAGTATTTTCATCCACCGACAGTCAATAGATGCGTGCGTCATATCGCTGCAAACTTCAGTTTTAGACTGTCGGTATTGTCGGTGGATGAAAATACTAGAAGAGGGAAAAAGTGGAAAAGATAAAGGGAAAAATAGGGAATCTACTGATCAGGTAGCATGATAAATAGCAAAGCAAAGACTGAATTGACCATCTCAGTATGTTCCAATAGGTACGAAAACGTTATTGTAATGATTTTTTTTTTTTTTTTATGTAAACTCATGAACATATTTTGTAAATGTTCTGTCTAATATATTTTTGTAAAACAAACCTGTATATATTACAGGGAGTAAAATTGTTTTAAAAAATTGAAATAATTGGCATATAAACGAATCTGATAATTGGTATATAAACGAAAAATTATAAAAACAGGCATTATAATCTCAAATGTGGATAACTACATTTTTAAATTATTATCACTTTACATAACAAGTGGTTTCCCTTAAAAATTATCATGTTATGCTTTTTCAGCTGATCATGTTATGTTGAAATTAATAATTATTTCGATGTTACCAAATGCCCGTCCAAATTATTGTATTGATAAAAAACATACTTTTTTCTACAAAATTTAAAACTGCATTCTCATATAAAACTCACGCATTGCAAATCACTTTTACGAAGTAAAATATTTTATTAACATTTTTTACGAGACTATTTATTTTACTATTCATATTTTACACAAAAAATTTATTTGTTGAAATAAAAATTCCAAAATTGTGTTTTAATATTTCTTCGAAATATTGCAAAAAAGAATACGAGAATATAATTAAAGCAGATATTTAAAAATTATCGAAAAGCAATTAAGAGTTAGAAATTTTATTCTTTTACTAAAGGAGTCCGAAATGAAAAAATGTTTCTATTCCTGTATCCTTCGAAATATAATTTATTTTGCTGCAGTGCGGTGCTTATATAACAATTGCTATGGGAATAGAAAATATTTCTACAATTTCAATTTTTACAGAAAGATCAGAATTCCAAATTATTCTTACAATTTTTCAACCAATATCTCAATTTGCATAATGATTTCCTTTTAAATTAAAAAAAAAATTCTTGTCAAGTACTTTTCGAAATGTAAAAAATATTTTTATAACAAGTTGAAAAATCGTCAAATATGCAGAGTGGAAGTATATTAAAAATTAAATTAAAGAATATTTTTTCCCATTATATTGAATGGAAAAATGATATCGAAACTATTACAAAAGTGTAATTGAAATAATGCAGAAAATCGCAAATTAAAAATCATATATGACTTTTTCGAGGTTAACGAAAAAGACCGCGGTGCGTTACACATGTCTCAATTTTAAGACCTCTGGAGTCACGTAGTGCTCGAATGCACGAATGCAGGTGCACAAAAGGTGAGTCTAGCGAAAAGTAGTGCGGCATCCTGTCTTTTTCGTTAGTCTCGGTACTTTTTAATACGACGACTTTTTAATACGACTTTTTAATACGATATTTTTATCGATGAGAAGCTTTCGTAAGTACATAAATAAAAAAATTTGGTATATAAAACAGGCATGAGAGCGTTCCGACCCAAATGACCGATTACTACCACTAAATTTTAATAGTATTCTTTACTTTATTAAATCTTAGAAATTCTGTCAATAAATAACACGAGAAAGACTATTAAAATTTAGTGGTAGCAATCGGTCATTTGGGTCGGAGCGCTCTCATCCCTGATAAAAATATATTTGTACTATATTTTGTCATTTCCAACATTAATTACATTTACCACCAGAATTGCATTCGGTGTCAAGTTATGCATATTAACTAATAATACCAATGCTGTTTTGAGATTAAGTATAAAGTCTGATCACATTAAGCAATTTTTTTCCCTTACAAAACAGTAGCATTATTTTACTTTTCTTTGAAGTGTATTATTTTTAATATTTAAATAAATCAAGCTATAAAAGTAATCACAGTAAAAATACTAAGACCATTGTTTTTAAAGTTTAAATCAGAAAAAAAAATAACTCATCCAGTGTTTAAAATATCTGGTTTTCCTTCTTTTATAAATCATCAATTATATAAAGCACAATACTTAAGATTTTATTACCTCAGAGTTTTACGATAAAAGAAAAAATAAAGTTTGACTGAGTTGAGACTTCATGGCTTCTATAAAAACATGTCGTGAATCAAAAAGGCAATAATAAATGTATTCAAAACATATATACAGGGTGCAGCAGGTATTTGACACACATTATAGGTGAAATACCACCCTGTACATTATGGTTACAAATCTTTTTTTTTGTTGTTGTTGTTACATATAAATATGTCAGAGCCTAGACTAACTGAGGGAATGAAGAGGCATGCTATCATTGTCTCAATGGCTGAAGAACACTCCGATTTAGAGTGGAACGAACTGAAGGCTGCCAAGTTTGATTTGGCACACGTTTCATACAGGGAATGATATTGTTTGTGATATAAAATTATCAAGATGTGGGAATTCGTCATTCGTGTCGATGAAAAACATAGGAAGTCGATGAGGGCACTCGTTAGGGCTGATGAGGCCACCATCCGATGTGCGATTCGTGAGAACCTTCATTAGAGGTCGTACGGGAGGAGGAGAGGACAGTTCTTGCCCGAGAGAGCCAGGGATAACACCCTGACCAAAGCCAAACGCCTCCTTAACGAGCTGAAACATGAAGTGGGAGCAGGAATGCTGTTGTTTTCCTCAGATGAGAAAACTTTGTCCAGGTCCAAAAAGTGAGCCGCAAAAAGATCGGTGGCTTTATAAAATCCCCGAAGAAGAGGTTCTGACCGTCATGAACAGAGCATTTCCAGCCTCACTGATGATCCTGGGGGGTCGTGAGCAGCGAAGATGACCTGAAGCCTCCACATGTCTTTCAAGGTGTCAGTGCCAACGCCGTTGTTTATACCGAGGTATTAAAGCTCTGGATTACTTCCATTACACGTGGGAGGCTGTACCTTTTCAACAAGACTCTGCACCATCCCATACAGCCCGTAAAAGCCAACAATGGATGGCCTAAAACTTCCATGAACATGTTATCCTCAACTTGTTGCCCACCGGGTATTAACCCGAAGGGCTATTACGTATATGGCCTGATGAAGCGGGACTCCAATAGGCATCCACGCAACACTGTTGCAGTGCTCACAGGATGCCGTTTGTACTCAATGACAAAAGTTCCCAATACATATCTAATTATTGCCTGCAATTGCTTTCGACAGCATGTAGAGACTGTTATTGCGGCTGACGGTGTTTTGAGTGCATGGTGCCATCCATTGTGTATGGGGTCACCTGTACGGAATGTTAAAAATGCAAAAAATGCTCCATCTCTAGTGTCTATTTAGGTTTGAATAGCGCGTTATTTTCTTCTCAAATACCTGCCGCACCTTGTATATACCGGGTGTCCCAAAAAGGACTGACTGATTTTAAAATTCAATAACTTCCAAACGGTGACAGATATTAAAAAAATTCTTGCAGGAGGGTTATGCATAAGGTCAAAAGTTTTATTACAGTGATTTTAAATTTTAGTTCGATTTACAAACAATAGATGGCGCTGCAAGCAATAGTCGCTAAATTCAGGCTCGATTTTTGGTCCTTTATCTTGTTCCATGCAGAAAAAGGAGATGGAAATGTATTATCCGGGCCACGAAGTACCAAAAATCGAGCCTGAATTTAGCGACTATTGCTTACAGCGCCATCTATTGTTTGTAAATCGAACTAAAATTTAAAATCACTGTAATAAAACTTTTGACCTTATGCATAACCCTCCTGCAAGAATTTTTTTAATATCTGTCACCGTTTGGAAGTTATTGAATTTTAAAATCCGTCAGTCCTTTTTGGGACACCCGGTATATATATATATATATTTCAATTTAAACTGAAAGATGAACGAAAAATCATGTATCAGGTATAGATTATGAAACAATTTCCAACAGAAGTACAATATTAAGAAACTTTCTTTTTGCATAAAATGAAATGAGATATCTAAATAAGGAACTTAGAAAAAGAAAAGCGTCCAGTTAAACAATTGAACTCGCAGATTAGTTACACTAATAGTATATTACACTCTTATTTAAAAGAATAATGCCCCTCAAAAAATAAAGAAATCGACAAAAAAAACATTTAGCTCAATTAAGGGGGAGGGATTAGCCCCCGCCCCCTCATTTCTCCCTTTATACTTAACCAATGAACCTCCAAATCTAATCAAGGAAGTGTCTTATCAGAATCAACCAGTATGCCAAATTTGAAGAAATTGGATAATTCTGCATGAAAAACCCATTTACCTAAATTAAGGGGAGTTTAGTCCCCACCCCCCCCCCTCTCCTTTATACTTAACCAATGAATCTCAAAATCTAATCAGTGAAGCACCTTATCAGAATAAACCGGTATACCAAATTTGAAGCAAATCGGATAATTCTGCATGAAAAACTCATTTATCTAAATTAACGGGGTATTAGCCACCCGGTCTCCCCCCCCCCTTTTTTTTTACTTAACCATTGAATCCCCAAAACTAAACTAATCAGGTAAGCGCCTTGTCAGAATGAACCTAGAATTTTTTTTTGAAGCAAATCGGATATTTCTATCCAGAGTTATCGCGTTACGTGCAAAAGTAAAAAAAAAAGTAAACACCCCCTACTAACTCCTCAACAAATCATCGTAGAAGAAAGTTACTGGTACCGAACGATTGGAAATAAAGTCTACTTTTAAATGATGTATATAAAATTTTCTTAGGGGGTCATCTACATATTAAAATGAATCCAAACTTCATTTTTTCCAATGGCAGTACCCAATTTTAACGAGATATTTCAAATCTTCGGTTCAAACTATACCTAGACACCAAATTTGAAGTCATTTGAATGATAAGTTTTTGAATTATAAACATTCAAAATTTAGTGCTTCTAATGTTAAATTACATTTTCATATTTTATTTATATCTCCCGAAATTATGTTCCTAATGTGCTAATTTTTTTTGTAGTAATAATACTAATATACCCAAACATAAATAAGCTGAATTTGCAATTTTTATAATTTTATGATATGAATTATGAATTATGAAATTAATATTCGAAAAAATTATGAATTGCAACCTACAATTTTTTTGATGGATTTAGATTTATTAAGTCTTGCTTTATGGAAATTCAAAAATTTCACATTTTTCTTCCAAGTAGTTTTCAAATTATGCTTAAAAAACGGCAAAATGATGGTTTAAGGGGCCGTCTATGATGGAAGTGAATAGACATTTTGAAATTTATTCTGCTGTACTGTAATCAAACAGGTTTCATTGACGCTTAAACGTACCTTGATCAAGAAGGCGGCTCTCTCGGTTCAAATCCAGTACGGAACTTCAATTTGGATACAGCCCTTAAAATACGCTCGTTTTAAAATAATCAATTTCTCGGAAACTTATGGTACGAATTGCATAAAAATTCGTCTTTAGGCTAATTTAAGGGTGTAGAGTTCATTTATGCTGTCAAAATTGGGTACTGCTATTGAAAAAAATAAAGTTATGGTTCGTTTTAATATGTAGATGGCCCCCTAAGCCAATTTTATATACATCATTTAAAAGTAGACTTTATTTCCAATCGTTCGGTACCAGTAACTTTCTTCTACGATAATTTGTTGAGGAGTTAGAAGGGGGTGTTTACTCTTTTTTCCACGACTGTACATACATACGTACATACATACAGAACTTGCGGGCAAATTAGCTCTCAGGCTTTGATAGCCTGTGAGCTAATAAACACATAACTCAGCAAAAATCCGTTATCAGTAATTTCTGCCCATATCCGATAATGTTGCGAATTCCTTCGTACAGATTTGTATATAATATGCAGAATTTATACAGACCACGTAATGACTGAAAGTTAGATAAGTTTAAAAATGCACACTACTGCGGAAAACCAACTAACAGTAATTATCCATCATACTGTATACTATTTAGCCAAATTATTTTTTGTGGCTCTGTAAATGAACGTAAAATGCTACTCATTCAATAATCTATAGAAAATATATTGTAGTGCACCTTAGCGATTCATTTTAATTTCATTATGTCCGGAGTATCATAACGTCATTAAAATGCACCGCAAACGATATTTTCCCATAGATCATAATATAATGAAATTATTTTGTGTGTCCCTGTAAAAGAATTATAAATTCTACTTATTCCATATTTCATTATGTTTGAATTATTGTAATATCAATAAAATGCACCACAAATTATTTTTACCCAATATACCATAATCTAACAGAAAACTTTGGTTTATTCCTGTAAACAAGCTGTAAATAGTACACAGTTCATTTTCAATAAAGAATATTCTACAGGAAATCCAAAACATATAAAATTTACATGAAAATGCGACTTTGTTTACGAGAATTAGCTCACAGACAAACGGATAGACTGACAAACCGAATTCATAAATTCTTTTCAACTATGTTGGAACTAATCATAATTACTGCTCCTTCATTCTAAGCATGATTTTAAAGAAAACATAATTCGTTTTAAAAGTATTTTAGCATAAAATACAATTTTGAAATATTTTACAAAAGAAATTGCCCATAAAATATGAACAAAAATGGTAGCATTCTTTTATGATAGTACATGAAGAAGAAAGATTAATTCTTTGGAAATACGCTGCATTTTCTTTAGCATTATTTTTTATATCAGTATTTCTCTAAAAATTTGGAAAATTGTCTAAAATGAAATGTTCGTTAACTTTGGGGCTGCGTTTTGTATAGCAGTGCCGACACGAGTAATTTTGTTGATTCTTGTACCGATTTTTAATGCAACAGTAATAATTACTAAAAGCACTGTTGGAGCGCTTATTCAACTTGACGCCTAGTTCTGGATCTCTTACACTACTACACTTGCTCTGACTGTGACGTATATTTCATAAACTTAGAAAATAGACTGAAAATTTATTTGTTTTTCCTGACTCAATTTGGAATGCACGTTCTGATCTTCCTGACGAAGAATGTTGGCACATATTTCATGAATTTAGAAACTAGTCTCCAAATTTTCTTCTTTAACCTCCTCGGTTCTAAAGTATCACATGTTATACTTACGAATCGAAGAGGATATAAACTTATAAACTATTTGACTTTTTTACATTTTTATTTTACTTTTATATAGCTGAATGTTTTTGGCTTTAGATCAAAAACAATAAATGGCAGCACTGATGTTTATTTCCTCATAAAATAAGTGTTATTATCATCTGAGTTTACAAAATGCATTCCAGACAGTAAGTCCAAAAAAGTAAGAAATTTTCATAATTAATTAACTCAAACGCTTTACAATAAAAAATTTTGAGGATTTGTGGATCATTCAATTAATTAAAGACCTTCAATTTGTTACTGCCTAATATAGGTTATCAACAATTGAATTGATATTTTAAGGGTGTTAGTTATTTTATATCCATATTTATGAACCTAAATTACCAGCCCCCTAAAGTATCAATTTCAGAAAAGGGCTCCTTCTGCCATCTATGGTGTCTTTTTGTTTGCGCAAAATCAATGAATGTCTATTTGCAGTGTTATTTTACCTTCGGGACTGAAGTGGTTATAGAGAAATTCGTGTTCTGATGTACCTGACTAAGTGAGTTAGAGTATATTTCATAAACTTAGAAATTAGACTGGAAAATTTCTTTCTCATTTAATTTTAAATGCACCTTATGATCTACTCGACGAAGAGAGTTGACGTATAATGTCGAGGTCTACACGGGCCCGGGTCGGGCCGGCAAAATGAAGGGAACATTTCCAACGGGCTGGGCCGGTAGATTAAAGAAAACATTTTCAACGGACCGGGCCGAGCCGAGCAGATGAAAAAAATCTGCCCGATATAAAATTTAAAGGACCAAACTTAGCCTAAAAAAATCGAACAACTTTCAGTGGCCGTGACTGAGACGAGGATAAGTGTAAATATGCTTCACGAACTGATGCTAGATTGACATCAATACGGAAATATAACATGTCCAGCTTAGAGCAGAAGTATTATCGTATCTGAACCAGGGCTTAATTATTTCAGCAGACTCGGTCCGGGCCAGGGTCAGGTTTACATTTTCTTTCTAGAAACTGGACCTACATCATGGCGGGCCGGTACTGACGCTATTCTGTATTCTATGGCTTGCGAACATATAGTAATCTATCAAGTTAAATTTTCCCATAAATATATATGCAGTATTCAAGAAAAATACTTAATTGTATTTTAAGAAAAATAGGTATTTTCTGGGAAAATTGAGTCGGGTGTTTTCGTTAATTTTTGCACGGGTCGGGCCGAGCCGGACCTGTTTTGACTAATTTTAGCACCGGCCAGGCCGATTGTGGACTGATCTTTTAGTTTTTGAAAAGAGACGGGACGGGCCTGAGCCTTGAAATTCCGACCCGTGCAGACCTCTAGTATAATGTCAAGAATTAAAAATTTGTCTGTCTTTTTTTTTTCTTCTTCTTGCGAAATACACATTTTGATACACCTGACAAATGGGATTGAAATTTGATTGTGCTAGAGACTAAGTCGTATTTCTTTGGTGGTTTTTTTTTCTGATTTCATTCCTTTTTTCATGGAATCAAAATGTTTGTTATTCCAAAATCAAACAGATTAGGGTTTCAAAAAAATATATAATAAAATTTATACACTCTGCCATCTCTTTTCGATATTTGTTTATTTTCAAACTGTCCAAATGATTAAACGACAATATAGAATAAATACACTCATGAGAACGCAAGAGGCAAAAAACTACAAACTCAATGCTAGCCTCAATTACTTATATGTCATAATCTAATACACAAAAGTGCGTCTCCTAGTGCGTTCTGTCAAAGCAATTACATTATTAGATTCCCCAAAATAATTTTTGGACTTGTATCAACTTTTTACCGCAGACAATCATCATAGGATATTTCGCTTCTTCCTACTCAATCTAAAAAATACAATTTTTTCTGTTCCCTCCCTTTAGCATTATGCTCTGACCATGTTCGTTATATTCCCATCGAGAGCGAAAGTACTGAATAACAAATCCCTTCTTCTGAATGCGATGTTATTTCTAATCCGGGACCATCCATCATAGGAATCAGAGCAAGTCACCATGCTTTCCATCCCATACACACATAAAAATGTCGACAGATAGATAGATTAATTCTGTCATGCTCATTCCTATGGACGAACGTGTCTCGATCGAGAAGAAATACATCGTTCACTTGCATGATTATGCGCGCTTTATTCAGGTCCATTTATACATGCGTTCATACATACATACATCTTACGTATAATACTTGATTTTTACTTTTTAGCAACGAAATGACTTTTTTTTTTCTTTTTTCATCTATCTGCTGGTACCATCTCGGACGCCAAGCCAAGAGCTTAAGAGGTCTCAGGACTCAAAATTAGAGTCAAAATTGCAGTCAAAATCAGGTCAAATTGGGGGGGAAAAAATCATTTTCAACGTTTAATATCTTAAAATGTATATAATTTTAAAACACAATTTTTATTGGGATGAAAAATATAAGTATGTTCTTTCAGATAAAGTTAAAAAATGCTATAAAAAGTGATAGAAAATCTTTATTAAGATTGACGATCGTTTCGTTGCACAAACGGCAACATTTTCAAAATCATTCAACGATATAAAATATTTTCACATAATTTAAAAACAATAAACATAGTAAACAATGTCACGCGACATGATGCATAATGAAAAACATTGTAAACATAAAATTAATTTAAAAGATTAGATTAGCTATTGGTGAGCGTGGATTAATTTTCAAAACAATAACATGGTAAACAATGTCACGAGACAACATGCATAATGAAAAGCACTGCAAAATATAAAATAAAAATAAAATTATCTTGGCTATTTGCGAGCGTGGATTAATTTCTACTATTGTTACTAAATTGTTATTGTTACTATGTTTATTGTTTTTAAATTATGTGAAAATATTTTCTATGGTTGAATGATTTTGAAAATGTTGCCGTTTGTGCAACGAAACGATCGTCAATCTTAATAAAGATTTTCTATCACTTTTTATAGCATTTTTTAACTTTATCTGTTTATAAGTGATTATTATACATGTGTTTATGTTCTTTCATTTTATGCATCTAAAAAATTTCAAAATGTATAATTAGCATTTATACTGGACTCCAAACAGTCAGATATTTGACGAGCAGAAAATTAGTATGACAGCTTATGTTCAGGATTACAAAATAAATTTTACAATTAGAATGAAAATTTTGGTGCCTACTTATACTTCAGATTGTAATAATTACCCTGAACCTAAATCAATTTGTTTTTAAAACATTTTTACATTTTTAATAGTAAGTTGTATTTAGCTAATACAAAATTTTGAAAATTTCAACACTATAATAATCTAAAAAATATTTTTTGTTTAATAATAAAAAGGAAATTTTAGGTTCAGTTTATGCAGACTAACATGAAACATATGTTTTGAAAATTTCATGCAAAAACATTCAGAAGTTTTTGAGATATCCTGCGTGTTATGCCCAAAAACGTCGTTTGGAGAAAAATGACTTAAAAGTTTTGGAAACGCCGCTTCATCTATTGATCGGGTATAATTCTAAAAGCCATAACTTCTGTTCTTATGGAAACTTCAAGTAAACAATTATGCCAAAATGTTCAGAAAATATATGAGTTTAACATCTAAAAAAATTAAAATTTCGAAAATTTTGAAGCTTTAAGAGTCCTGAGATCATAAAATATTTTTTTTAACCTCTTCAGCGGTCATTTTTTCATAGTGAGGAAAAAATGACTTCTCTTTTTTTTTTACGATTTATTCATTTTATATTAATAAGAATTCAAAAAGTAAAAAAAAAAGGGGGGGGGGTAACCAATAAAAATTCACACACAAAGAAAAAATAATAACGTTCACATTTGTTGCAAGATGCCTTCATGCATACATCTTACGTATAATACTTGATTTTTACTTTTTAGCAACAAAATAACTTTTCTTTTCTTTTTTTTTTTTTTTTTTTTTACAATCTACAAGTACCATCTCGGACGCTAAGCCGAGCGCCTAAGGGCCTAAGGGGAGTTTATTTATATAAAATAATTTTTTTAACCTCTTCAGGGACAATTTTTTTATAATGAGAAAAAAAAGGACTTTTTTTACGATTTATTTTTACTTTAATAGGAATTCAAAAAGAAAAAAAAACAAGAACGAAGAATCATGCGTACGGCATAGATCATGAAACACTTTTCCAATACATAGAATATTATATCAAAATTTCATTCATTATTCTAAGGTGAAAGATGATGTCTAAATGAACAATGTGGAAAACGCATAATGCGTTTGCAAACCCAATTTCTGTCATTACCATGAACAGTCGGGAAAATATACAATCTTTTTGTGCAGCTCTGTGTGTGATCTATTGATATGTATGTATACTACATAATATGCTAAAAGTTAGTTCATTTAAAAGCATAACACAGTTGAAATTTTCCATTCAGTAATTTCCTCCTATAAACAGATGTTGTTGAAAACTTTTCTGCAGCCCTGTATATGATCTACAGAATTTATATACACGAAGTAACATTTAAAAAATAATTAAATTTACAAATGCATGCCACAACTGAAAACGCCCTTCCAGCAATTACTTTTCTTAGGCTTCAATAGTTCAATTATTACTCATTTCTTCTGTAGCCAAAAATCCTTTTGAGTGTCCCTGTAAATGAACGATAAATTCTATGCTCACCACTCTTTACAGTAAGAACATTGTAGTACACTTCAGTGATAAATATCAATTTCAAAATTTTTTAAATAGTGTAATATCATTAAAATACACTGCAAATAGTTTTTCCCCCATATACCGTAATGTAATGGAATTATTTGAGTGTCCCTGTAAATGAAACGTAAAGGATACGCACTTCATTTTCAATACCGAACGTGCCATAGTGATACTCAATAACATATATTCATTTCATGGCAATCGGACTATATTTAGGCAAATTAGATCACGGACAGACGGACAGATAAACCGAATTCATAAACACTTTTTAACTATGTTGGAAAGTACATACATGGTTGAAAACTGTTGAAAATGGGAAAAACAAAAAAAAAAATCCCTGCCGGCTGGGGCCTACAGGCGGAGGTAGATTTCGAAGTTAAGTACTAAATTCACCAACAAAACTTAAATCGAGATTAGAGATAAACCCAGTTCCTTCACTAAGAAAGCTAAACATTTTTGTAAAAATTCTAATACACACGAATACACACACGCATGTATATGGAATAGGTTTAAAAAAAAGCTAAAGCAAATTCAGAGAACCTCAATGTGTTAAAATAAGTTAATATTTCCATAGTCGGTTTTTTATCGTGTTTTAATACGTTTCTTCAAACTCACATGACGTTACATATTCACCTGTTGAGGTCCATTTTATTTCCAATATGACGCAATATTTTGTTTTTGTTTTTAATTCGTCAAACTATTTATTTCATTTTGAGTTTTCATGTGGAAATCTTGCTCTAGAAAACGTATGACTTAATATTCAATTTGTTTTCAATTCGTCAAACTATTTATTTAATTTAACTTTTTACGTGAAAATCTTGCAATAGAAAAGCAATTGTTGTGGAGAGAATTTTGTTGCTTTTTTTTTTTTTATTGTTGGCAACTGCTATAACGAAAAATATTTATTTTTCCTGTCATTGTTGTGTATGAGCTGGTTTTATCAGAATCATGTTAAGACGGTATTCAAAATTTTGAACCCTCACCATTTCCATTCCCTTGGGCCGATTTTGCCCATTTTCAATCCCCGCCGACATATTAGCCATCTCAAAGTTGTTGGCGAGTTTGAAGACGATCCGTGCATAATTGCAACTTTTATCGTGCGGACAAAATTTAGTACATACATACGTATATAAATATATATGTCGTAGGCTAATTGAGAAATCCGGCTCTTTGCAAAGAGCCGGGCTAATTGGAGAATTCATCTCCCTTTTTCCTATTAGCCTGATATTTTTCAGGCTTATTGCAAAGAGCATAGAAAGCGTTAGGCTAATTGAAAAATGACCACTTATTATCCGATCAGGGTGATATTTTTAGCTCACAGGCTATCAAAGCCTGAGAGCTTATGTGCCCTCCGATTTTGTATGTACGTGTGTACGTACGTACGTATCGCGATAACTCTTGATAGAAATATCCGATTTGCTTCAAATTTTTTTTTCTAGGTTCGTTCTGATAAGGTGCTTCCCTGATTATTTTTTGGGGTTCATTGGTTAAGGATAAAGGGGGAAAAGGGGGACTAGTCCCCCCCTTAATTTATATAAATGGGTTTTTCATGCAGAAATATTCGATTTGCTCCAAATTTGGTATACCGGTTTATTGTGTTAAGGAGCTTCCCTGATTAGATTTGGAAGCTCATTATTTAAGTATAAAGGGGGGAAAGCTGTCCCCCTTAATTTAGATAAATCGGTTTTTCATGATGAATTATTTGCTCCAGATTTGGTATACCGGTTTATTAAGTTAAGGAGCTAGCTGCCTTGAGTAGATTTGGAGGTTCATTAGTTACATACAAAGGGAGGAAAGGGGGGGGGGGCAACCCCACCGTAATTTAGTTAAATGGGCTTTTCATGCAGAAATATGCGATTTGCAATAAATTTGGTATACCGGTTAATTATGTTAAGCAGCTTCCCTGATTACATTTGGAAGATCATTATTATGCATAAAGGGGGGGAAAGGGCGGCAATTGCCTCACCCCTTAATAAAGATAAATGCGTTTTTCATGTAGAATTATTCGATTAGCTCAGATTTGGTATACTAGTTTATTATGTTAAGGAGATGGCTTGATTAGATTTGGAGGTTCATTAGTTAAGTATAAAGGAGGAAAGGGGGGCTAAACCACCACCCCCCTTAATTTAGGTAAATGGGTTTTTAATGCAAAATTATTCGATTTGCTCAAAATTTGGTATACCAGTTTATTATGTTAAGGAGCTTCCCCGATTAGATTTGGAGGTTCATTAGTTAAGTATAAAGGGAGGAAAGGGGGGCTAGACCCCCCCTTTAATTTCGATAAATGGGTTTTTCATGAACAGTTATTCGATTTGCTCCAAATTTCGTATACCGGTTTATTATGTTAAGGATCTTCCCTGATTAGATTTGGAGGTTCATTAGTTAAGTATAAAGGGAGGAAAGGGGGGGACAGACCCCCCCCCCTTAATTTATATAAATGGGTTTTTCATGCAGAGTTATTCGATTTGCTCCAAATTTCGTATACCGGTTTATTATGTTAAGGAGCTTCCCTGATTAGATTTGGAGGTTCATTGGTTAAGTATAAAGGAAGGAAAGGGGTTCTAGACCCCCCCCCCCTTAAATTAAATAAATGGGTTTTTCATGCAGAGTTATTCGATTTGCCCCAAATTTCGTATACCGGTTTATTATGTTAAGGACCTGTCTTGATTAGAGTTGGGGTTCATTGGTTAAGGATAAAGGGGGAAAGGGGGGGGCTAGTCCCCCCACAATTTATATAAATGGGTTTTTCATTCAGAAATATTCGATTTGCTCCAAATTTGGTATACCGGTTTATTGTGTTACGGAGCTTCCCTGATTAGATTTGGAAGCTCATTATTTAAGTATAAAGGGGGGAAAGGGGGGCTACCCCCTTAATTTAGATAAATCGGTTTTTCATGATGAATTATTTGCTCCAGATTTGGTATACCGGTTTATTAAGTTAAGGAGCTGCCTTGATTAGGTTTGGAGGTTCATTAGTTACATACAAAGGGAGAAAAGGGGGGGCAACCCCCCCCCGGTAATTTAGTTAAATGGGTTTTTCCTGCAGAAATATGCGATTTGCAGTAAATTTGGTATTCCGGTTAATTATGTTAAGCAGCTTGCCTGATTACATTTGGAAGATCATTATTATGTATAAAGGGGGGGGGAAAGGGGGCAATTGCCTCTCCCCTTAATTTAGATAAATGTGTTTTTTATGTAGAATTATTCGATTAGCTCAAATTTGGTATACTGGTTTATTATGTTAAGGAGATGGCTTGATTATATTTGGAGGTTCATTAGTTAAGTATAAAGGAGGAAAGGGGGGCTAGCCCCCCCCCTTAATTTTGGTAAATGGGTTCTTAATGCAAAATTATTCGATTTGCTCAAAATTTGGTATACCGGTTTATTGTGTTAAGGAGCTTCCCTGATTAGATTTGGAGGTTCATTAGTTAAGTATAAAGGGAGCAAAGGGGGGGCTAGACCCCCCCCCTTTAATTTAGATAAATGGTTTTTTCATGAAGAGTTATTCGATTTGCTCCAAATTTCGTATACCGGTTTATTATGTTAAGGAACTTCCCTGATTAGATTTGGAGGTACATTAGATAAGTATAAAGGGAGGAAAGGAGTTCTAGACCCCCCCCCCTTAATTTAAATAAATGGGTTTTTCATGCAGAGTTATTCGATTTGCTCCAAATTTCGTATACCGGTTTATTATGTTAAGGAGCTGCCTTGATTAGATTTAGAGATTTATTGGTTAAGTATAAAGGAGGGACAGGGGCTAGTGTCCCCTTAATTTAGATAATGGGTTTTTCATACATAATTATTCGATTTGCTTCAAATTTGATATTCCAATTTATTACGATATGGCTTCCTTCATTTGATTTTGAGGTTCATTGGTTAAGTATAAAAGGGGGGAAAGGGGGTAATTGCCCCTCCCCTTAATTTAGATAAATGTGTTTTCATGCAGAATTATCTAATTTAGTTTAATTTTTTTTCTATGTTCATTCTAATAAGGAGCTTTTCTGGTTAGATTTGAAAGTTCATTGGTTCAGCATAAATGGAGAAATGGGGGACCTAATACCCCCCTCCCCCGTCTTAATTTAGTGAAAGGTTTTTTTCATGCAGAATTATCTGATTTGCTTCAAATTTGGTATACTAGTTTATTATGTTAAGTAGCTTCCCTGATTAGATTTGGAGGTTTTTTGGTTAAGTAGAGAAAGGGGCAAAGGGGACTAATACCTTCATGTATTTTTCGAGGGGCATTATTCTTTGAAATAAGAGTATAATATACAATTAGTGTGAATAGCCTGTGAGCTCAATGCCATCAGTTTAACTGGGCAATTTTCTTTTTATTAGGTTTATTAACGCATAACCGTACCCAAACCCGAAAAATAAATTACAACAGACTGTACCCCGATCCGAGCAAGGCAAAATAATTTCAGTCTACATGCAATCCGACCCGAACCTGAGAGTTCCATTTAAAAAAACCCGAAATCCCGAACCAAATCTGATAACCGACAAAAATATTCCAAAGATCCATAACCGGATCCGAAAAAGACAAATTAATTTCCGTGGACACGCAACGCTACCAGAACCAAAAAATTCCATTCGAAGTCAACCTGAAACCCGTCCCGAACCAAATCTTAACCAACAAAAATATTCCAAAGATCTATAACCCGATACAAGCCAGACAAAATAATCTTCGTCCACCGGCAACCCAATCCGAACCTGAAAGTTCTAATTGAACTCAATCCGAAACCTGGTTGTGGTCGGTTTTCGGGTTGACTTCATATGGAACCTTCAAGTTCGGATCCGGTTGAAAAAAAATTAAACTAAATCAGATAATTCTGCATGAAAACCCATTTATCTAAATTAAGGGGAGAGACAATTGCCCCCCTTTCCCCCCTTTTATACTTAACCAATGAACCTCCAAATCAAATGAAGGAAGCCATATCGTAATAAACTGGTATATCAAATTTGAAACAAATCGAATAATTCTGTATGAAAAACCCATTTATCTAAATTAAGGGGACACTAGCCTCTTTCCCTCCTTTATACTTAACCAATAAATCTCTAAATCTAATCAATGCAGCTCCTTAACATAATAAACCGGTATACGAAATTTGGAGCAAATCGAATAACTCTGCATGAAAAACCCATTTATCTAAATTAAGGAAGGGGGGGTCTAGCCCCCTCTTTCCTCCCTTTATACTTAGCTAATGAACCTCCAAATCTAATCAGGGAAGCTCCTTAACGTAATAAACCGGTATACGAAATTTGGAGCAAATCGAATAACTCAGCATGAAAAACCCATTTATCTAAATTAAGGGGGGGGGGGTCTAGCCCCCTTTCCTACCTTTATACTTAACTAATGAACTTCCAAATCTAATCAGGAAAGCTCCTTAACATAATAAACCGGTATACCAAATTTCGAGCAAATCGAATAATTTTGCATTAAAAACCCATTTACCTAAATTAAGGGGGAGGGCACCCCCCCTTTCCTCCCTTTATATTTAAATAATGAACCTCCAAATCTAATCAAGCCATCTCCTTAACATAATAAACCAGTATACCAAATTTGAGCTAATCGAAATATTCTACATGAAGAACGCATTTATCTAAATTAAGGGGAGAGGCAATTGCCCCCCTTTACCCCCTTTATACATATTAATGATCTTCCAAATGTAATCAGGGAAGCTGTTTAACATAATTAACTGGTATACCAAATTTATTGCAAATCCCATATTTCTGCATGAAAAACCCATTTATCTAAATTACGGGGGGGGGGATAGCCCCCCTTTCCTCCCTTTATATGTAACTAATGAACCTCCAAATCTAGTCAAGGCAGCTCCTTAACTTAATAAACCGGTATACCAAATTTGGATCAAATCGAATAATTCATCATGAAAAACCGATTTATCTAAACTAAGGGGGTAGCCCCCCTTTCCCCCCTTTATACTTAAATAATGAGCTTCCAAATCTAATCAGGGAAGCTAATCACAATAAACCGGGATACCAAATTTGGAGCGAATCGAATATTTTGCATGAAAAACCCATTTATATAAATTAAGGGTGTGTACTAGCCCCCTTTTTCACCCTTTATCCTTAACCAATGAACCCCAAAAACTAATCAGGGAAGCACCTTATCAGAATGAACCTAGAAAAAAAATTGAAGCAAATCGGATACTTCTAACAAGAGTTATCGTGTTACGTACATATACAGAATCGGCGGGCACATAAGCTCTCAGGCTTTGATAGCCTGTGAGCTAAAAATATCACCCTGATCGGATAATAAGTGGTCATTTTTCAATTAGCCTAACGCTTTCTAGGCTCTTTGCAATAAGTCTGAAAAATATCAGGCTAATTGGAAAAAGAGAGATGGATTCTCCAATTAGCCCGGCTCTTTGCAAAGAGCCTAGGCTGTTTGCAAAGAGCCGGATTTCTCAATTAGCCTACGACATATATATAAACTTTTTAGGTGGGGTGGTTTTGGGTTCCTGCGGTCCTATAATGAAAAGTTATGAAGGAATTTTTCAAAAGTCGCACCCTGGTAACGACTGCAATAGGTAGTATTTCTTAAGAAATCTACCTAAAATTCACAGATAAAACAATAACATCCACATTTGTGACCGCTGAGCGTTCATTGTAATCTATGAGTGAAATGATTTCTTATAAAATAAAAAACTAACGGTAAATTTCTTTCTTACGATTCTAAAAATTATTAAAACTTAATGTATTTGATATATCTGATATTATATTTATCAAATATTATCGATTTGTTCAAATAATCCAACAACACTGACTGCCGAAAAATTACTTCACTTTTTTTTATATATCTCTAACTGTACATCGGTGCAGCCAAACGATAAAGCTTTTACTTCCATTGATGAAGGATTCTGTAGTGATTAGTGAATAAGTTATTATTAATTTTTTTTTTATTGACAGTATTCATAATTATAAAGAAAAATGCAATTTAACAAATTACAGCGACCATTTGGAAAATGATTTTTTTCAAAGACTAAAATTTAAGACATAAAAAATCGCACTGAGTTGATCATACATTATACGTACGCCATGGATTACATTTTTCGGTACTGTAAATTTTTAAACTTCTACGGAGCTAGTCATACATTACGTACGACATGGATTAAACATTAATATTCCTGGACCAATTTTAAATGAAATTTCATTCCTAAACTTCTAAACATCCCACACTATTACTTTTTACACCGTCGTATAGAGAAAAAAATGTATTTTTAAATGCAATTTGTTTGAAATCTGTATCTCAATTTGTTTCTGAGTTATTAATTTTTTTATAGTTTTTATTACTTTTTTGTCATAGTGGCAACAGAAGTATCCATCTCTGTTGAAAGTAAAGGGAAAATAGAGATTGCTGTATAGACCAATCAGAAAACGAATAAAATGCGGGATTCAGCTAATAAAACGCTTCAGCTATGTTTTTGATTTCCTACCCTGACCGAGGACGATAACCATTTTTCCAAATGGTTAAAAACCAAACGTCCATATATGTGGTCAAAAACGTAAAGAGGTTAAAGATATTTTATTAGCTAAGCTAAAAAATGCTATAAAAGTGATAAAATACCTTTATTTAGATTAACGAACGTTTCACCGCACAAGCCCCGCCATTTTCAAAATCATTCTTGATAGGAATATTTTCGCAAAATTTTAAAAACAATAACTTGTTAAATTATATCACGAGACCTCATGCATAATGAAAATCAGTACAAATATAAAATACAATGAAATTGCATAGCATCTCTTACCACATTTTAGGTAACTAAAGGGACACTGAATCATTGCAAATATTCTCGTTGCGTAAAAATATCTCTATTGATTCCCGGACAATGGATAGTAAATAAAATCTTGATAAATAAATTATTCTGCTATTTTTAAAATCGATCTGTAAAGTTTCTTTGCTGCATAATTTGGCCAAAGCTGTGGGTTCTACTGTTGTATTTGATGTCTGTTCTTTGATTCTAGTTTTAGGTAGCTTTCTTTACAAAAAAGCTACCTATTGCAGCCGTTCGGAGGAAAGCGATTTCAAAAAATTTTGGTATATTTTCATCGATCATGACCCCCAGACCCCGAAACCACCCTCCGTTCAAAATTGATATATATATATATATATATATATATATATATATGACCTATGTCACACTGTAACTCCCGTAATTATGAACCGATTTCGATGTAATTCGGTGTGTACATAGTACATACCAATGTCTCGACCGAGTTCGTTGGCCAGCTTCATCCGCCGTTTTGTTTCAAAATGGCGGCCATTTAAAATTTTTAAAAAAATTTAAAACTTGAAATGTGGTACCAAAAAATTAAAAATGGAAAAATATTTTTTTCTTATGTATTTGACCTTTATACAAAGATTCCGGAGCAGTTTTTGTTTCGTCTATATCTTAAAAAATGGCTGAGTTATAGCATTTTGAATTTCTAGCTTGGCTGACATTTTGAAACGTCCTGAATTTTGTCACGCGATAAAAGGCGTATTTATGAACCGATTTGGATGTAATTCGGTGTGTACGTAGTACATACGAATCTCTCGACCGAGTTTGTTGGCCAGCTTCATCCGCCATTTTGTTTCTAAATGGCGGCCATTTAAAATTTTTTAAAAAATTTAAAATTTGAAATGTGGTGCCAAAAAATTGAAAATGGAAAAATATTTTTTTCTTATGTATTTGACCTTTATACAAAGATTTCGGAGCAGGTTTTGTTTCGTCTATATCTTAAAAAATGGCTGAGTTATAGCATTTTGAATTTCTAGCTTGGCTGACATTTTGAAACGTCCTGAATTTTGTCACGCGATAAAAGGCGTATTTATGAACCGATTTGGATGTAATTCGGTGTGTACATAGTACATACGAATCTCTCGACCGAGTTTGTTGGCCAGCTTCATCCGCCATTTTGTTTCTAAATGGCGGCCATTTAAAATTTTTTAAAAAATTTAAAATTTGAAATGTGGTACCAAAAAATTGAAAATGGAAAAATATTTTTTTCTTATGTATTTGACCTTTATACAAAGATTTCGGAGCAGGTTTTGTTTCGTCTATATCTTAAAAAATGGCTGAGTTATAGCATTTTGAAATTCTAGCGTGGCTGACATTTTGAAACGTCCTGAATTTTGTCACGCGATAAAAGGCGTATATATGAACCGATTTGGATGTAACTTCGTTTATGCATAGTACATACCAATGTCTCGACCGGGTTCGTTGGCCAGCTTCACCCGCCATCTTGTTTAAAAATGGCGGTCATTTAAATTTTTAAGAAAAATTTAAATTTGAATTGTGGTACCAAAAATTGAAAATGGAAAAATATTTTTTTCTTATGTATTTGACCTTTATACAAAGATTTCGGAGCAGGTTTTGTTTCGTCTATATCTTAAAAAATGGCTGAGTTATAGCATTTTGAAATTCTAGCGTGGCTGACATTTTGAAACGTCCTGAATTTTGTCACGCGATAAAAGGCGTATATATGAACCGATTTGGATGTAACTTCGTTTATGCATAGTACATACCAATGTCTCGACCGGGTTCGTTGGCCAGCTTCACCCACCATCTTGTTTAAAAATGGCGGCCATTTAAATTTTTAAGAAAAATTTAAATTTGAATTGTGGTACCAAAAATTGAAAATTGAAAAAACATTCTCTTCTTATGTGTTTGACCTTGATAAAAAGATTCGGGAGCAGTTTTTGTTTCGTCTATATCTTAAGAAATGGCTGCGTTATAGCATTTTGAATTTCTAGCGTGGCTGACATTTTGAAACGTCCTGATTTTTCTCATGTAATAACAGGCGTATTTATGAACCGACTTGGATGTACCTTGGTGTGTACATAGTACATACAAATATCTCGACCGAGTTCGTTGGCCAGCTTCATCCGCCATCTTGTTTCAAAATGGCGGCCATTTAAAAAAATTAAATAATAAAAAAATTTAAATGAGATACCAAAAAATTGGAAAATGAAAAAGATTTTTTTTTGTATGTGTTTGACCTTAATACAAAGATTCCGGAACAGTTTTTCTTTCGTCTATATCTAAAAAAAATGGCTGAGTAATAGCATTTTGAATTTCTCTTGTGGCTGACATTTTAAAACGACCTGATTTTTGTCACGCGATAACAGGCGTATTTATGAACCTATTTGGATGTAACTTGGTCTGTACATAGTACATACCAATGTCTCGACCGAGTTCGTTGGCCAGCTTCATTCGCCATCTTGTTTCAAAAGGGTTGCCATTTAAAAAAATTAAATTTAAAATTCAAAATGAGATATTAAAAAATTGGAAAATGAAAAAGATTTTTTTTATGTGTATGGCCTTGATACAAAGATTCCGGAGCAGTTTTTGTTTCTGAAAATTTGTTCTTTTGTTGATATCTTAAAAAATGGTTGATTTATAGCACTTTGAATTTCTAGCATGGCTAACATTTTGAAACAATCTTGTATTTGTCACGCGATAACACACGTATTCGCCTATTTCGATGTAAGAAGGCATGTGGATAGTATACATCAACACCTCGACCAAGTTCGCTGGCCAGATTCATCAGCCATCTTGTTTCAAAATGGCGGCCATTAAATTAAAATATATATATATATTTAAAGTGAGGTGCAAAAAAATTAGAAATTGAAAAAGGTTTCTTTCTTAAGTATTTGATCTTGATATAAGTATTTAGGAGCATTTTTTGTTTGTCTTTACCTTAAAAAATGGCTCAGATATAGCAGTTTCAATTTCTATTGTGGGTGACATTTTGAAAAATCTGATTTTTTGCATGCGACAGCACTCCTATATATTAACCGATTCCGATGTGAGTGAGCATGTGCACAGCAATTACTAAGGTCTCGACCAAGTTCACTGCTTAGCCTCATCCACCATGTTGTCTTAAAATGACAGGCACTTTAAGAAATTGCCGAATTTGGCAGCCAAATATAAGTTACTTTAAAGAAAAGCAGCTTGGATAAAGCTGACTAATTTCGCGAAATTCTCATTCATTATATTGATAAAATTTAGTATTGAATCTCCTATATTCGGTTTCCACTAAATTGAGCTTCGTGTGTTTGCATGATATAAGTTGGCTTTTTTTAAATAAGGATTGTGAAAGCTACCTCTTCCTCCCGGCACTGGCCGGAAGGACTTTTATGTTTTCTGCTTGGTATTTTTAAAATCGATCTGTAAAGTTTCTTTGCTGCATAATCTGGCCAAAGCTGTAGGTTCTACTGTTGTATTTGATGTCTGCTATATGTTCTTTGATTCTAGTTTTAAGTTTTCTGCTTGCTATTTTTAAAATCGATCTGTAAAGTTTCTTTGCTGCATAATCTGGCCAAAGCTATAGGTTCTACTGCTGTATTTGATGTCTGCTATATGTTCTTTGATTCTAGTTTTAAGTTTTCTGCTTGCTATTAGGTAGCTTTCATTACAAAAAGCTACCTATTGCAGCCGTTCGGAGGAAAGCGATTTCAAAAAATTCTGGTATATTTTCATTGATCATGACCTCCAGACCCCGAAACCACCCTCCGTTCAAAATTATATATATATATATGACCTTTGTCACACTGTAACTCTCGTATTTATGAACCGATTTGGATGTAATTCGGTGTGTACGTAGTACATACCAATGTCTCGACCGAGTTCGTTGGCCAGCTTCATCCGCCATTTTGTTTCAAAATGTCGGCCATTTAAAATTTTTAAAAAATTTTAAATTTGAAAAGTGGTACCAAAAAATTTAAAATGGAAAAACATTTTTTCCTTATGTATTTGACCTTTATTCAAAGATTCCGGAGCAGTTTTTGTTTCGTCTATATCTTAAAAAATGGCTGAGTTATAGCATTTTGAATTTCTAGCGTGGCTGACATTTTGAAACGTCCTGAATTTTGTCACGCGATAGAAGGCGTATTTATGAACAGATTTGGATGTAACTTCTTTTATACATAGTACATACCAATGTCTCGACCGAGTTCGTTGGCCAGCTTCATCCGCCATCTTGTTTAAAAATGGCGGCCATTTAAATTTTTAAGAAAAATTTAAATTTGAAATGTGGTAACAAAAAATTGAAAATTGAAAAAATATTTTTTTTCTTATTTGTTTGACCTTGATAAAAAGATTCGGGAGCAGTTTTTGTTTCGTCTATATCTTAAAAAGTGGCTGAGTTATAGCATTTTGAATTTCTAGCGTGGCTGACATTTTGAAACGTCCTGATTTTTGTCACGTGATAACAGGCGTATTTATGAACCGATTTGGATGTACCTTGGTGTGTACATAGTACATACAAATATCTCGACCGAGTTCGTTGGCCAGCTTCATCCGCCATCTTGTTTCAAATAATGATTTAATGTCATAATGATTTAGTATTGATAAAAATTAGTATTGAATCTCCTATATTCGGTTTCCACTAAATTGAGCTTCGCGTCTTTGAATAATATAAGTTGGCTTTTTTAAAATAAGGAATATGAAAGCTACCTCTTCCTCCCGGCACTGGCCGGAAGGACTTTTTTTTAAATCAATCTGTAAAGTTGCTTTTCTGCATAATCTGGCCAAAGCTGTAGGTTCTACTGTTGTATTTGATGGCTGCTATATGTTCTTTGATTCTAGTTTTAAGTTTTCTGCTTGCTATTTTTAAAATCAATCTGTAAAGTTTCTTTGCTGCATAATCTGGCCAAAGCTGTAGGTTCTACTGTTGTATTTGATGTCTGCTATATGTTCTTTGATTCTAGTTTTAAGTTTTCTGCTTGTGATACCTATATAAAACTGTATTGTTCCATCTTCTTTGGTGAAAGGTATTTCATATTCTCCTGATAAAGGTATTTTATCACTTTTATAGCATTTTTTAGCTTAGTTGTTTCATTATAAGTGATTATCATACATATTGATATTTTATTATTTAATAAGTATAAAAGAAAAAATAGCTTTTTAAAATACACTCTTTTATAAGTATTCCATGTTCATTTTGAAAATCATGCTTGGGTCATTCTTAGATAAAGAGAAATTTTAGCTTTGAAAAAATTATTAAATCCTATTATTTCAATTCCTGATTTTTAGCTCAAATTTCACCAGCTATCAAAATAATGAGAATTTTCGCTAAGGAATAGCAATGACTTATTTAAAATGTCCAAAATTGTTATGGCTGTATCCCTGAAATCATAAATCCGATACGCCTTGATAATGACCACGGTAATGACATTTTTAATGTTAAGCCTACTTTAGGCAAAACTATAATAATTGAAAGCTTATGGGATACTTTCCTGAAAGCGGTCCTAAACCTTCTTTATAATAATTGATTCTGCAAAGTTAAATTTTTGAATATGTATTTCAGCAATAAGGAACTTGATAATGACACATATTAAATACACTGACTGTAATTTGGGGGCAGAGGGGGGGGGGGGGAGCACAGACTGAAGTATTCTTGGATAGGTAATGAAAAACAGAGATTACTTCTCGTAAGAACATCTGAAACTATGCAATTTAAGAACGTTTCCATATCAAAATGACACCTAATGGAAAAGTGACTGAAACATTGCTGATGAGCATGTGTAGTGACAACTAATGCTAGAGACAAATTTTAAATAAGTATAATTAATGGAAATGTTTTTTTTGTTTTGTCTGAAATGTCAAATTATAAAAAATAGAGACATTAAATGTACCCATATAATTATTGCATTTCTTCTAAAACTTTCCAAATCTTAATTATTTCAATTTAAAAATTAGAAGTTTGAGACAAGCCTTGGTAATGACATTTATAACTTTACAATTTTTTTATGTATTGAAATTATTATTATTTTAATATTTAAATTAATCCATAATGTTGTGCTGTAACAAAAATGTTCATAAAAAATTTAAACATTCATAGTTGACTTGATTAATCCACATTTATAGCCAAGGGCATAAAATTTCCTTTTATCTGAGAATGATCCGTCTAATTTTTTGACTGCATTTCATTTTCACTGTTATTTTCACAGAAATTTCCGTCACAATACTATAACACAATACATCATAGTAGCCTAGAATCATTACCTATCATGGGATACCATTGAATTAATTACCTATGATAGGATTTATTAGATTGAAGAACACTTTTATTAATATCTTTTTAAGTTTTTATTCGATTTTCATAAAATTTGAAATAGAAAAGGTTAAAATTTCAGTGCAAAATTCACCTTGATTAATAATACAAAATCATAAAGATACAAATAAATGTAAATACAATACTTAAAGGTGCATAAAACATAATAGAATCATTTAAAAACACATTAAAGTCCTTTTAATGTGTAAAAGGACTTTAATGTCTTTTTAAATGATTTTATTATGTTTTACCCACCTTTAAGAAATGTACTTACATTGTGAATATGTGTATTTTATTGTGAATTTTAATTGAAATGACTCGACAAAATTCTGCAACGATTATATATATTAAATTTCAAACCACCAGGTTGGGTAATTTTTGCGCTGTTGTATGCTGACCGGCGGAAAAACAGACTGACGGACGGACCAGATGACGACTATAGGTGCTACGTATTTATATTATTATGAACGCGCCTAATAAAAGAGTGTAAAAACATGCTCATTTTCAAGAATACGCCATTTTAAAATGATATCACCAGAGAGTATACGTCATAAGTAGGAGCACATATTCGAGTGGAATTGTATATGCTTCGTTCAGGGGAGATTTCTGTATTTCCAACCTTCTAAAACAAAATATACTTTTAAAATTAATGCAGTTGAATTCCCTGGTGATTTAAGATTTTTAAATGTCGTATTTTGGTACTTGAACATGTATAAACAACAGCTTCGGTATCGATTGACAATTGTACAGATGGGGAGCTTGTATAGAGCTTGAAACATTTACATTATTGATTTTATTATGTAATAGCAATGTGTTTTTTAGTTTCACTAAATGCCTGATTTTAATAGACTTTTGTTAAAAATTTTATTCAGGCGTAATATGTATTATGTGCTTATTGCTTGATATTTTATAATTATTTTAATATTTTATAGAAATATATCTTGATGTTTTATTAAAGCTTGAAAATAATTCAAATACCAAGGTTTATCTGTCAGAAGCCCTGAATGTTCATATAAAGACTTTTGGTGTGGGAAACCACCCTGGTTTAATATATAAAATAGCTTGTCTTCAATGGCAGATCCAAGGGGGAGGTCCCAGGGGTCATGCTCCCCCCCCCCCCCCCTCTGAACACCAACAAAAATATTCTAAAGATCATTTTAAAAAGAAATATACAGTAGAGCTCCAATTATCCGAGTCCCGCTTAACCGAGTTTCTGCTTAAACCGAATTATTTTCTTCTGATGGACTGATGGCTTCTATTATTATGAAACAGCATTAGAAATAAAGTGTTAGGCGAAGATGAAAGACCAGTCGTAAAAAGTTAGAACTCTGATTTTCTGATAAGAATGAGAAAAAAAATGGTTATAATTTGTTTAGAAAAAAGAATTATGGCCATTTTTTTCCCCATTCTGACCAGAAAATCAGAGTTCTAACTTTTTTACGGCTGTTCTTCCATCTTCACATAACACTTCATTTATAATGGCTGTTTTATAATAATGGAAGTCATCAGTCCATCAGAAGAAAATGATCCGTTCCAAAGATATAAGTTCCATTGAAAAAACTATTTAATACTTTGAGCAGAAAGAAGAATCTACACCTGCAATTTTCGTGACACTAATAGAATCACGTAGCTGCCAATGTGTACAGTTTTGTTACTTCTAAAATTGATTTAAAAAATTTTTCATATTTAATCGTTGACAATTGTTAGACATTTTAAACTAAATTTCCGGAAGTGACAGCCAATTGTTACCTTGTGACGAATTTCCTGTGGCTGTCAACTAGTAAAACTTGGCTAAAAATGCTAACTTAGACAGCATTTTCTGAATGAATCTTTACCTTTATAAGAAAATCGGAAACTCTTTAATTTCTTGGTATCTGAACAAAATCGGCGAATTTTATATTTTTACGAATATTAATGCAAATTTCTTGTACGAATGAAAATGTCTTCGCAAAAGTGCAAAAGTATAAGAAAAGTAGTTAGTTTGGATTTGGGAATAGCTTTCAATATAAAAAATTCTCATAAAGAGATATGATCCCCTCCCATCCAAAAAAAAAAGGAAATCCATGACCCCCCCCCCCCTCTAAATAGTAATAAAAATTTTTAACACAAAATAAACAATCCTCGAATATCGGTGCGTGCAATAGATAAAACTGATTTGTGAAATTCAAACATTAAGTAAAATTTATTCCCGGATTTAAAAAAAAAACTACTTGCACTCAGATGCCTGATCGGCAAATTACACGTTAGCAATATCGACAATAATATCGATATTAAAAGACGTTAGTTATTAAATTCCACCTTTACGAATATTAATGCAAAATTTTTGTATTTACGAATGAAAATGACTTCGCCAAAGTATCAGAAAAGTAGTTAGTTTGGATTTGGGAATAGCTTTCAATATAAAAAATTCTCATAAAGAGATATGATCCCCTCCCATCCAAAAACAGGAAATCCATGACCCCTCTCTAAATGGTGAGCTGGATCGCCCTTGCTCGTCTTTACATAAATCCCCATGAAAAATGTTTTGGGGCCGTCCCAGTATTCCACATAGGGTTGGTTGGTTCGATTCTAAATAAAAGTAACAGCCTATATTCATAGTTGGAGTAGCACAGGTTCCAACTGAGTGAAAAATGTCTAGACCAGGACTCGAACCTGGATAGCTTGGCGTGCCGTGCCATTGCACTACCTATTGCTTGATATTTTATAATTATTTTAATATTTTATTGAAATATATTTTTATGTTTTATTAATGCTTAGTATAATTAAAATGTCAAGGGTTTATCTGTCAGGAGCCCTGAATGTTAATATAAAGATTTTTGGTGTGGTTTGTCTATATATATATATGAGCGGTTTCGCGCTATAACGCAAACACTGATCATTACAAAATTCAGTACAAAATAATGCTATAAGACATGGAAGGGAGCAAAAATGCTTCAAAGGGATTTATATATATATATATATATATATAGGTTTCTTTGTATTATTATTATAATTTTAAGAATACTTTTTTATTGTACTTTCGCCCCTCCAACCGTCTTTGATAACATATATCTTCGCTTCTAAATTTTGGTGAATTGGAATCGTTACTTGACTAAATAGAAAGGGAAAAAACTACATTTAATTAAAACTTGTTTCTGATTTTAAACATATTTTATCATTTTAAATTAAACAAAGAAAAAACTTTTAATTCGTTATCATTCTAAATTTTCTTAAATATAGAAATGAGATATATTTTTATTTACTACTATTACTTTCGAACAGCGCTTTAGTTAAAAATTTCACACAAATCGTTCAAAAATTTTAATTATCTTACAATTTTTTGATTTTCTTTGAAAAAAAAATACATTAAAATACTAATTTTCCATGCATTGCAATCATTACTCTGCTATTTTGTTAACTAAATTTATAAAATAAAAAAAGTAATCCCATCAAAATAAATATTTGATTTGAAAAGGTATTTGTTAACTTAAAGCAAGATAAGAGATAGACCCGACGTAGTTTTGAAATCTCTCAACAGATGGCAGGTTTGTACTGATATTAGACATTTCCATTTGAATTCGGCAGCAAAAAAAAAAGTTGAAAATGTATACATTGTTTATAAATATATCAACAGGTAAGGGAATGAAATAAAGGAGCTTTCGACAGCAATATAGAAACATTTTATTTCTGGAGGTAATATGATTTCAAGAAGGAAGAAAAGATGATTTGTCAGATAGTCTTGCAAATTAGGCAACCTTTTTATTAATATTCAAGTTACTTGATTACTACCACTTTTTTTTTATATTATCATATTCGCCTTATTTATTATGTCATTAAAAATGGCGAATATTTTTATTTTAATAAAGTGTTTGCATCCAAACATACAAAAAAGAAAAAAAAATACAGCCCACTGGCAACAATGTTGTCAGATTGACAACGTTTTCTTTTATAAAAGGATTAAAGTTGCATGCAAATAATCACACCATTAAAAGAATAATTATTCCCTAAGTATTAAATATGTTTGTTAAATGGCAAAATATTTGGCACTACAGAAATGAAAATTAAAGATATTATTCATTTAGTTTCTTCTTTAGACTGTTTAAAAATATTTCACAAATTTAAATTAATTCTAAAACATATTAATGTGTAACTGTAAAATACGTAGACGAAAAGAATTTAAAAGTATTTTAAAAACAAATGAGACCAAACAAAAAAAAAAAAAGAAAGAAAAAAATGTTTTATTTTGGATTAATTTATTTAATCATGCATGATTTGTTATTCATTTACTTATAGCAGCCAATATCTTAATTTAAAAGGTATTAAATATATTACCTCAGAATCCAATAAATCGATAATAATAAATAATCGGTGTTTTATCTTACACTATTTGATAATTTTATATGTACTACTTGGTAATAGACATATAAAATGATAAGATAAAATAATTATTGATCCGTATAAAAATGTTATTGTGTTTCTTTTTAACGCAATGGTTGTACAGGCCACAATATTACTACTATTACTACTACTACTAATAATAATAATAATAACAATGACAGTAATAATAAGCGTAGAATTCTATGGATTCGTGAAGCTCGAGCTCCACGATAATTTATAATATGGGTCAAAATCTGAAAACCGGACAATTACTTTCCAAAATTTTTATTTTTTTAAAAATTAATGCACCAACTGCCACATACAATTACATACTAGACACATGTTTTGTCGTTTAACCCCTTCAGGGGCAGAGAAATTCTGTTCGTAAACTGATAAAATAATTAACTGACTCCAGAATATTCAAACGAATTTCTTATTAAAGAACAAAACGCTATTTTGCACTTTAATTACAAAAGCAACTTTTTATTAAAATATTCTAGGTTCCAGTAGTCAGTTTTGGAATTAAAATTAGGTGGCTAGACCCTCTAGCCACCGCACCTGAAAGGGTTAAATGCTGTAGTATTTTTAGATCAAGGATGAATATTTTACGCGTAGGATAAAATTTGTGGAAGAAAGTGTCTGTTAACATCATAATCAATGTCTAATAATTGGGATTGAGATGATGGGGACTGATGTTCAGCCGTTTTATTGAATCATTTTGCACACATGTAAATTATTAAATATGCCATGCGACATTTGTATGTTACATAAATAAAGTTGCAATAAGGGGGGTTTTTTTAATAAAAAGTTAAATATTGGGACAGGAATAGTGCTATAAAAAAATACTCATCCCTATTTAGAACAAAAAATAAATATTTCTAAATATGAAACAAAGAGAAGAACAACTTACCTTCATCCATGGTGGCTAGTTGAACTTTAGTTACTGTTATAATGGAAATAATTCTGCCAGCGCCACCCAGTATCTGTTAACCTAAATGTGTGTTTAAAGGGACTGAGATGATGGCCAACCTTAGGGACAAATATAGTTAATACAATATTTTACTAAACAATCTATACTAATAAAGGAGAATTATATTTTCCTATACTGTATATATAAGGTACAAACATATAGCAAAAGCTAATAATATTTATAGAAATTTTTCCAGCATACATTTAATATTGGATATTTGTACCTAGGGACAGGGACTGAAATGATGATTTCGTTTGTTTAAAGCTTAAAATTAATTATTTATGCGTCATTATATGTCCATTTATCATTCGTAATTGCTATAACAAATGTTACAATATATTACGTTTTTCAGTTTTTGGTTTTAGTATAATTAATGAAATATTATTGGTAGTGGATGCAAATTGTCCAATTTTCAGATATTGACCCATATGGGCTTTTCTTTTCATCTGTAAGTGATAAAACACATTTCTTCGATTTTTTTTTTTAACTTTCTACTATTATTAATTTTTTAAATACATTTTACTTATTTATGTTTTGGCAGATGAATTTTATTTCTCAATTTTGACTATTTTCTTCTATCAGAGAAAAACAAGAGCGAAAAATCATGCGCCAAGCATAGATTATTTACCAATTTCTAACACAACCAGAAAACCGTAACTTAACTTTACCGTTAAATAAAGTAAAAGAAGATACCTAAGAAAAATGTTTAGAATCGAATTATTTTGTCCATCCCTGTATATGACGTACATATTTTCATGTAAACTACGCAGCATGCTAAAAATTAGTTCAGTTATAAAATTCACCTTCAGCAATTTTCACCAATAGACAGAAATGCATCAGTTTCTATCGTACAGCCCTATACATGAAAGAACTTATTATAACTTCTTTGCTATAAGAATTTGCTTAAAGACTTCTATATACACGACATATATAGCCGAAATTTAATTCACGTGGTGAAAAATGCATAATACAACTTAAAATGTACTTCTATCAATCACCAGCCATAAACGATAATGTATCCGGTTCTTTGCGTAACCCTGCATATGAATTCATTTTTATTCCATAAACTTTTCGTAGTATACTAAATATATTTCAGCAGAAAAATGCAAAACACAATTAAAAACTAACCTTAAGCAATTCACTTCTTTAGCCAGTTGTAATTACTGGCTCCTTTGTATAGCACTGTAAATGGTCAACAGGATTTATACACACTATGTAATATGCAAAACTTTAGTTAAACATAAAAAAGTAAAGCAAAGTTGAAAATGCACTTCTAGAAATTATCACTTACAGACAGTACTGTAAAGGAATTATTTTGTGTGTCCTTGCAAACCAATGATAAGTGCAACGCGCATCATACTTTTCAATAAGCAACTTATAGTACACCTCAGTAATGCATATCAATTTCATTATGTTTGAATTAATGTAACATCATTAAAATACACTACAAATGCTTTCGCCCCGTTGACCATTATGTAACTGGTGTTATTTTGTGTGACCATGTAAATGAATAATAAGGGTTTTGCCTCCTAAATTCTACGCAGAAAGCCTATTTTAGTGCACCTCAGAAATTCATGACAATTTCATTTTGTTTGAAATATTTAAAATCATCAAAATGCACTTGCAACAATTTGTGATCTTTAAGCGTAAATCAACGGAATATGTTATCTGTTCCTGTAAAGGAACTGTCAATACCACACACTTCATTTTCAATAGCGATAGTGCTATAGTAAACGTCAATAACATATAAAAATAACAGACAATCCGAGAACGCGGACAGATGGACCAAAATTCATAAACACTTTTCATCTATGTTAATAAGTGATAAAAATACAAAGATTTTTTTTTCCTTTTAGGTTCTTATTTCGTAGTTGAAAGTGCTAAACGTATTAACTCGTACATAACGTAGTTTTAATGATCTTCGTGTTTAAAAAAAAGAAAAGGAAAGAAAAAACATATTTTCAAATTAATGTGAAATCATCGTTCGTAGTGATTTCATAATAAACGATTCGTGAATAACAGCGAGTGTATCATTGTTTGTGAAACAGCTACACCCTACACATTCGAATATTTACATTGTGTTACGATTTCGTATTTTTATACCATATTCAATCGAATTAAATTTACATGTATACATACGATTTTGCTGAATTAAAAAAAAAAAAAAGAAAAGAAAAAAAGATCTTAAAAAATAACATCAAGTTAGCTCTATGACATACACATACGAACAATGACACACAATATACGAATTTGTGTAAAAAAAATCGTTATATTCGAATTGAGCCCCACTAATAATTTTGAAAATTCATCAGTCATATGACTATCATGATGATAACAATAATAACGCCAGAAAATAAATAGAGAAAAAATAAAATGAAACATTTATTGAATTCACAAGGCATATTTCCTATCCGTATTCGTTGTTATAATTAGTTGATAAAATCAAAAATGAAGTTCATGCAGGTGCATCATATATAGTATTTCGAGAATCGATGTCTAAAAGGGTAAAACATACCAAGTGATTAATTAACATCTTAAAACATTCAAACAGATTTTTAGCAAGGGAAACGTTTCACATATGATGGACATAAATCATCAAGATGAATAACTGTGCTAAAAATTAACCGATTTCTTCAGTTACATAAACAATATAACGTTTGAACTTAACCATAAATCTCTTTATAGTGCTAATGTATTTAACCTTGAAATTCCTGTAAAGATAATCACTTGTTAAGTGGCTAAATTATACTCATAAACTATAGTGAATTGATTTATTGTTATTATTATGTATGTAAACATAATAACGTAATAAACGTAATAAACGTAATGTAAACATTTTCTTTCATTCTGAAAAATGTAGCTAATCACGAAAGAACATATAAAAAAGCTCTCTTATTTACAATCTATATAGTGTGAATTAAACAACATCTTAATTTAATAATATACAAATAGTCTACAATTTCTTTACTTAAGGGAGGCATGAAAAGTCATTGAAAAATATAAATATATCTCCAAATATAAAGTGAATAATATCTTCAACTAATACATTTTGGATAAAGGTAAAACGTGGATTTACACAATTAATGGATAAGTATGCGGAAAAAGGGTAAATCCCAATTTACATTACTTACTCACGCCTATTTAATGGGATTGAAAATCCTATCAACATATTCCATCATTGCATCATTCAAAAGTTTACTAAATCACTTTTATGCCGAACAGAAGTATTGCATACTTCGATTATACTAGCCTAGACATGACTTCTCCCGTTCATATTCATTATAAGGAATATGAATGAGGGAGAGTAACCCTTATAATGGAGAACATTGTTACATGGAATATACTGTTAAATGTTTATTATGTTATCATGTATCTTTAATATGCAGCTTTCAAAAATAAATATTAGCGTAGGATGCTTTCGATAATTAGTACAAGTTTATTATTGTATTCGGTGTTTAAAATATCTTCCGATCAGGGTTCGTTGATATATATCATGATATATATCTTGATATATATCATGATATATATCCGATATTTATTTTGAAAATATCAAGATTTTTGATATTTTCGATATTTTCATATTACTTTGATATTTATTTTCAAAATATCAAGATGTGTGCTATTTTCAATATTTTTCTATATTTGATATTTATTTTCAAAATATCACTGTGCAAGATATTTTTGATATTTTCAGTCAAAACAAATGCAAATGAAATTTCTAACTGTTGTTGACTGTGTTGTTCAGTAAATAATGAATTTTTGTCTCTGATAGTGACTTTTTTAGCTGAAGAAGGAAACAAATATCTTTTCCAAGCTTTATGTTTGAATTTTTTACTTTTAACTGTGGAATATGATTTACATAATTAAGTCAGAACAGACACTGAATAATAAATTGTCTAATTTAAATACTCAGTTATATATATATACTAGAAAGGTAGCCCGTCAAAAATGACGGAAATTTAGATATAAAGATATATACAACTCATGTGCAAGAATATGAGTTTTCTCGCTTGTTCCGCAGTGATAGATGAAAATAACGCATTTTAAGAATGAAACACATTTATGAAAAACTGTGTACAGTAGAAGACCACTAATCTGCACAGTTTGGTTCCAAGTGTTATGCAGATTTGAGGCTTTTTGAGGTCATGTCTATTCAATCTTTGTTTGCATTTTTTTAAATTCATATATTGGACAATTTAGATTGTTGAGCCTTAAAAATAAATAAATAACACACTTGAAGTAAGGTTAAAAACTATTAAATTATCGTATACGATTTCATGAAATGGTATTATATGGTATTATATGTGTGTGCTTCACGATCTTGGTTACGACGTTGGCGAAATTGGCTGCAACTTGTCATAATCCTAATAGTGTGGGCCGCTATAACAAAAAAGTAACCAGTTTTTAGTAAAATTTCTGATATAAAGTAGCTTTCAAAAACTTGTGTAAAACTGCAGGCAGTTCTCGTGTTATGTCAGTCCTAGGAATAATATTTCTAACATTGAAGATTTTCCATGTATCTATGGAATTTAGAAAAGCTTCTCCAAAAGAAAGGTCCTGAAATGACATTGTAATTCCTCTAACTTCAAAGTTTAATCAGGCCCTGATGTTGAGTACTGAAATCTAATAAATACAGTTATTTTGAATATTACAACAAAATTAAACAGTTAAACTTATTTAACTTAAACCCGCTGTTACTTCCCGATGTTATTTTTTAGTATTAAGAAAGAAAATTATTTAAAATTTTCAAATCATGCATTTATGATTTTTTTTCCGTCTTTAATAACTAAATAATGAAAAAATAGGCTTTTGTTCTGAGCTCATAAATATGACAATAAAATAATGTAACTAAGAGACATTGCAAAATTAAAACTTTGTGATTACAAACCATAAACAAACGATACCGCCACCATTTTACCTACTATGACGTCATTAGAATATTGCCCATTGATTGTTGGAGAACTTACTTTGTGAATGATTACCTCAATGATTTAATATTTTTGATGTTTCACGATGAATGAATCACTTGTGTTTGTTTAGGTTTATGGAAAGAGATATTAAGCTGTGAACCTATTTTCAATTGAAGTTATCCAAGGATATATGTATTTTTAAACGAAATTAAAAACAATGCTTTGATCTCGAAATAAAAAGTTTTAGTTTGTATAATTTGTTATTTCTGTTAATTATTTATTTAAGTACTTTTCCATTATAGCGCTTTTTTAAAAATAGCTTGGCGCGATTCGGGCATCAGAAAGTGAGATATGTTGCGAAAATATATAAACAGCTATGAAAACAAATCTAATGAACTTTTATCTTTGTTTATATATGCACTTATATGCATTAAAAAAAATCATTTCTAAATATATATATTTTTTTATATGCAAATTACGGCACAGATTTCAGATATGAACCGGTATACCTAACTGGCGCCAAAATGGTGTTATTTTGCCTGCTATGGTAACCCGGCTATTGTTTTTTATTTATTAATAAATTGTTTATTTACTTTTATTTTCTGTTTTTTAATTATATAAACTGCTTTGTTCTATAGTTATTATTCAAACTTTTATTTGTTTATAGTTATTTCCTTTTCAAAATGATAGCAAATAATTGAAAAATATGGCACAGATGTCATATACATTGGCGCGATTTTTTTCCGATGCCAATTTGGCGAAAATATCAACAGCATAAACAGCAACATCCGGGTTACCATATCAAGCAAAATAACGACACTTTGGCGCCAGTTAAATACCCGTTGCGTATATGACATTGGTGTCAGAAAAAAATCGTGCCAATATGGGGCGTATATGACATCTGTACCAAAAATATATAAGTAACTGGTATTCGAAAGCGAGATTTCTGCCAAATTGGCGTCATAGAAAAATCACGCCAACTCCCATGCGTATATGACATCTGTGCAAAAATTACTTCTGTTTCTTTATAAAAATGGGTAAATAGCTTTTTTTATATTAAATTGTCGGCACAGATGTCATATACGCCCATATTGGCGCGATTTTTTTTTTTTTTTTTTTTTTTTTTTTTTTTTTTTTTTTTTTTTTGACATCTGTGCCAAATTGTATACATATGGAAAAAATTGCTTGTGAGTATAAAGCAGTAAATAGCTTGCCAGAAAATACGTTGACAAACTTCTTTCTCGCCAAGAAACTTTTCTCCGAAGTATCGTACATAAGCAATGATTGCTAGAAATGCATTTTTAATTATGATATGCGCTTTTATGTTTAACTTCATTTATGCATAGTATACTGTGTGTATAAATGCTACAGTTCATATGCAAGGCTACACAAAAGAATTCGTAAGGGTTACTGAGTATGAGAGTAAATTGCTTAAAGGTGGTTTTTAAAGGAGTTATGCATTTTTACGCTGAACTGCATCTAGTTTCCTAAGAAATGTTTGTAGAATATAGATAAAATGATATACATGGTCACGCAAAGAATTGTATACATAACCGTCTATGGATGATAATATCTGGAAATGTGATTTCAGTAGTTTTAAGAGTAGTTTAAATTAAATTTTAGCTAAATAGTGGCGGTACTATTGGCTATGGACGGTAACTGCTGAAATCAATTTTTAAATTTTTTTTGGTACTTTTCGGTTAGCCGGGAGCCAGTGTTATATACGCACACATATATGTATATGTATACATATATATACACACACATATAGATATACACATATATATACATATAGGTATGCACATATATATGTGTATAAATATATATGTAGTATATACATATATAGATACATATATGTGTGTGTATATAACACTGGCGCCCGGCTAACCGAAAAGTACCATTTTTTTATGCGTTTTCTAAAATGTTTACTTAGTTATCTTGGTACTTCTTAGTTATCCCGTCGACCAAATTACTGTCGCCAAATTGTAAGATTAATTGCCAATAATGGTTGCCATTAATTAATTAATTCTAAGATTAAATGCCAATAATGGCCAATAAAACAATTAATTCAACGTTTTTGTATTTTTATTAATGTTTTACTATTGATTTGGCGATTTATATAATTTGGCGAAATAGGTCGACGGGATATCTAAGAAGTAACGTTATCTTATTTACCTTATTTCCTTAAATAACGAAGTTTTGTTAAAGCATTCAGGATGTGTTGGAAAGTGTTTCATATTCTATGCTTAACGCGTGATTTTTCTTTCTTCTTTAGTCTTATTTTGCATTTATTTTATTCATAATTTTTTAGTCTTATACCTTTTTATAGAAACTTTGACACAGTTGTCATATACGTTATCATATATTGGCGCGATTTTTTTCCGACGCCAATTTGGCGAAAACATCAACAGCATAAACAACAACATCCAGATTTCCATATCAAGCAAAATTACGACACTTTGGCCCCACTTAAGTACCCGTTGTGCATATGACATTGGCGTCAGAAAAAAATCGTGCCAATATATGACATCTGTGCCGAAACTTTAATATTTAATGTTTAAACTTTTCACTCCACTCCCCTTGCATATAATACAAACTATAACACGGATAGCGCAAAATAATAGACAGTTTGGTACTTTTCCACTGTAGGGGCTTTGGCATTTTTTTTTTAAAGCTTGGTGTAATTTGGGCATCAGAAAGTGAGATTTGGGTACTTTTCCGTTATGCGGACACCATTGTCGCCAAGTGTAATAGTTGACGCAAAATCGTGAATTGAAGCATTTGAAAAATAAAAGAAAAACCATTGTCGATACTAAAGTGAGCATTTAAAAAATATAACATTTGAAAATTCCAGACTTTTACGAACTATTTCATCAAATCACAAATATATACTTAAAGTAAGTGAACAAATAACTGCTATAAAATCTTACTCCTATTATAAAGAAGAAAAAATTGTTTATTTGTCGGAGATAAGCTCTGGAACTACCGAACCGATTCCAAAAGTAATGGTATCAAAATGATGGTGTTAGTCCAACTTAGAACATAGGCTATATCTTATGTCAGTGCCACTACCCCAAAGGGGGTGTAGGAGCAAAAAACGTTCTAAAAATGCGATTTTAGCGTTACTGAAGGGCCTAGAAATATGAAATTTTGAATATTAGTTACTTATAAGATATAAATGATGTCTAAGAACAGTTCTTAAATAATTCGAAATTTAAAAGGGGTGAAAATGCACAAAAAGCGTTCTAAAAAACGTTCTAAATGGTAGTTTCTACACAATCTCAAGAAATACCAAACCGATTTAAAAAATATTGATGTCCAAATGATGGTGACAACGCTTGCTCCAAGAAAGGCTATGTTTTATGTCGGTGTCACTACCCCAAAGGGGGTGCAGGAGCAAAAAACGTTCTAAAAATGCGATTTTTGCGTTACCGAAGGGCCCAGAAATATGAAATTTGAAATATTAGCTACTTATTAGATATAAAGGATTTCTGAGAACAGTTCTTAAACAATTCGAAATTTAAAAGGGGTGAAAATGGGCGAAAATCGTTCTGAAAAACGTTGTAATGGTGGTTTCTACACAATCTCAGGAAATACCAAACCGATCTAAAAATAATGGCGTCAAAATGATGGTGACAACCCTTGCTCCAACATAGGCGATGTTTTATGTCGGTGCCACTACCCCAAATGGGGTGCAGGAGAAAAACGTTCTAAATTGCGGCTTTTGCATTACGAAAGGGCCTAGAATCGTGAAATTAAAAGGGGGTCAAAATGCGCAAAAAGCGTTGTAAAAAACTTTCTAAATTGCGATTTCTATGCAATCTCAGGAAGTACTGAACCGATTTCAAATATAATGGTGTAAATATGATGGTGACAGATCTTGCTCCAAGATAGGCTATATTTTATATCTGTTTCCACTACCCCAGAGGAGATGCAGGAGCAAAATGAGCGAAAAGCGTTCTAAAAACGTTCTAAATGCCGATTTATCGGCAATATCTCAGGAAGAATGAATCTGATTTCAAACATAATGGTAGGAAATTGATGCTGACAGCCTTTGCTCTAGCATAGACGCTATTGTATGTCGGTATCACTATCACCAAAACGTTGCAGGAGCAAAAAAGCGTTCTAAATTTCGATTTTTGTGATAGGTAGGGGCTAGCAACTTAAAAATAGGCAAGGTACATATTTAATAGATATAAATGATCTTTAAGAACAGTTTCGAAAAAATTGGAAATTTAAAAAGGCGTGAAAATGCGCGAAAAGCGTCCTAAAAACGTTCTAAATTGCGATTTCAACTCAATCTAAGGAAATACCAAAGCTATTTCAAAAGTAATGGTTGCAAATCAATGGTGACAGTCCCTGCTATAACATAGGTTATATTTTATGTTGCTGTCACTACCATCTGAGGGTTGCAAAAGCAAAACATGTTCTAATTTGCGTTTTTTGCAAAACTGAGGGGCCTAACACTTTGAAGTATGGCATGGTATTTACTTACAAGACGCAACTGCTTTCTAAGAACAGTCGAAAGAAAATTCCAAATTTAAAAAAATGAAGTGAGTAAAAAGAGTTATAAATTACAATTTTTAAGCAATCTTAAAAAATACCAAACCAATTAAAAATATAATGATGACAAATTTTGGTGATAGAACCTGCTCAAACATAAACTATATTTTATGTCTGTTCCACTACCACCAGAGGGTTGCAGGAGCAAAAAACTTTCTAAATTGCGATTTCTGTGATACTGAAAGGGCTAGAAACTTTAAATATGACATGATAGTTACTTATAAAATATAAATGCCCTCGAAGGAACGTCGAAAATAAATTCGAATTAAAAAGGGGTGAAGCGAAGGAAAGGTGCGAAAAGCATTCTAAAAAAGTTCTAATTTACGATTCTATGCAATTTCAGGGAATATAAACCGATTATAAAAGTAATAGTTGCGAATCAATGGTAACAGTCTCTGATCCTACACAGGCTATATTTTATGGTGGTGATTCTACCACCTGGGGTTTACAGGAACAACAAACGTTCTAATAAAGGGCTTTAAAAGCTTTTTAAATTACGTTTCTGTGGAATATTAGGAAATAACAAACCGATTTCAAAATTAATGTTGGCAAATTAATGGTGACAGTTCCTGTTTCAACGTAGCCCTTTATGTTGAGAGAGGTGGTAGGACTTGGAATTTGACATGATGGTTAATTTTAAGATGCAAGAAGATGGTTTCTAAAAAATTCAAAACTTCAAATGAATACTGAAATGAGCGTATTAATTGAGCAGAAAAGTTTCAAAATATCTTCTAAATTATCATTTATTTAGTTTTATTTCATTTTATTAATTTAAGTCTCATTTCTGCCTAGTGCAGTGTAATAATGATGTTTAATCAAACTCTGTTTTAAATAGTAATTTTTGAATTATTCCTAAAAGTAATAAGTACCTTTTAATAAAAAAAACCTTTTAATAAAATAAAATATTACCTTTTAATAAAGTAAAAATTTAGTTAGTACGTTTTAATAAAAATTAGACATATAAATATCACTTTGGCACATTTCAAATATTACGCGAGCAAAGCCGCGGGGTTTGCTAGTAAAGTAATAAAATAAAACTCATATTAAACTGCTGGTATAAAATTACAAATATCTTTTAGCATTTTGAAATAATTGGCGCATTAGCATACATTTTGGCATGGTGTCCGTATAACGGAAAAATATCGAGATTTGTTGTCAAATCATATAAACAGCTATGAAAACAAATTTGATGAGCGTTTTTGTTTGTTTTATATGTATATTATTGATGTTTTTATGTACAAATTACATCTGTTTCTGTATAAAATTAGAGAAACGGCTTTTTTATGTTAAATAAATCGTATAAATATCGAAAAAAATGCGTGTGTATAAAAAATGAAACAGTGAATAGGTTCCCGGAAAATATGTTACCAAATTTCCTTTTTCGCCAAGGCACCTATACTGGAAAAGTACCTGAAGCACATTAAAATCGCGCAGTTAGGAACTCACACAGTACACCGTTGTCTATTGGCGGTTATTTTATTAGTAGCATCGGGAGGAAGATGTAAAGATGTACTTTAAATTCTCACCCATAGATTTCGAAAAAATATCTTAAAAGAGTGGAGTTTAAATTAAATTTCGGTGACCTCCATTATGAAAGATTAATGGTTTTAAATGGGAATTTCGCCAAATTAGCCAGCTATCGCCAAGTTGGCTAACATTTGGCGCTACTGTGGTAACCCTGCATTAATATTTTTCAACAATTACTCATTTCAATGAGGCGGTCCTACCGGAATAGTGAGGGACACACAGAGACTTGGATTTTATATAAATAGATATATACAGCTTCATTAGAAAAGAATATGTTCTGGTATTTAGTTTTGTTTAAACTGTACAGCATGTTAGGGAATAAAAAAATGTTAAACATTTTCAGTTAAAACTATTATGTATTTAAAATTTTGTTTTATGAATTTGATTTCTTGATAGTTGATACTGAATCCAACAGCTTTTTTTTTTTTTTTTTTTTTTTTAAATGTAAGTGCATAAATCAAATTGCTTCGGTTTTCAAATAGTTTATCTTCAATGTTGTTCTAAATTTCTGATTTCTTGATAGTTAATACTGAATCCTATAGCTTTTTTTTTATGTAAGTTCATAAATCAAATTGTTTCAGTTTTCAGTTAGTTCATCTTCAATTAAGTTAAGTAAAAAAAAAATTCAGTTAAGTTAAAAAAAAAAAAAAAAAAAAAAAAAAAAAAAAAAAAGTGTGTTTAGTATATTGTTTTAAGTTTTCATGTTAAGTGTAATATGTTTTAGTTTCTAATGTAATATTATGCTTGAAAATATTTATTATCAGCAAAGTTGACTATTTTGAAAATATCGGATATATATCGAAAATATCGGATATATATCAAAATATCGGATATTTTTGATATTTTCGAAAATATCATGATATTTACGAACTCTGCTTCCTATCTATAAAGTCAGCCACTTTATGGTCAGCCGTGTTCTTACTTCAGTGGCAAGGCAATTTAAAAACAAGTCGGAAATTGTACGTCAAAAGTAACAAATGAGGAGCGTTTGTACTATAACTAGTTTTATAAATATTCAGATCTTGGTGCAATAGCTGTTGCACTCTTATGTAAAAATACATGGACACAAAATTTATTACGACTCTGTATATTAAATTTAGTAATATGGAAATAATATTACTCCATCCACAATAGGACGTAATCTCCATGGCAACCAATAATCCTTACCTATCATGGGATATCATTATATTAATTACGTATGATAGGATTTAATAAAATGAAGAAAACTCTTATTGATATCTTTTTGAGATTTGATTCAATTTTCATAAAATTTGAGATGACAAAATTCTGCAACGATTATATACAGTAAATTTCAAACCATTCGGTTGGGTAGTTTTTTGCGCTGTTATATACAGACAGACGGAAGGTTCAGACGACGACTATAGGTGCTATTTGTGTAATTACGAACGCACCTAATTATGATTGGGGTTCAAGTAGTGATTCTAAAATAAATTAAACAATTAAGATTATCAATAATTAATAAAATATGTATGGGAATAATTAATCTTTCCAATTAATGATTACGGTCATTATCAGAAAATCAATATTTTAATTTCTTTAGATGGAAGATTTGGGATACTGAAATCTAAAAAATTTGTAATTATCGAGTAAATGAAACAACTAGGGAGGGGGCCGATGCTTAACCCTTCTGATGTAATAAAATGGTTTCGATGAAAATAAGAAGTCCTTGAATATATCAGCACATGTCATGGTACCTTGTAAAAAAGAGACAAATATTTCTTAATCTTTTCTAATCCTTATCTTCTTAGTGATGTTAAGATATCTTCCTAGCTTTATAAAATCAGCCACTTTATGGTCAGCCGTGTTCTTACTCCGGTGGCATCGGAATTTAAAAATTATGAGGGAGGCCTAAGTAGGGATTTTCAAATAAATTAAACAATTTAATCAATAATTAAATATTTAAGAGAATTATTAATCTTCCAAATTAATTGTTACGGTCATTATCATAAAATCAATATTTCATTAACTTTGGATGGAGATACTGAAACCTAAAGAGTTTGTGATTATCAAATAAATGAGACAGCAAAGGGGGATGAGAGATGCAGAAACATTCTGATGCAATAAAAAAGTTTCACAGAAAAAAAGTAGTCCTTGAGTATCAGTGCATGTAATGGTACCCTGTAAAAAAGAGACAAATATTCCCTAATCTCCCTAATTTTATCTTCTTAACAATGTTAAGATATCTTCCTAGCTATAAAATCAGCCACTTTATGGTCGGCCGTGTTCTTCCTTCAGTGATTCCTAGTAATTCCTAGTAATTTTTATAGCGTGTCAGTTTTCTCCACCTTGAATATTCACAGTAAAAAAACTGTCAAATTAACGGGTAAAAGCTGTTCATTTTGGCGAAAGTGGGAATTCGTTTAATTTACAGAAAATATATGTAATCTGTTCATTAAAACAGTTTTCTTCTGTAAAAAATACGAAATCCGTATTTTTTACTGTTTTTTTTTTTTAATAGTTTAAAAAAAAAAAAAAAAATTCAGTCAAAAATATGGATTTTGTAATTTTTACAGAAAAAAACCTATATTTTTTGCAGTAAAAACTATTTTAATGAAGAGATTACAGATATTTTCTATAAATTAAACTGTTTTCCACTGGCGCCAAAAATGACATTTTTTTCCGTTAATTTGCCATATATATATATATATATATATATATATATATTATATATATTCTTTTAGTGAATCGTTTTAAGTGCAAACGAGTTATCTCCCGTAAGACTGCACGCGATAGAGGATAGATTTTTTTAAAAATTCATGTTTGAAAAATATTTTTAAAGTTCATTATCCTCTTGAGACCTGAAATTAAAATAATACTACAAATACATATTCATTGCTTTTGCACAAACAAAATAACACCTTAAATAAACATCCGAAGAAACTTGAAAAGTTTGTTCGGATTTTTATCTAAGTGATGAATTGAGTAAAATTAAACAGATTGCTTGTGAAAATGGTTTTTCGAATAAATTTATCAACAAATTAATTTATAAATATAATAATAGTAACAAAATATCTACAAATGTTAGTAAATATAAAGAAAAACCTACTAAATTTTGAAGTATGGAATATATTCCACATCTTTTTGAGCGGATTAAGTATTCTTAGAAGAAATATAATGTAATTCTTATCGCTAAACCACCGACAAAGTTAGAGTATCTGGTACACAGAATGATTGATCCTATAGATAATTATGATAAATCTGGAGTTTATATTATCCCTTTTAAAGTTAATAGTAGTTCAAAAACGTATACTTATGTAGAAATGACCACTCGCAAATTATTTGAAAGAATTAAGGAGCATATGACAGATATAAAAAAGGGTAAACTATCCACAGCTCTATCCCGGTTAAGTCAAGATAAAAATATTGAAATCCCATTTAAAGAAGTCAAAATCATTGCACATGCATTACATTATAATATTTGTATAATCAGAGAGTCTTTGGAAATTTTGGTACCTGTAATGATGTCCTATCCTATAATATACCAAGAATTTGGTTTAACATACTAGGTGTAACTGGTGAATTTGGTTTTGATTAACCATTTCCCTCTCCCTCCCTCTCTTTTTCAGGTTAACTACTCCTCTATTTTGCCTTTTCCTTCCCACCCTCCCGTTTGTGGTTCGTTGGTTTCGCCCTTTGGTATTTAACCAGCAGTTGTCTTTCACCCAGCAGTGATTTTCCCCTGATGACGACTAATGGCTTAGTCGAAAGCGCTCGGATTTTAACATCAAAATGACTCCAATGTTTTAACATCTTGATTGTTTTTAAAATGTTTTAACATTTTGTATTTTAGCACCTATTAAGTAAAAATTAAAGATATATATTGTGAATTTAATATTCATTTTCTCATTTTTTTTATTAAGGTGAATCTGTCGTTCAAATTGAAATATAGTTTTTCTATATTTATTTATTTTAAAATAACACCGTACATAACAGAAGAGCTATTTTTATGAAATTGATACTATAGGAGAATGGCAATTTAGACTCACAAATTTGGACCTAAGATGACTAGCCCCCTTAAAATATCAAGTTAATTATCAATAACCTAAATTCACACAATAACAAATTGGAGGGCTTTAAACAAGTAAATGATCCACTAATCCTCATATATATATATATATATGTGTATATATATATATATATATATATATATATATTGGTAAAGAAATTCAATTTAAATAATTATAAAAATTACGTAATTTCTAGTCCACGCTGTCTTGAAAGCATTTTGCAAACTCGAATGAAAATAACATTTATTTCAGGAGAAAATCGGTGCTGCTGTTTGTTCGTTTTGTTTCAAAGCAATAAACATTCAGCTACATAAAAGTAGAGTAAAAATGTACAAAAATAAAACAGTTTAGTTTTATGTGGAAAAGAAGAGAAGTCCACATCTATGCACCTCATGTATGAAGAGGTTAATACGCTAAAAAAACTATTTTCCGAAAATCAGTAGCAGCAAAAGAAACTATGTTTTTAGATATGCTTCATTAAGCCTCGAAAATATATTGGTTTATGAAGTTTATAAAAAAAAAGAAAAGAAAAGAAAAGAACATTTTTCTGAATTTTGGGGAACTCGAAAAAGGTCATTGTACCCTTTTGTTCATGGTTATATTAGATTTTCGTAGATTAAGAAATAATTTATCTTCTCTCTCTCTCTCTCTCTCTCTCTCTCTTTTTTTTTTTTTTTTTTTTTTTTCACCGTGTTGAGAAACACGGGTTCTTAAAAAATAATGGTGTACACGGTGGCGTATGACACCGTATACACCACTATTCCGTATTCACAGTATTAAAAGAAATATGTTAAACAGTTCCTTGTAATTGTATTGTACTCTTTTAGCAGAGATTTTGAAATCTTTCCATTTAAACCATGATTTCATTTTACATAAATTCCAATTTCTCAGGTTTCACTGTTGTTCCGATTTTAATTTCTTTTTCTTCCAATCTCGCGTTTTGCGATATTAAACCAGGAAACACTAGTTGTATGTAATAATGAGCTTTCTCTCCTATTTTTTAAGTTTGAAGTAAAAATAAATAAGCTATTTTTATATAAAGTCTTAAAACAATTCTGATTGTTTATAATTTTTTTAAAGATCGACAGAAAAATGTAGACAGAAATAAAAACCGAAACTGAATTTCGGAAATTCTCCTGTTTTCAGCTGAAAACGAAAATGAAAATATCCAAAAAAAAAAAATTGTGACTAATATATACATAAATATACATAACTATTAATTAATTATACGCGTGAGACAAGATGTGTTCTCTTTGTGCCTCTGACCAAATTTTTTTATATGAAATAAAATGTAATTAATTTATCAACGACACAGATAGATTTCCGAATTACACAAATTGCATCTAATTAAAAAATGTTTTAGATATACATACCTGGATTTATGCTTTATAATGATTTTTGTAAATCATCATCTGTTATACTAGAACTTTCTCAAAGGGTATCCGAAACATTTCTGTGGTTTCAAACTAAAAATTTTCTATTACTGTTACGTCTGCAGCTTTTAAGGAGCACGTGAAAAGTGGCTCCAAAGTTTAGTCATATATGTATTACTTGCTTTATAATTTGCAGTCACGTCTTGAGTGAGTCATTACTGGTAATTATAAACAGTGAAGTTCATAGCAATAAGTAAAGAGTGTCTCATTTGAGCCGATACAGCTCAAATCAATGAGTAATGTTGAAAATTTTCGAAGAAGAAACAAGAATTTCGGAATACAGATAGTTTCGGTCCGGCCGAATTTTCGACGAAACTCTGATTTTGACCGAAAACAAAACTGAATTTCCGTTCGTTCTTTAATTTTTTTTTTTTTATGTTGGTTTTTACATACTGCATGCATACCATTGCACAAAGCTTTTGTATTTAACTAGACATGATTATCTCCATACCCCCTTTTATTTTACGTTAACCATTTATCTACTGACGGTACTTATAAATACCATTAAAATAACTTGTATAAAATTCATTTAATACATCGATTAGTAGTACAATAGAAGATCTTTATAACGCAATTCTATATAACGCAATTCTCCATATAACGCACAACTTCTCAGATGTAAACAATGATTTTTGCAGTTAAAAAGCACCTGCATTTTCACATTGTAAAATATTGCTACTCTCTAGAGGACTAAATTTGACACATTAGTTCAACTTTATCTTCTAATTTAAGACCTTTTTACTGAAAAAAATGCTATTATTACTATAAACATTTTTGAAAACGTTTAATATAAGGGATGGTTGTGTCAGTTATATTTGGATCATGTTTATAAAGTAAATTTAACAATGTCAGAACTATATTATTCAAACAATTATAATTTGGATAACTCTTGGTAACAAGGAATGCAGTATAAAGATATATGTTTTGATATGTTTCAGACATATTTGGCCATGTTTACAAGGTGAATTTAATGATGTGATCCATATAACGCAAAATTCTATATAACGCACAACCTTGCGTTTTTAGGTTTGCGTTATAAAGGTCTTCTACTGTAATACAGTTTAGAATGAGTTAGAGATGATTACTTTATCTTGTTCCAAAAGCATTAATGGTTACACAAAACAAAAATATTTTTAAAAGGATGATTTCTTTTGCCTTTGCATCTTTTCAGCTTTCTTGGCGTAGGGGAGGGAAGAATTTTTCAATTAGGAAATATTTCTATATTTCTGTTGTAAGAAAATTATATTTGTACATTTCCTAATTCTACAAAATACTAAGAAAAATATTTAAAATAAAAGATTTGAGTGGGGTTATAAATATTGCATGAAATCCCTATAAATTGAAATTCAATTAATCTTTCTAAATCCTCCAATCCTTCTAAAATCCTTCTAAAATGTATTAAATGATTATGTAAATCTTCTAATGTGGTTTCAAAAATTTACGAAAAATGCTTTAGAAAGTAAAATTTTCATGAATTCATAATTCAGTACATAAAGTGTTAACGTTAAATTTCACCAAACTCATTGTCATTACATTATGTAATATTTTATGCAGCAACTGGAATAGTTGAATTATCAATTATTCAATTATTTCACTTGTAAAAGTATACATTGTGTTACTCTATGACGCATATTAATACAGTATTAAACCAAACTACACGCATAAATAAGTAAAAACATAACCGGAATAATATTCGTACAAGCATTTTTTTTTCCGCCTTGGCAAAACAAGAATTAAAATGAATAAAGAATGAAAAAACTTTTATCCAAGCATAAAAAAAAACTCATCCTTCTAAACATGAATTTCAAGGAAAAGGGAAATAACTAGAATAATGTTTACGTCTGTATTGATCCAGTTTCATAAAAGAGGAATCAAAGAAAACAAGAAAAGGTAAAATCCCCAAGTACACATTCGCATCGAAAATTTGTTTCTGTAAGAACGGAAAAAAAATATATATATAAAATAAGAACTACTTCTCTTTCAGAAGAATGTATGCTTACACAAGCGAAATTTGAAATTTAAAAATTACACGCTAACTCACGTTTTTTAACTTTGCTTTTAAATTTTTTTAACTTTTACTTTAGCAGTGTTGCAGTAATCTCTTTTTAAAAAGAAACGGGAATTTAAAGTAATTCAATAAATACAATAAAATATGATTTAAACATGTCATAGTAGCCTCTAAGTATAGGCTATGCCGCAAAATATTGAAATGAATGCATTGTTTATGGATATTAAAGAAATGTAAAGAATATATCATAGCACTATTGCCCCTCCCTGGATTTTCAAATTTAGTTAATTAAATTCTCTTGTTTATAATTTAAAACGAAAGTAGAAAATTTTATTATTTTCATGTGACTTAAAATAATTAAAACTCAATAACGGATGAGAACTAAGTTTTTCTTTTCCCTTTTTTTTTTTGGGGGGGGGGGGGGCTTCCTTTTTGAAAGGTCCCTCGAATTTTTAGTTTTGCTTTTCATTTTACGTTCACTTGTTTAAAAATTATGTTAAAGGGCGCAGGGGGGGGTGGGGGGGGGAGTTAAAAAAAGGAGAGCCTCTTCAAAACAGAGAGAAAAAAAAGAAGAAATTGTTTCAATTCTCCATTTTGAAAAATACTCTCAGAAACTTACTTTTGAATTTTCAATATTTGTTATTACTTTTTATGTTGATATGTTTTAAAATTGCCTTCCGCGGTATATTTTGACAGAAAAGTCTTAATTAAGCTTATTTGGTGTTTAAAAAAAAAAAAATAAAAATAAAAAGTTGCCTTGGTAGTGGACTACAGTCACATCTGTTCCAAAATCTACCTTCTCCTCTCATTGAATTTCGTTCTACTCGGACGCATAGATTATACTATATTGTCACAAAAAGTAATTGTTATCGCTTAAGGGGACCCTGGACCTTTATCTGAGCAAAAATAGACTCCAAAATCGGCATTTCGTTTTGTGTGTATTATTTATTCTTCAATTTGTGCTACGTCATTCGTGGAAAGGCTCATGGTGATGATGAGATTATTTTATGCAAAGTTACTACAAGTGTTTTAATTTTGTTCACAAGCAGTTTTTTGGCATTTTAATATACTTTAAATCTGTTTTTCTCAATACTGGTATTTCAGCTTTTTTTTTTTTTTTTTTTTTTTTTGAGATGCTCCTTGCTGCTTAATTTTTGATCAAAATTCATTAAACTGATAAGGAAGAAAGATATTGCTTAAAAAGAAACTGTGCATGCATTTAAAAATTCGACTTTATTAAGATAATTAAATTTTATTATTAACTTATTATAAGGAAGAATTTTGATGAAAATCGATATGGGATTCAGAAAAATATCTCAAACTAGTTGGATGTGCCAATCCCAAAACTGTCTTCTATCTCATGTTTTTTAATATTTTAAAATGTTGTTACAGATGTCAATATTTCATTTTTATTAGTTCAATACTATATCAACTTTAACTTTCATCTTACATTTCTGCTTCAGTCAATTAAGTGGTTACTTCAGTCAAGTGAGAAGACCCGTTCGCTAATGCTAATCCTATGGAAGAAATTTATAACGATATCTCGGTTGCATTTCAATATTTTTAAATGATTTTTTTTTTTTTTTTTTTTTTTTTTTTTTTGCATTGGATAGCTGAGATCGATCTGTACAAAGGCCGTTTTTTACATTTTCTATTTTGTTCACAGATATTTTTAATGAGGACGCTTTCATTTTCGGAACCGGTTTTGAAACTGAAAGCATCCTCATAAAAAAAATTTGTAATCAAAATCGAACAAGTAAAAAACGGCCTGCATACAGATCGATCTCAGCTATCCAATGCAAAATAAATCATTTAAAAATATTGAAATGCAACCGAGATATCGTTATAAATTTCTTCCATAGGATTAGCATTAGCGAACGGGTCTTTTCATTTGACTGAAGTAGCCTCTTAATCGCAGTAAAAACGACTTAATCTCGATCGTGATATTTATTAAAATTACGAATAGTCGGCTTATCAGGATTGGGAGTTTTCGTCGATTCACGAGCCACTGGGGTACAATAGAACTACGAAAAATTAAGAAGATTACGCAAAAATCGCTATTACAGCGCGGCCTTGCGGCGGAATTTTCCACTTTCAGGGAGGACGTTCTTGCCATGGCCAAAAACATGCACAAAAATTTTGTTCAATTCTATGAATAACTTCATACACTTTTCGAAGATACAATATTGAAAATGGCACAAAAATCGCTAGTACAGCGCCCCCTTCCGGCGGAATTTTTCCACATTCAGGGAGGACCTTCTTGCCATGGACAAAAAAAGTTTAAATTTGGTTCAGTTCTATGCATAACTTCATACACTTTTCGATGGTACAATATTCGTAATCACACAAAAATCACAATTACAGCGCCCCTTTCCGGCATATTTTTTCCAAATTAAGGGAAGACCTGCTTGCTTAGACAAAAACTTAAAAAAAATTTTTTTTAGTTAAATTCTATGCATAATTTCATACACTTTTTGATGGTGCAATGGCGACAGACACACGGACAGACTATTTTCTATAAACATGTTTTGGGGGATCTCTGACCCCTAAAACGTGCAAATCCGTCGAAAACCGGATGTCGAAAAAAAAATTCGATTACAATACTTTCTTCTATTGAAGATAGAAGAAAGTAAAAATTAACTATTTAAAGGATTAAACAATAGATACACAGATTTGTTTTTAATAGAGTTATACGTGATTAAAATTCAAAATCAAGGATATATCTAAAAAATTAAGGCGCAAGGAGCATTTTAAAATTTTGTTTTAAAATTTTAAATTTTTTTAAAGATCTTAAAATTAGAATAAGATTGGAAATTTCTTTTAAGGCGTTCTATATACTTATGATGAAATGTATATTTGCACAAAATTTCAAATCTCTATTATGAAAATTAAAAGAAATTTTGTTAAACGTTCACCGTCCCCTTAATGATGAAAGGAAATTAAAAAATACACATGGTAGATTGTCAATTGAAGAATGTACTGAATGTACTTTATTCGGCAAATATTCCAAAATAGCGACACTATTTTCTGTAAAAATTTCGAAAATAGATTAATACAATAGGCAGGACGAAAAGAGCTGTTTAGACTCGAAGTTCAGTCTCTAAACTTGAAGCAAGTAGCTAGCAGCAAAACTGCCAATACGTAGGATAATGCTCCAAGGTCCAACTACAGTTTCGTGTATTTGAAAGTCGAATAAACACAGTTCTCTGAATTATGCACATCTTATTTCTAGAATAGGTTAGAAAGAACTGAATTTTACAGAAGCAGATAAGCATTTTTACGCGATTAATCACAGGTAATAGAACAGATTTAAATGTCAAGGATTCGAAAACATAGACAACAAGCATCTCAGGCAGAGATCGTCGCAGCTACATTAAAAACTTAAATCAAACTCAATAAACTTAACTGATCTCTGCCTCTGTCGATAATGCACATTTTAACCGGAGATAAGTAATGTGGTCTCACCTGGTTATTCTAGGAAGCTTCTGAATCCAGAGTATTCCATTAAAGCTCTCCCTTGTAAGAGGCGTGGTTCGCCATCAGTTCCATCCAGGGCATAATTTGCGCCGGAGCCCAACTCCTGTACTTCTCTGTTTTTAGTAAATATTTAAATATTGGTCGGAATTCACCTGAGGCCAGTGCATTAGCGCTTCCAAAAAACCGAAGTCTAAATTACCTTTTCTTTTCCTTCCCATATCCAAGCTTTTTCATTCTTTTTTATCTAAAGACTTATATGCGACGTAATGAGCCGCGCACGTAGGAAAAGGCGATAAAACGGACAAAATTTTTTTATCAGTTTTTGGGCTTAGCCTGACTCGAGCTCAATCTGTTTTATATTCAAAATTTTATTTATTCATGTATAGAAAAAATGAACTTTTAAATCGTGTTTTTCTATTCTAGTGATATTTGCAAATTTATGTCGCCGACATGTTGATACGGTGCCACTCAAGAGACTGAACAGCGAATTTTCTTTCAATACGATTTTCTTTTGTGACTGTAGGATTATATTTAATTGGTTGTTTTTTTATTATTTTTTGTTTTATTTAGATATCCTGCCTGAAAAGAACATGTGGTTTTTAGTCTGAATATCTGCTTTTAGCCAACGAAGATCAACTTGAGGTTTTGTTTGTTTGAGGTTTTTTGTCTTTGCGTAAGAGTATAAAAATCACGTTAGTGATTTTTCTATTTATTTTGTATCATGAACGCTGCACATGCTAAGGCTCTGCTCTGCACATTTGCGAAGTCAGTTTCTTTTGCAAGTAGTTATAATTCTCATGTATTGCTATTCTGATAGAAAGCAATTGCACAGTGTTTCCCCTTTTTCTATAAAAGCATCGAATCTTTCCGATAATGGTGTCAAATTTTTAATTTAATCTGATTTTCAGGATCTCACCACAACAGATTGTTATGCGGAAGGAATCGGTTATGGTTTAAGATATGTTCCTTTTATAGGAAATTGAAAAACATTGTTCCATTCTTCAGCATATAAATATTAATTTCTGTAAATTTCATTCATTTTTTTCATAAAAATGCGTAGCTGCGAACTATCCATTTTCTGTATTTCCGAATCATAATCCTAACTATATTTAATCGCAGAATTAATCGCAATTAATTAACAGGCAAATGTTACTATTCGGAAGGAGAGATAACTAAAAATGGGAATAGTTGACAGCTAAGTATATGCTGATAGATATATTTAAAATTTTTATTTTGCTAAAGAAAAAAAATGCTTTAAATTTTGCAAAAAATGTACGAAATATAAATATTCAGTTTGGAGTGACAGGGGGAGGGAGGGGGGACGATACAGTTGTTAGTACCGGTACCGCAGCATATTAGGGCTCCGATATTTTGTTTGTTAGAAATTAAGTACTGATATAGACACATACTTGATCACATATACTTCGTCCCACCATCTAATTTTTGTCCAAATCTCAGATTATTTTTGCCATGCGGTTTCTATACACAATATCATTCAATTACCTTTCCTTCGCTCGAACGAAATCTTAAACAAACCAATGTATCGCAAGGATTCAAAGGTGTGTCTCTGACTTTGCAGCAAAAAATCTATCGTTTGTCATGCAAATGATTCGAAGGCTTCCATTTATGGGGTCCTCAATTTGACAATAAAAATCTATTGAAATACAGTTTTTCTGAAAACATTTAGATACTTCTTTTAATTTTGAACCTGTAACTTCGATTAATTGAACTTTCCTAGTACGCGTTTGACGGTTGGAGCCACATTTTGATGGCCAAAGTCGGCCTCTGTACTAGGCAAAACATCATACCAATTATTCAATACAGACTGTAAAACTAATTTTAGAGCAAGAGTAGTGTATTTGCTGGGTAACAATCGAAGATCAGAGTATAAGAAGGTGGAGTTTTTTTAACAAAAAACAAATTTTGAGAAAATTGAAGTGAAAAAAGCTTTTTGTTGAAACTTTTTGTGATTTACAGTGAAATACGTTTAACACGAAAACGCTTAACATGAAAAATCGGATAACACGAAATGATAGAGCGATCCGGACAGTATACTATGCAATTTAATACATTTTTTTTTCTTTTAACACGAAACAAAAATCGTTTAACACGAAAAAAAATCGCTCTCTATCTAGTTAGTTTGAGTTGAAATTGGTGAATTTTGTGTTAAAAACACTAAATTTTGGGTGAAAATCAGCGAAGTTCGTGGTTGAGAAATCGGTCCGACTGACAACAAGAAAACAAACTGCTATTTCGCTTCATATGAAGATGAAGCTGCTTAATGCAGTTGATGAAAAAGAAGGACGAAAACAGAAATCTGCACAGAGTTTGGTATTACGAATTCTACTTTATCAACGATAATAAAAATCAGGGATCCTATTACGTTAATGTTTGAGCGCAGTATGTTTAGGCCAGAGAGAAAACGTCTGAGAACCGCTAAGCACGAAGATTTAGAGACAGCTTTGCTTGTTTGAATCAAACAAGCTATATCTCACAATGCTGAAAAAGACTCTTAAAAAAATATTTTTACTCAAAAAGACAATATTTTTTTACCTGCTTTTTATCCTAATGGATGCAGCCTACTAGTAGTTTAACAGGAAATCGAAATAAAATTTGACGACGTCGAAAATATTTGAGTTTTGTTCTTTTTTTAGGAATTTTTTAAGGCGAAATTCTTTTAACACGAAAAAAAAATTCAGATCCCTCAATTTCGTGGTAAACGTATTTCACTGTACTTTCTTCTTCGAAACATATAATTGAAATGTTAACAGGTGGTACGAAATGCATATTAATATTTAATGGCATTTAATTATTAAATATTGAAACATTTAATAATAGTACATTTTATAATTCTTATTAAATATTCTTATTATTATTATTTAAATTAATAAATATAAATTATTAAATAAAAAAATAATATCTCATATCTTCAAGAATAATTATAATATTAGTATGTCAGCTTTATCGTGTGATAGATTACCTCATAACATCTTCGTTCATAAAATGAAACTATTTTTCAGCAAAATATGACACAATACCTTCTTCTATTCCTTTCTTCAATTTACAAATGTACCTATTGCCGAATATTAACTATCTATTTTCGGAGAATGTAAATAGTTTAATACTGTAAAAATGTTGAATAATATTATATCAATGTTTCACAAATACGTTTAACAAGGAGTTTTAGTGTTAGTTAAATAATTTTTCCCAAGTGGAATACTTTCAATGATATTTAACAACGTTAAATTCAAAAAGCATTGTATTTACTGTACTTCTATTACTATGAATAAAACATTATTTTCTTTTTAACAATTCGTTTACCAGAATGATTCTATGCAAAGAATTATCGTTCCCTTTAACTATTCAATAATTTATGTAATTTTATTACGCGTCTAATTCTCATCTTTTTTTTTTTTTTTTTTCTTCACCCTTCTCTTCTATGCCATAAAGTTTGATTATAACATTGACGTCACTGGACAAGTTGAAAACATTTATTTGTTAACATTATCTTAAAAATTTATGAGCTGTAAAAATGGTATTGTAATCGGAGAATAATTTAAAAGAAACTCAAAATTAAAAAGCATTTCATAATAACAAGCTCGTATTAAATGTTATTAATATGATAGCTAAAATTTTTATCAAGGACAAAATAAAATAAAATTCTTCAGCCTGAATAATTTTGATAAAAAAAAAAAAAAAACTAGAGCTGTTTAATTTTTGTTATGTGAAAGAATACGTAAATGAAAAAGCAAGAACGAAAAAAAATTTGTAATAAGGTAAAATAAATCCTAATTCAGTCGCATAGATTCAATTACAAATCTGCATACAATACAATCAGTTTGCCTTTAACTAGCGTAATTTTAATTAAAAATCATGATTCGTTTTATGGAAAAAAGCAGAACAGAAAAAGCAGTTTCAAATTCCCAATTAAAGCTCTTTGTTATCAATTTAGACTAAAGAGAATAAAATACAAAAATAAATCCAATTAAATTTCACAAGAATATAAAATAAGTATTTATTATATCTTAAGCTGCAGTCGTAACCTTGATACAGTATCGTGTCTAATTTCTGTCTATTATCGTGCAGCGGGAAATCGTTCATTAAAATTCCATCATCTGTTTATAGCTTTCCATTTAATAATATTTAGTTAAACTAAAATAAAAGGATTGAATAGAATATTATTAGAAATAACAAAGGAAATGGATCTAACAAAGGAAATAAATTCGTTTGTGTAGCAGAATATTTTTCAGTTTAGAATACAATCGCGCGTGATATTAATCACAATACATCAAAGTCAAAGGGAGAAAAATGTATTGCTTTAAAAATCTCACCAGTTGACTAATAAGATTGAAGCTATATAATTAGATTTTGAAGCTAAATATATCATAATTGAAATTAGAGTTATGTATCATTAATAAATAAAGCGAATCCAGACAAAAGGTATCTGAAAATTACCCTTCATTTATAAAATTCTCTGTTTCCATGGTTGCAATCGCAAATCAATTTTTTGCTCTTCCAGATTTTGTATGTATATATATACATAAGTACGCATGATTAGGTTGTTTATTCTGTATTCATTTTCCTTCTAATTCGCAACTATAGAAATGATTATAGATAGAGTAGTGAGAAAATATGTCCAAACATAAAATTCAGTGAAATTCAGTTTTTAATGTACGACGCTGTTAATAAATATAAATGTACTGTATTATTTAAAATTTTTAAGACGTAAACTATATATGACTGAATTGTTTATGCTGTATTCATTTTCCTTCTAATTCGCAACTATAGAAATGATTATAGATAGATTAATGAGAAAATATGTCCAAACATAAAATTCAGTGAAATTCAGTTTTTAACGTACGACGCTGTTAATAAATATAAATGTACTATATTATTTTTAATTTTTAAGACACAAACTATATATACGACTGAATTGTTTATACTGTATTAATTTTCTTTCCAATTCGCAATTATAGAAATTATTATAAATAGATTAGAGAGGAAAATGAGTAAGCATAAAAATGAGTAAGTAAACATCAGTTTTTAACGATACTGTTAATAAATATAAATGTACTGTATTATTCTAAGTGGCAAATTGTTTGACTGAATTGTTTGTACTGCATTACTTTTCTTTCTAATTCGCAGTTATAGAAATTATTACAGACAGATTCGAGAGAAAGAATGTGTAAACATAAACATCAGTAAAAATCAGACACTGTTAATAAATATTGTGTCGTGCCCGGCAAGGCCATCACTTTGAAATGTTGACATAACCAAGTTTTAGGCTTTAAAAACAGTGTTTATTTAAATCTAATTGGACAAGGCCGTGATGAAGCTTCTTAATTTAGCCTATTCTACGCTTCACTAACAGTAACTTAATCCTTACGTCGAACAATGCAAGATTATTATTACTATATTCAAAACTCAATTACGTGTCGAAGGTTGGCTACTTCAATGATAGCCGCAAACAGTCCAGCAAGATTAACCCTGCAAACAAATTAGTATCTAGCAGAACAACAAATCTCGCCGAAAATAGCAACCTGCTGTCTCTACTTCAATTCATTTAAAATAAACTAATTGTTTTCTTACCAAACTGGCAACTACACTCTAATTAATTCTGTACGCTTTGGAACTCTCACGGCACGTTGCGGAAATTACTCCAATTCCAGTTGACTGGTCTAACTTTTTTTCAGGAGACTGGACTCGACCCAAGATTCGTTGGTCCGAACTTTCGATACGGATTGACCAACGTAACCAAATTTGCATAAAATCACAGGAAAATCTCTAACCGTAAATTATTAGAGCCACAAACACTCTTCGTAAACTAAAGGGGGAATTTAATTTTAGAAGACCGAAAAAAGAGTATTTTCAGCATATTTTTTTCTTTTCTGGAATAGGGATAAAGATTTTAGCTCCGGGTTTTTTGCATGTTATTTATTATCGTTTGAAGAATATTTCAATTTTTTAAAATAAAAAATTATGATGTGGATCGAGTTGCGTGAGTGGATTCCCTAGCGTGCGCGCTGTGCACTTCCAATTGAGCAGGATCCGATGGATCACCAGAGTCGTTTGAAATCAGTTTTTGTTAGGGATTATAAAATTAGATAATATTGTCTGGAGTTTTAACCACTTTTAGATCAAAAAGTTGAAAATCAACAAGTTAGCAGCGATTTGAAAAAAAAACTGTATTTCTATCCCCTGTTTTCGTACTTTGGCGTGCTTCTAAATATATATATATACAGTCGAAACTCGTTATCCCGACACCCGGTTTTCACGTCACTCCGCTTATCACGTCAGTTTTTCAAAGTCCCGATTTTCTGTATATGATTTTAATGTAAATAAACTCCGGATTTTACGTCGTTGAATAATTTTCAACTCCGGATATCCCGACGGTTTAGGAAAATTGTCCATTTTTCATAATACATTTTATAAGCACAGCAATTAGTGGTAAGAAATGTCTTAGCCAAACTTTTCACAAAAGTGTCTAAAATACTCATTGAGATAAATAAGAAATTTTACTTTAATCCTTTATGTGAATAAATAAACCCACACACTATGAATGACCCACTTAAGCTCCAGATAGACGTATGAGTCTACTCGTGGTCGTTTTGATCTGGTCAGGCGGCCCTTTCATCCGACTGAAACCGAAGCATTGCATTGCATTGAAACGATCAGAAATTATCTAACATCCATTTCTGAAACAGCAAACATTGATTACAATTTATTATATAATATTGATTACAATTCATTGGATAATATTGAAAAAATAATTGTAGGAAGCACATCTAGGGATAAGCAAAATTTAATTCATCAATATGTCATTAAAAAATAAAAATACAAGTCATCATGAATCTGATTTTTATGCTTTTCAATTTTGTTTTCGTGTTTATTTTGTTTAATAATAATGTTTTATTGCTTAAAACCGCAAGAACAGTTATGAATTTAAAATTGTCTTAAATTAATTAAAAATACAGCTTTTTATAAACATATTCTTCTCCAACTCCGGTTATCGCGACACTCCGCTCATGACGACACTTTTTTCTGGTCATTAGAGTGTCGGGATAACGAGTTTCGACTGTATATATATTTTTTAAATGGCTGAAATTAGTCCAAGCTCCAATACATTATATCACCTTCATTTAAAAAACTTAGCAAGATCGGTTTAATAGTTTTTGCGTTCTGATCCCGCTCAGTTAAAAAAAAGTCATTTTGCGTAAAATGCGTTTATAGTACTCCAAAACAGTCTAAGCCTACAGACGTACTGCACTAAACAGCTAAATAACTACAAAAAGACTTCGAATGAGGCCAAATCGTTGTACATGTCTAATCTACAGACTATAGCGAATAGAAAATTGTAAAAAGAAAAAAAAATCGATTTTTTTCAACAAAACAAAACAAAACAAAAAAAAAAAAAAAAAAAAAAAAGCAAATCCCCTTTTAACCCTTTCAAGGGCAATACCAAAATTCTGGTGTCATTGTGGCATTTGGGAATTAAAATTAAGTGATTTCCTAAAAATACGACCGCCCCTCAAGGGGTTAAAGTAAAAGAAAGTACAGGTTTTTGCGCATGAAGATTAGTATCGACAAAGCGCTCACAATCCAAAAACTAGACTACCCTTATAAGAGAGTTGCTAGTTCATTACATTATAAATGTACTGTGTTGTTTCAAGACACAAATTATATTATTGAATTGCTTGTACTGCATTGATTTTCTTTTTAGTTCGCAATTATAGAAGTTGTTACAGATAGGATTCAGTGTTGCCAGCGGGCTACTTTCTTTTAAATTCAGATTCCTTGTTTGGCACCACTTTTTGAAATAGTAAAATTCGTCTTATTTAATGACATATTAAATAAGATGAAAACAAGGGTAATTTTACCATTTCAGAAAAATGGTGCCAATCAAGAAATCTGAATTTGAAAAAAGTAACCCACTGGCAACACTGGTTAGATTAGCGAAAAAAAAATGCGTAATAAAATTACGTAAAATTCAGTTTTTAAGGCTGTTCCCAAGTTCACTGCTCAACAAGCGAGAAACTTTCTTACACACTTACTGACTCATTGTTAAACGTAAAGGCACAAAATTTGCAGAACTGACTGTGGAATCGACATAAATTTTCCATTTTTTTTTTTTTTTTTTTTTTTTTTTTTTATAATAAATAAATTATTTATCGAGTTATAAGCTATCTTGGGTCACGTGACGATCCGTTTTTCTTCTTTATATCTTCTTTCGGTTGAAAATTTTGTTCAAAAAGCCCACTTTGACAATGTTTTCTGAAAGCGTTTACCAAAAAAATTGAAAACGCCTTTCAATGACTTAGTTTCTGAATAACATCACCTGCCCATTTCATAGCGTTTCCAAACAAAAATGAATTAAAACTTGCGTCATAAATTTGCCCCGTTGGATTTGAGAACAGCCTTAAGGTAATACATATAAATGCACTGTATTGTTTTAAAGCAAAAATTATATTATTAAGCTGTCTGTGCTGTATTAATTTTTTTATATAGCAATTATAGACATGATTTCAGATCGATTAGCATGAAAAAAATATATATAAACATAAAATTTAGATACTGTATTGATTTTCTTTTTAATTCGCAATTATAGAAATTTCTTACATATAGGATTCGGTGTTGCCAGTGTTGCCAGTTGTGTATATACTTTTGTTAAATTCAGTTAAAATTAACTTTTTAGCATACAACACTGTTATAAATGTACTATATTGTTCTAAAGCTCAAATCATTTGTGTTTTGTTCATTTTCTTTCTAAATCGCGATTATAGAAGTGATTTACAGATTTATTAGATCAAAGATAGCGAACCTTCGGGCCAAAAATTCAGAAGCACTACAGTTTAAATTACACCATTATATAAGTTAAATTGCAGCATATTGCCACCAATTTTATGGAGTTACATACATACATACTACACATACATTTTTTACAGTGTATCTATCAATAGTGTAATGTGCCAAACGTTTACCTAAAAATATATTATGGCATATGCTTCTTTAAAAAAAAAAACACTGGTAAATAGCGTTGGTCACTTTAGCAATTTAAATAACAAATAACAACAATCAAAATGAGATTTTCTCTCATATTGGAGTCAGCTTTTGTTTTATTGAAATTTTAATTACAAAAATTTATTAGTTAAGTGGCACATAAATGTAATAGGTAAAAAGAAAAAAAAATACTTTTTTATTTTAGTAATTTTTAACACATCTTTAAAATGGAATATCTAACTTATAATAATCAAAACTGCATAAGAAATGTATCAATAATTTATTAATGTGATTTTTGCAGTTGTACAGCCAATGGAGAGTATTTTAGACCAGGTTCATAATTTATTATTTTTAGTAATATTCATATCGAAATTGTGTACAGTTATCATATTATTTCAATGACTATCTTATGAAATTCATTTGTACAAATTAAGCTTTTAGAATTCACATTGAAAGGCAAATGACAAAGGCATGCAATAACAGGAGGTTTTCTATGCAAAATAATTGTGTTATCTGTGATAGATAGCGTGTACGTTTTAAATAAAATGTCAACTGTATAATGATTCTTCAAATTTAAATTTTTCGAGTGGCAATTCAATAACATTCACCTTTTTATCGTGCAACATCTCTTAATAAATACACTATATTATTTTAGGACATAAATTTTATGATTAAATTATTTGTGCTGTATTAATTTTCTTCCTAATTCGCAACTAAAGTACTAGAAAGAAAAATACTCTTTAATTCAGTAATATTCAGTTTTTAACATACAACATTGTTAATAAATACACTACAGGTAAACTTGTGAAAACGAAATCACTGAAGACTATAAAAAAAAAAAAACTTTCGCTGAGATAGATTTCCGTCTTAGCAAGTACAATTTTATGGTGGTCATTCGGTCAGAATTAGTGTTGGCAGATTCACTGTCACAAAAAGCCAGGCTAAGAGACAGAAAACATTTACATCAAAATTAGGACTTAAAATATAATAAATTCTATGAGAACATAACCTGTCTATAACGGAATCATGTCTTAATAGTAAAAAAAAATCATGTTTTCTAAGGGATGGATCCGATAAATTATACCTTCTAAAACGAAAACCTGTCTAAAACTGGAGTATTCTCCAGTCACTCGATTCCGTCTTAGTAGATTTTGCTTTTATTGAATAAAACCTATGAAAACGAAATCGCCAGGCACCGAAACCAAAACAAGAAACCGTTTTAAAGAGCTAAGTGAAAAACGATATAAATATCAAGTTTCTTGAAATCCCTAAATTCACCTATACTATTTTAAATTACTTCACCCTTTATGTCCCAAATTATGAATTCACGAAAATTTCATCCTCTAAAGCAGTGGTTCCCAACGTGGGGCGTACGCCCCACAGGGGGGCAATATGACTTTTCAGGGGGGCAATTTGAGATTTCTTATTAACAAATTTTCTGTCATTTTTTATCTAATGAAAGTAGTGTCTTAGTCAAAAATAGATATAATAGATGAAAAAATCTAAAAATAACTGAATAAAAATTAATTTTCAAAACGATCCCATCTAAAAGTTCTAAAAATACATTGACACCGAAATAATTATGTGAATTCTTTTGTATAATTTGACACCTTTTATATATTAAAAAATCTTTTTAATTTTTCTGGTTTTAATATTATTTTAGTAAATTACATCTTTATTTTTTTTTTTTTTTTACTATTTATTAAAAAAAACTTGTACACACCTATTCATAGTATAATATGCCCCATGAGGGAAATTTTACATGTGAGATTTTGTAGGGTTTTGACTATTGACTAAAATTGACTATTTGGACATGTTTAATCTAAAAAATATTTTGAATGATCTAAATGGGGTGCTACATTTATGAAATTAATATAACCCCGTGCGCATCACGGAAGGAAAGGGTTGAAAGTAAACTTCTTATGGCTCTTCTGCAGACCACATACAGAATATGACGTTCATGACATATGCATTTTAAAATTTAAAATTGGAGAAAACATGGTGGCCAAATTATAATAGTGCGGGGGAAAAGCCCCCTATCAAAGAAGTATGTTATGAGAGGAAAGAAAAATAGTAACTTAAAATGCATAAAAGAGCGAATCCGAAAATATTACCTGCGAATTATGTTATCCATACAGTCTCGCCGATAAACAAATATCACTTATTCTGAACGAAGTGCTAAAATCCATTATAAAATGTATCAATTTTATCAGCTGTAATACAAAATATGAGAGAGATTTCAAGAAATTTTACGAGAATAAAAATTATAAATAAAACTATGTGATAAATAAAACTATTTATCACTTTTAAATTTGAGGTAAGTTGCCAAAAAACAATAAAACTTTTGTAGATGTAAATTCGGAAATCCATGGCATCACTACATTCATGGTTAAAAGCATACTCGTAATTAAAAAAATATGATTTTGATAAATTAAAGAATGTGAAATCACTTATCAGAGGCCAACCGGAAAAATGGAAGTTTATTTTTTATGTGACAATATTTATATGATATAGAAGGGGAGGGGGGACATCATAATTTTAGAGATGCTTAGGTGGGGTGACCAACCCCCCAAAAAAAGGTTGGGAAACACTGCTCTAAAGCATTTATCGTGATTTTTTGAAACTACATTAGAAGATTTACACAACCATTTAAAAAATTTTAGAAGGATTTTGCCAATTAAAATTAATTAATTAAATTTGAATTTATTGGGATTTTGTGCATTATTTATAACTGCACTCAAATCGTTTATTTAAAATATTTGTTTTAGTATTTTGTAGAATTAGGAAATGTACAAATATAATGTTCTTACAATAGAAATATAGAAATATCTCCGAATTGAAAAATTCCGCGCGACAGAGAAGTTGCCGGAGGGCCACGTGTTTGACATGCCTGCTTTAAAGAAACATTTACTATTTGAGGACATCAGTTTCAAAAACTCGCCTTATCCAAAAAATCAAATTTTGGGAAGTCGCGAAAAACCTGTAACTGCGACCCCGTGCATCGAATACCTCCAATTTTTTGTACACTTATAGCTAGTTGCTGTGTGATATCATTGTGTTAAGTTGGAAAATCTACTTTAATTCATTTAATTAATTAATTGGAAAAAAGTTTCGGATAAGAAGAGTTTTGTTGCCAACTTAAGAATAAGAAGAGTTTTTTGCCAAGCTATGAATAAGAAAGTTTTGATATCAGTTTCTTTAAAAAAAAAACATCATTTATCATACTTGTTGAAAGAAATTAATAGTTTCTATTTTTGGTCATCGGATGATAATATTTTGTATTCAAAAATAATCCTTATGACAGCAATAAGTATGATTCAAATTTAGTATTACGTTTTATTATAAAAAAAATCAAACTTATCAACAATCAAATAAAATTTATCATTACTAGTTTATGATTAAAATAACATTTTTTTTTCTAATATAATATAATCTATATAACATATAATATTATATATATACATATATATAAAATAATATAATGTACTTATAGAATATCCAAAAATAAATTAAACAATTAACTCATTGAGTTTTTCTTCTACGGAATATCATCGTAATCTTCCTCGACCATCTCCTTCTGTTCTGGTTCCTTAGAAATAATATTTTTATAGAAAGTAAGCGCCTCCATTTCTGACTAGTTTTCATCAAAATGTTTTTTTAACAATACATGCACATCCTTAAGTTTCTCTTGCTTCACGGGGAATCTCTCTCCCTTCTTTTTAAAAAGAAAGTCCAGTTTTCAGATGCCTCTAGCACAACTTTTAAGCTCTGAATTTTAATATTCCAAGAATCTTACGAAATACACTTCCAAAAATTTGAAGATGGCCATGGTTCTTAGTCTTTATATAGTACTATATGGTAATGCCTTTGAAAGAGCACTGAGATGTACTTAAAAAAAAAGCTTTCAAGGTGAACATTTTACTTTTCTGGATGTTTCATGGAAGGAAAGAAACCTGGACGGTTTCTTGAAGGAGATGTTTGAGCTGTGAACTTCAAAATAAAGTTATCTTATGCAGTTTTGTCTTTGCTTGAAAAAAAAGCTTGGTGAAAGCGTCATACATCTTGCATTGAGAGAGTTGAATACTCGAGGTTCTCTTTCTGGCGAGTGCACTTTGAGAGGACCGGAAATGCCTTAGCTTTATCCCTGAGAATAAAAATTAAATATTTTAACTCTTTCTGATAGTAATAAATATAGAAAGTGACTCTCCATTTTGAACTTACATTGTAATCTTTCGTGTGTATTCTTTACTAACCCATGTGTTCGTATTTCTTTTTCTCTTCTTCCCCCTTCCCCCCCAAAATGCAAAAGGTTATTCACTGTCTGTAATACATAAGACACGATTTAAAACTTTTTTAATTAGTTTGTTTGAATAGAACAGATAAAAACTTTAAACGAAAATAGCAACAGGTCGCAGAGAAATGAAGGAAAGTTACTGTGATAGTAGCTGATAAGATAGTCGTCCGTTGGTCTACGCATTCGCATGGATAAAGCTAGTTTTGTTGCCAACACCCTAGTGGATAAAGCGAGTTTTGAAACCAAAGCAATATTTCAAGAACCCAAAAATAAAGAATAAAAATATTTTTTTTTACCGATTATAGTGTTTTTTCTGTGCAGGTTTACCAATAGAGAAAACTCGATTTTTTTAATTTAGGATAAGGCGAGTTTTGAAACTCACGTCCTCATTTAAAAGTATACATAATGCGTACAACAGTAATATTGTTTTTAACCCATTTGTACATATTTTTTTCGAATAAGCATAACATGTATCTTTTCGAACCCGGTTTTTCTAACGACGCGACGCATTGGATGCGAATATGGTAGAAGAATATAAATATTGAATGTTGGGATATTACATATTTTGGAATGAAATGATTTTATAATCATTTAATGTTTTTTATAACTTTGTATTTTCATAATAATAGATAAGACTTAAAATATAGATAATGTAGTATTTTGGCGTAAAGAAAAACTTAAGTTAAAAAGAAAATTTTGACTGGATTAAAAATGATAACAGTATCAAAAGACAGCCCACCCCTCTTACCCTAGAGATAACTTACAATATAAAGTGCCAGACCCCACCCTAAAGTGATTAAGACTGTTTTCAAATCCAAAGGGTCAACTTTCTGACATAAGTTTTAATTCATTTTTGTTCGGAAACGCGTGAAACTAGAAGGTGTTGTTATTCAGAGACAATGTCATCGAACTGTTTTTTTTCCGTTTTCTTGTAAACGCAATAGATCTTTCAGAAAATACTGTCAAAGTTGGCATTTTGAACCGAACTTCCGAACGAAAGAAGAAAATCCAGTCTGTAAGGGGAGAAAAATGCCGTGTCACGTGATCAAAATCGCTTATAACTCAATAGGTAATTTATTGATAAAAAAAATGGAAAAAACAGTTCGATTCCAAATGGCTTCCATTGTCAGGCTTTCCAATTTTATATATTTCCGTTAAAAAATGAATTTTTAAATGTGTCAAAACGTTTTGCGCTTGTTGAGCAGAGCAGTTGAGAACAGCCTTAACGTTATATATATGCGTCCCCAATGTACATATCTCAAACCTAAATTTAATTAAAATGAAATAGAAAAGTGTAACGTTTTTGTTAGGTTAAAAGCCTGCAGATGGCGGCACCAAACTTAAAGTTAAGTATTCCTACGCTATCCATTTAAAAGATCTACTTTTCTTGTAGATGTGATCAGTCTCAGATGTTAATAAACCTCTATAAATGTGCTTTACCCAGTGCTACTCATTTGAATTATGTCGTTATTTTGAGTAACTAATATTTAAGATAGTATAAAAAATGTTACCGTAATTTTCCGCGTATCCGCCGCGGCTTAGTTAAGTCTTTTTCAAACCGGAAATTTCATTGAAAAAAAGAAGACAAAAAAGTGCTAAGAAGAAGCGAGTCACATTTTATTTAAAATTAATTCTGGTAGGAAATCGAGTTATCTGAGGTGCGGCGAATACGCGCGAAATTACGGTACATTGTTCATTTTTAATTGTACGATGATTACAGTCTTCTTTTTGATAAATTAATTTATATTTAATATTTTTTATTGCATTTATTTAGAAAGAAGTCTAATGTAATGCACACAATATATATGGTGATAGAGATATTAACCCTTTGAGCTCTGATGGGTGAATTTCTTCCCACTTAATTTTAATCTCCAAATGTCACATTGGCACCGGAATATTCAACCAAATTTATTTGAAAATAGATTAATGTATTTTTTTCGTGTATAATATAAGTCGAATCTTTGTTTACAAAATACTGGTGCTAATGTGACGTTAGGGCATTTTGAAGAAATTCACACCCAGAGCTCAAAGGGTTAAGGTGTATAGGAAACTATATATTATGAAAAATGTAGTCATTTTAGCTTAACTCCTGTTCAAAATATAAAATTCATTAAAAATTAAGTATATTTACATAAGAAGCATTAACTTTTGATTTGCAGAATAAATTTTTGCTGCTATCTACAAAGTTGAAAATATTCTATGAGTTTACATCAGTTTAATTTTTTTTATTAATTCGAAATTTTAAATTCACATAAAAATTTAATGAAATATTAAATCATAAAATTAAAAAATATATACTTTTATAATAAATTAATTTAATATATTTTTTAATCTGAGTAGAATTCTGTTTTCAAATGTTATAACGATAAACGTTTTAACAAAAAAAAAAAAAAAAAAAAAAGTCTTCAGTTACTGGATTTTTGTATTAAGTTCAAAAATTTGCTGCTGACTTTTGGTCCACCCTGTATTAGAGTACAAGTCCCCCCCCCCCCCCCCCTCGTACAAATATAGTTCTTCAAATGAAGCGAGCGTACCGCAGAAATCTTGGTTAAATTTAAACGCTTTACAATTTTTTAAAATTATTTATTTATTTTTACTGATTGTTCACGTCATAAAAGATTTTAACAATTAAAACATTGCTTTCTGGTTTTTCCTACAAATAACTTTGAAACAAAACTGTATAAAGAGAAGGAAAAGCGCCGGGTAGCGACTTTTTCGAAACGCAGGTCACTACGTCACTTGAGGAAAATAGTTTGAAATATTTTAAAGATATTTATTTATTTACATTTGTTTTGGTTTTTGTAGTATTTCTAAAAACGTACTGAACAAATTTTGATGAATTTTAAATGGTACCAATTCGAGAGTATCCTTTTTAAATAAAAAAAAAAATAATAATAATAACATGAATCAGTCGCGCAGTTTCGGAGTAATCGGTGAAAATACATAAAAAGATACTTATGCGTCGAATTGAGAACCTCCATCTTTTTTTAAAGAAAAGTGTAAATTCTAATTAAAGATAGCAAATGCATAGCTGCCAAATTCCGTCTTTATTTTTATTTTTTAATCACATTTATACACTATGAATAATATATATATATACTGTCTAAGGCGGCATCGGTTGGGACTGAGGAAAATTATCGTGGTAGACAAAATTCCGGCCGGCTTATGCAAAAAAGCTCCCCGCCCTTCAAAAAAAAAAAAAAAAAAAAAAAGAAAAAAAATCTCGATCTTTGACAATCTTTCATCGATTTTCCTGACTCGAAAATCGATAGAAAACTGAAATTCTGAAAGATCCTTTGTCTTTATAGATAAATGAGAAACGCTATTCAATTTCTTAGTACTGCTGTAATACATGCAAATTGGAAATTTACACAAATAAATAAATAAATAAATAGACTTCGAGAATGAGATAGAACGCTATTATTTTGAATTTGAGTACAACCTTAAAGTATAATATATTGTACTTTAGAAAATATATATTTTCATAAATTTGCATTCTACTAGAAATAATAACTTTTAAATGAAATTTTGTATAGGAAAAAATGGCATAAACAAGAATTCCTTAAAATTTAAACAGTTTCTGTTCTTTTGAATTAACTTTTTCAAAGTGTTACGGAATTTAACTAACATCCTCGACATCGAGTATTGACATTTGACTTAACAGTTTTAAAGTTGGATAAACGAAATTCCCTTTTAAAAATATCATTTTTTTCGCCATATGCAAAATTGGGACTTGAAAACCCTTTCCATTTCCGCGTTAGACAGGTTCCGCCTAATGCAACATGAATTAATGTAATTATCTGTGGGTTCACCGGGACTTGAAGAATTTTCCGCGGTAGTCAGATTTCCGGCTTACACGGAGTCCATCTTAGGCAGAATTTACTGTATATACAAATAAATAAATAAAGTGTTGCCTGACATCTATGTATACTAGTTATATCGTTCCATTCATTAAATAAAATCACTGGTTGAAATATGTTTATTTGACATGAAAAAAACACATTTGCTGGCCGTTATGCAAATGGAAAAGGAATACCGAATTTAAGATCTCAAACAAATTCTCTAGATTGTTCGAAAATATTTCAATATAATAAAATGATAATATCGTAGATGGATACACTTGTAATAATGAAATGTGTAAATATTAATAGATAATGATACAGATAAATGTGTGTATATGTTAATAGAAAAATATATTATTGATACGATAATTTGAATTTATTTCTTTAATTCAACAAAAGTTTTAATTCATATTGCACTAGTAAAAACAACATTGTTATTATTACTACTTTTATAGGAAAATGAAAAACTATGTTTCCCCGTTAGAATTTCTTTGTAAATAATAAAAACAGCCTATATAAATATTTCTTAGTTATGGAGATATTGATTGTTTGAGCAAATATAAATTTTAAATTACAATCTGGATCAGGATGCTTTTGGATAAAATTATTGATAAAATTTCGAATTATGCGCAGTGAATTTTTTATTTTTATTTATTTTTTTTTTTTGACTGAATAAACAATTAAATGCGATAGCAATTAATATACATGGTGACCAGAAATGAACTCCACAATTTGAAAATTCAATAATTCATTAACTATAATAAATAGGAATATGAAATGAGTGACATTTACATTTGGTGGCTCTTAAATTTGATGTACTGTAATTCTAAAAATAGTTCAAATTTCAGACAATAGATGTCACTATACCGTCTGAAACATTAAGAATGCTCCAATAAATTCAAAAAATTCAATTGTCTTTTCGTGTTTCAATAGCTGAATAGGATAAATAATACAGCTTGAGATATTTTTTATGCAGTTTTACACGCTAGTTTCTGCATTTTTGTAGTTTGAGACGATGCAGAGCCATCTATTGACGGAAATATGAACTGCTTTAAAAATTACAGTATATAAAATTTAAGAACAACCAGATAGAAATGTCACTTTTTTTCATTTTCAAATTTGTGAATTAGTTAATGAATAATTAAGTTTTCAAACTGAGACGTTTATTTCTGGTCACCATGTACCAACAAAAATCCTAATTTAAAATTCATTTCATAATGTCTTATGACGGTTTAAAAAGGTTATTTAATTTAATTTAATTATATTAATTTATTTGTTTCTAAATTTTAAAGTTAGATCTTTTGGTAAATTATTAAATAAAACTGCCACATAAAATTTTAAAAGACAATTAACAGAGATTAAATTAATTTACAAATAAAATTATAATTTAAGATTAATTTTACAGTGTCTTATGAGACTGTTATTTTTGTTGTCTATTTTCCATGTTTCTAAACATTAAAAGTTAAATTTTCAGACTTAGGTAAATTATTAAATAAAATACATTATTTTTAAGATTTTTTTCTTTTTGCTAATATAAAGGTCAGTTTTAACCTACATAAAATTTTGTTTTTATTAATAAGATTATCTGTTTATTTACTTATTTATTCATAAGTTTGAATATATTCTATAAATTGCCTAAATTTAAGAATTTAAATTCACATAAAAAATATTATAAAATACTAAAGCATAAAAAATTAATATATATATGTGACATAGCGACAGCAGAGGTTAGCAAAAATCATATTTTCCTGGGTTTCCATTTTCATGCACACAGGCGTGTTGGCTGGCTGGTTAATAAAAACGAACATAGATGGAATAAATAATGGAGAAACAGTCAACTGAGCTAAATTCCAATTTTATTTAGCATTTTTAAGAGCAATTTTGTAGGGACATGCTCCATTCATTCGATGCTAAACCTGTTATTTACTGCCCGGTGGTAAGTGAAAATTATGAAGAAAAAGGAACTTCACGTTCACTTTCGAAATCGTATAAAGCCTTCCATCTCAACGCTGATCTCCCACATTTACTCTTCGGTACTCTACATCTTTTTACATACGTAGATACACTCTGTTCTATACATTTCTCCACTCTTCTACCACATTTCTTCACCTTCTACCACATCTCTCTACCTATCTAGCTATCAGTACTCTACCTATCAGTACTTATACTACCTCGCTCAACGATACAAAATAAGTCATGTGATTCCATTTCCCCAATCATATCCACTGCTTAGACGGACTATTCGCACTTCCAGTCGTATTAATCTCGAGGTAAACGAGTTCCCTACCGCCAAAGATTGTTCCAGAATATTCCATAGTCTTCAACCAGACGCGCAAGGTGTAAACAAACTAATTGTCTCTGCTGTCGAGATGACTTCTAAAAATAGCTTCCCCCCTCTCCGGGATAATTTATGAGTTACAATATTTTAGCAATTAAATAAAGAATTGAGGGGAATATGATATACCGGGATTTGATAGCGGGTTTTAATAGAAATTTAAATTTTTTTAAAAAGGTCTTATTAAAGAAATATAAATAGTTAGAGCTATTATTTTTAGATTTACGCAATTTGGAATAAATATTAATATATGGATTAAGATCTTATGGAGATAAATAGCCTAGGGTTTTGACTTAATAAACTGGTATAATCTACAGAATATTACTAAAAAGGGAAATTCATATAAAGTACTTTTAAACTTGGCGAAAATTTTTAAATTTCGTAATATATATATTAGGGTGGTGCGAAAAAAGTCAAGTTGATTTTTCCGAGTTGCTATAGTGCGGAAAAGTTGCGATTGGTAAATACAAGAAAAACAAAAAAAAAATCATTTAAATCGGACTTTATCTTCCGATCCCGCAAACCGCCTAAAAATTTCAAAAAATTGAAAATTTCCGATTTTTCCAGAATTTTTTTCTTTTTTTACGTATATATATTTTTTATCGCTATAATGAAAAATATTTGCAGATTGTAATGTTTAATAATAATAAAAATAAACAGTTGCGTTTAAAGAATAGCTTCCGATCACGCAAGCTCAATAAAAATCGGCAAAATTTCAATTTTCAGTGATTTTGATGAATAAAGAAAATAATCTCCTGAGATCAGTTTGCGTTCCAGTATTAACATTTGCATATAAATTGTACAATGTACAACTCTTTGCTTGTTTAGATATTTGATAATGTTTAGACAAACCAGAACTCACCACGGGAAGGTAGCTGCACTTCGAGTTCAAACCACACCCTATCCCCCATCCAACCAATGAGGGTGTTTGCTATTTACATTACTTAAATACATAATTTGTTATAATAGAATCAAAACACTGTATTAAAAAACTAGTGTCGTGACAGTATAAGATATACAATTTGTTATGTCATCTGTTTAAGTCTGACTTTTAGACGCAACTTTGTACTGCGATTTGGTGGTAATGTCTGGTATTATGGACATTGATTTCAGTGTTGCCCTGATGCTCTTTTGATTGGGGCCCACATACCTTAAATGATGCTTCTGTTACAGATTTAATGCACCGCTGGACATCTTACGTGTGGTTGGGAGACTTTTTATCATCCCAGAGTGAGATATGACCTGATTGAACGAAGAAATGTATTTCTTCATGGGTTAATCTCCGAAAAAGCGGTGGAAATGTTAATTTTGCTACATTGCAATCAATTAATTCTGGATTGTAGGAGTGATAAAGATTCAGATGCCTTTACCCTTTGAAACATTCTGCCTGGCTTTTAACAGCCCTAACTCTCTTATGTGCCTCCTCTTATAAAATACCATTGCCATCCATACCATACCATTGGTTCTCCGGGTGAGCAAAGAACGAGTTTCGTTCAGTTTCAAAGACTACACTTTCTTCAGGTTGTCACGTAAGTATCGAGATGTTTCAATTGCTCTGTACAGATGAATAGGCCCGTCTGTAATGTACTTACAGCATTTTATTTCAAAACAAACTGGCAAGTAAGATTTTAAAATAAAAGTCAATATGGCTTTAAGGCATCCGATGGGTTTTCCACGCTCGCGTAAAGTCGAAGGGCTCTATTTGCACAAGTGAGCAATCTGGCATGTGAAATTGGGCCGGAGTCACACTTTAATAAGTCATTTGGAAAGTTGTAACTGTTAATTGCTTGACTTATGCCAAGAAGATATCTTTGGCCCTTGCTCAACAGTTGCCTGTCCACTTCTGGAATTTCACAATCAGTCAATTGAAAATTTATCACCGAGAGCTTTACACAACAATGATATTGTGTCCAAATGGTGTACTAAATGATCTTGGGCCAGTAGTTTCAACATTCAAATGTTGAAAAAGATGGCGGGAAGGTAAATCAACAAAATGGAATAAACAAACAACCCACTGTAGTGGTCGTCAGAGATAAACTTCAAGCTTTCTGATAGCACCACCTTTTTATCCAGTATTGGTATTTGTACCATCACAGCCTACCAAATCTAAGTATTCTAGTGAAACCCCTTGTTCAGTAAGACATGATACTATGAAAGCTACAATGTCCTTAGCAGGCCCGGAGTTTGGAGGCACATGGCCTAAATAAACTGAGTCACGTTCTTTTATGACAGGAAAGTGCTCCTCTTTAATAGTTTGACGAACCTGTTTAGATGCAAAACTTTCTTTAACTGGGGTATCGTCCTTTCTTCCGTCAAAATAGTATATGCCATGTAGTTCATCTGAATCCAGTTGACTTTTCTGTAAATTTTATGGAGTTAGGTGAGGCTAGGTGGGAGCGCGTACGCCGACTTCAGCGCTGTTTTCCAACGTGGCTAAAGGCAGTTGGGTGCACTACTAAATTTTTCAGACCTGAAACGAACTCTTCGTGGTAAGGTCTAGGTTGTTTAAAAATAACTTAATATGCTCAATAGTATCAATTAACATTTAAATCTTAACCTGAGACTGCAAACTGACCTCAGATGATTATATTCTTAATGCATGAAAAACACTCAAAATTGAATTTCTGCCGATTTTTATTGAGCTTGTGCGATCGGAAGATATTCTCTAAACAAAATTATTATTATTATTATTATTAAACAGTACAAACTGCAAATATTTTTTCCTATAGCGATAAAAATATATAAACGTAAAAAAAAAAAGAAAAATTCTGAAAAAATCGGAAATTTTCATTTTTTTTGGAATTTTTAGGCGGTTTGCGTGATCGGAAGATAAAGTCCGATTTGAAGAATTTTTTTTTTGTTTTTCTTATATTTACCAATCGCAACTTTTCCGCACTATAGCGACTCGGAAATATCAACTTGACTTTTTTCGCACCACCCTAATATATATGTAATAATAAAAATTTAACTCATCATTAACTCATAGCATAAAGTTATGATACAGCATAGTGTTTTCTCGACCCACTTAAGGCGATATGAGTATGATTATGATTAGGTAATTGAAAGATAATTAATATAGCTAGCATATCTGTAGCTAAATCCTGCAAACATAACATGACAAAAAGAAAGAGAGAGAGAGAGAGAGAGAGGGAGAGAGAGAGAAGGAATGGAAATGTAGATTACAGAGATTAATTTTAAGAATTTTATTAAATGATGAGTTACTAGTTACAATTCTCAGTAAAGAGTTATTCTCTCTTAAGAGTTACAATTCTCAGAAAATCATCATTTACTAGTTTAAGAGTTACAATTCTGAATTTCAGAATTTTTCAGAGTTTTAGAAATCTTATGATGGCCATATGATAAATAATACCATAACAACAGTATTGTATGACATTAGATATATCATATCAAAGATTTTTCAGGCATTTCAGACAGGGATGTCATAGCACTAAAGATCATACAATAAAGTATGCTGTAAATAGGTTTGCTTAAATAATTGTTTTGTATTTTTATTGTTATTATTATTGTTAAATTTGATATTATTAATAATTTTATTATTATTGTGATATATTTAATTTATTTATATAAACTGAAAGGTAACTGAAAGGACTTTTAAAGATTGAGTTGCTAGTAGGGATACGTTTTTAGACGAACATTATACTTTTTAATCCCAATTTGAAATTTACTTTTGGGGACATTTGTCAGAAGTAATTTCACTAGCCTACTCATACTGTAACAGCTCGATTCAACTCCTACCTCATAGTGAGGTAGACAGTAGAATTTTATTACTGAACTATTATGAATGAACTACAGTCCGTGATCTATTGACATGAATATGAACTTGCTCGTGAATATGAGCCATGAATATTCCATAAAAACGTTCTTCTGTAATAACCTAAAGAATGATTACTCTTAAGTTTTATATTTACTTTATTCTATATTCATATGAATAAAACTATCTTTGTAAATTGTAAACAACATTAACCTCTTGTCCTTGTATTTTCAATACCAATTCCACTAGTTCGCGTTATAATGTCAAAATTTAAATTTAATAGTCATTATTAATATTTTAGAAAGTTTATTTAAAGCCTACTCCAGGTGACAAAATTATAATCCAAGTCCATGTAACATTTCCCTTCTATGAACTTGCAGGTCGAAGGACCTACCAGTTCATCCAGTCTTTTTGAGAGGGGGATATGTAATAATAAAAATTTTCGCCCTTTTATCTTTGTAAAACTATTCCAAATTCTTAACATTTTTCCTTTTTTGCCTATCTTTAATAATATCTTTTGTCTTTAATTTCATGCATTTAAAACTGCGTATTCTTTTATTAGTCTAAAAACCTTAATCCATTCGCGTCATCTTATAAAACCCATTAAATTACTTTTTCATTTTATTCTAAAAATAAATTCTTTTTCTTTCAAATGTGTTTAATATCATTTGTTCTTTGGTGTTCTATTCCCATCATTCCTTGCAAATCCCACCAGCCATTGTTTGCGCAATAATTCTGACGCCGAAGCTATATAGATCGCATCGTTGTCACGCGTGCCTTTCCCCTTCCCCCCGGAGCTACTCCTATCGTATTCTGCTCTTATCGCATCCTCCCGGCTACTTGTACGGGATTTGTCATTTAACGTGTATTGTATTCATACGCATGCAGTTTTCGGAAGTATATAACCAGCTGCATGGGCTAGGAGAGAGTAGAATTTTACGATTATTGAGTTGCTTAATTAAACCACGCCACCTGGAGTGTTTTTTTTTCTGAGTCTTCATCATTTGTTCTAATACGTAACATCTAGTGGTACATTTTACTACGTAGCAACTGCCCGCACATGGATCACCTATAACTAGTGGAATTTGGTGCATTATATGGTCGATTAATAAACGTTTTGATGCATCTATAGGCATCGATTATTATGCTTCGGAAAACATTCCAGTGGACCACAACCAGGCCTTCCACTCTTCCATCACGATTGTACGGCTGCAAAAAACCATGATTTCTTCATTGAGTACATAATGTGGGTATGCTGGTGCTTAAGATCTACATGTTTATATGATACGAGTGAAATCGTTTCATATATATATAATAAAGATAAAATCACAAATATATGAACAAATTGGTAAAATTCTAAAGATGAATATATATATCTGTGTTTGGATGTGGGTTGCGTTCCCAAAACATCCCGACCGCATACTGACCGCAACGAGAAGGTGCAGCTATTTCTCATGAGAACTAACGCAGCTTGCAAAACTCAAAAGATAATAAACTTGATGACTGGGTGATTTTGCATCTGCAGCCTGAGAACCGAAGGTTAAAATTCACTTCAGAGTCCCTCTTTAAGGGGTCTCAGGACTCTAAAAGCTTTAAAATTTTCGAAATTTTATCTTTTTTGGATGTTAAACTCATATCTTTTCTGAACATTTTGATATAATTGCTTCCTTGAAATTCCTATTAGAACTAAAGTTATGGCTTTTACATTTATACACGTTCAATAGCTGAAGCGTCGTTTCGGAAACTTTGAAGCCATTTTTCTCCAAATGACGTTTTCTGGCATAACGCGCACGATATCTCAAAAACTTATGAATATTTTTTCATGAAAAATTTAATAAAATATAGGTTTTATGTTAGTCTGTATAAACTGAACCTAAAATTTCCGTTTTATTGTTCAAAACAATATTTTGTTAGGTCATTATACTGTTGAAATTTTCTTAATTTTGCGTTAGCTAAATGCAACTTTGTATTAAAAATATAAAAAAGCTTTAAAAATAAATTTATTTAGGTTCGTGATAATTATTATAATCTGAAGTATAAGTAGGCACCAAAAGTTTCATTCTAGTTGCAACACTTATTTTGTAATCGTGCGCATAAGCTGTTATGCCGATTTTTTGCTCATCAAATGTCTAGCAGTTTCGAGACCCCTGTAAATGCTAATTCTGCATCTTATAATTTTTTAAATACATGAAATGAAAGAACATAGTTATATATTTTATTTCAATTAAAATTGTGTCTTAAAATCAAATACATTTTAAGATATTAAATGTTGAAAATGGTCTTTTTTTTTCATTTTTTCCAATTTTAAGAGTCCTGAGACCCCTTAAGCTGGCCTGGAAAGACGTCTCAGCCAAGCTCGGATAACGCCGAAGTATTGACGGCCGGTAAATCTCAGCAAAAGCCCTTTCCCTCCTAGAATTGTAAATATTAATTGCATATACATTTTATTGAAGTCTTTAACATTAGTCAAGATCTGCATTAAACTCTTATATTTGCTATCTATTGAGTCTGTCTCTTCTCACATGTTCTCATATATATATATAACAAGTAAATTTATTATATATATATATTTTTTTTTTACTTGTGGTAGTATTCGATTTTTTTTTTAGTTCCGAAGTTAGAAATTATAGAGATTGAGGGAGAAAAAAGTTTTCCCTATTAGAGCTCCGTATAATTAATAAGAAAACTGTACTTAATTAGTTTTCTACGGTAGTTTAATGGGCAATTATACATTTTAAATTACATTCGGAAGTAGGACGGTGTTAGATCAAATTACAGATAAGTATAAGAAATATACGCAGTTCATTATAATTTTCTTAAATTATAAAAACAATTAACAGAGATTAAATTAATTTACAAATAAAATCACAATTCAAAATTAATTTTACAGTATCTTATGAGACTGTTATTTTTGTTGTGTATTTTCAATGTTTCTAAATATTAAAAGTTAAATTTTCAAACTTAGGCAAATTATTAAATAAAATTACCTGAAAAAAAAATCCCAAGTAAATTTAATTTCAAGATTTAAATATTTTCGCCTTTTTAAAATTTTTGCTATTTAAATGCATTATTTTGGGGGGAGGGGGGGGGGGCTAAAGTTATTGTTTTGAAACATATACAATTTTAATGAAACATTAAAGCTTGAAATTAAAAAAAAAACTTTACAGTAAATTAATTTGATATGTTTTTTAACTTGATTAGAATTCTATTTTTAATACCCGAAGTTAAAAAAAAAATCCCTATGTATTTACAGTTTTTTAAGAAATTGTGTTTTATAATAAGTCAATCTGTACATTTATTTATTTATTAATTATTATTATTACTATTACTATTATTGAGATTATGTAAACTACTGTCATTTTTTCCATAACTGAAAACATATGAAAAGCAAATTCTACTTATTACATAACAATATTTCATTATCGATAAGTAATGATTTAAACTAAATTCATTCACCTAACAATGTTTAAATACAAAATCTAATTAAAGATATCAAACGGAAAGGGAATACTAATTTTACGAACGTAAATACGTTCATTAGAACAATTGTTCGAAAATATTTGAAATTATTACAGTGATGATACCCTAGATTTTACACTTTTAATCATTATTTCGTGTTCGCCAAAACTTTTCATGCATTTCATATGAATATAAATGTTCTAATTAATAGAAAAAGTTATTATTGGCGCGGGAGACTCGAAATTATTTCCTTAATTCGTCGATTTAATTTAAGCTAAGCTATATAAAATAACAATATTATTATTTTTATAGAGATGGAATGAGAAAAAGGATATTTCTTATTAGAATTATAGGTAATTAATAAACACAACTTAAGTGTAATTAAATATTTTTTAGAAAAGAGATAACAGTTCTTTAATGAGCAGTTATAAATTTCAAAAGCCAATCTGCATTTGGATGCTCTTTTATACAATTACAAATAAATATTAGAATTACGCGCAGTTCATTAAAATTTTCATAAATTGTGAAAACAATTAATTGCGATTACAATTTATGAACAGCAAGAAATTATAATTAAAAATTTATTTTATAATGTTTTATGCTTGTTTAAAAATTTTATTATTTTTTTTTTAGTCTTTCTAAACTTTAAAGTTAAATTTTTAAATATAGTTGAATAATTAGATAAAATTATCCAAAGAAATTTTAAAAAGTTGTAAGATCTATAATTTTCTTTTCTTTTTTCAGATATATTGTTTTTAATCTAATGTTTTACCATAACCTACCTAAAATACTGTTTTTATTATTTATTTACTTACTCATTTACTTACTTATTTATTCACAAATCTGAAAATATTCTAAGAATTTGCATTTGTTTTGTAATTCATTTTGTTTTTATTTTTTCGTCTAAATATAAGATTTTAAATTTACAAATGAGTTAAATATTAAAGCATCCAAAATTAAAAAAAAAAATTATAATAAATAAATTTATTAAATATTTTAAATATATATTTCTATTATATATTATGCATAAAAAGAAATAGGTATTATATATTTTTAGAATTGATTTTTTAATTTTCGAAGCTTAAAATTATTCCGAAAATCTGCAGTGCTTTTAAGGAATTTGGTTTTATAATAAATGCAATCTCAAATTCTCCCCCCCCCCCCCAATACACCCCTATTGTGTAGATTATTTTAATCACTAATGTAAATGCCCGTCCTAGGACGGTGGGTAATAATTGTGTCTTTCACTTAAAATTTGAAAAACTGATAAAAAAAATAATTGACAATATGGAAGCGTTTAGATGGGCAAAGTTCGGCTAGTTTATGTTCTAATAAACACACAATTAGCATTTACAATATTTCTGGGTAAACCAGGTTTTCCGGCTAATATACCATAAAAAAATTAAGATTTCTTAATGAAACAAAAATTTAATAAATATGCAATAAAAGTGCGTAATTAAAACAGTCTGCTGCAACTATTGAAATAATACTATTTTTTAAATAACACTTTGAAATTGTATTTTATTGTTTACCTCCCCTATTCCCCCCCTCCAATTTTTTTTAAATATGTATATTGATTAATAAATAAGTATCTCGGATTGAATCCCAACCGTCTAATCCCCTAAACTTCTGTCCTCCTGATGCAAAGCCATAAATCAAAAATTATTAATTTTACTTTTCGTATAAATATTAATTTTTTACTTTTAAAGTATGGAATATGTTTTTTTTTAGTTTAAATTTACATGCACCTGTATATAAAAAAGGAAAATATAAGTAATGTGTAATTTAAAAATAAGTTATAAAATGCCGGGATATTATTTCGAGAGGGGAGGGGGGGGGGCGTCTAATCCCCTAAGCTTCTGTCCTCCTTATGCAAAGCTATAAATCAAAAATTATTAATTTTACTTTTCGTATAAATATTATTTTTTTTACTTTTAAAATTATGTTTTTTTTTTTTTTTTTTTTTTTAAGTTTAAATTTACATACTCCTGTATATAGAAAAGGAAAATGTAAGTAATGTGTAATTTAAAAATAAGTTACAAAATAATAAGTTTACAATATTTAAATTGATTACTTTTTTAAAAGAAAGTCAGTTTTATCAATTTTTTGCAGGGCAAAAAAGGATATTCTTAAAAATACCATATCATTGTTTTCCGTGAATCACTTTATATGAGAAATAAATTAAAATTCCTTACATGTCGCAAAGAAAATTTAATATGATTGCAACTTAATACTTGAAATAATCTCAAGTGACACTTGGCGATTTATTTTGGTGGTGAAATGCGATGTGCCTTCTGATTTGTTAGGAAGAAGTGTCTACCAATGCTCAATTATCAGGACTTGTAACCTTGAGAAGTAGTCGCGGGATTCTTGTTTCTTGTCAACCAATGAGAGAATGGAACCTTTCACCCTTGAGTCTCTTCCTCGGAGACTGGTAAGATTGGTGGATTCTCCCCGGATGCGTTACACTGCCTTTTATTATATAGAGATCGTAAATTTTTTCACAGTCCAGGATATAAGAAATGCACGTTATACTTATAATAATATTTTATTGATTTAAGCTAAATTCATTCATCTAACAATGTTTAAATACAAATTGTAATTAAAGATACCAAACGGAAACTGAATACTGATTTTACGAACGTAAACAGATTCATTAAGACATTGTTCTAAAATATGTCAAAACATTACAGTGGTAACATCCTAGAATTTACAACTTTAATCGTTAAATACGTTCCCCAATGCTTTTCATGTATTTCGCATGAATATAAATGTTCTAATTAATAGGAAAATATGTTATTGACACGATAGTTAAAATTTATTTCCTTATTTTATCAAAGGATTTAATTTGAGCTAGATTAATAAAGTAACATTATTTAATTATAATTTTATTTCTATAAAAGGAAAAAGAAGAAAAAATAACTTTTCCTGTTAGGATTCTATGCCATTAGTAAAAACAACTTAAGTGTTCTTAAATATTTTTTATGATAAAGATTGCGATTTTGTAATGGGTAAATATAAATTTTTAATTCTTTTGCTACAATCACATATAAATATTTGAATTATACACCAATGTTCATTATAATTATCATAGACTGTGGAAGCATTCAAATGCCTTTTCTGTGAATGTACAATATTTAATTTGTAATTAATAATAATAATAATCTGTGACTAATTTTTAAATAACTATAACTATAAATTATTATTATTATTATTATTATTATTATTTATTAATTAATTATTTAAGACTTAAAAATTAAATCTTTAAAATTATGTAAGAAATATAAAACGGAAAATTAAAGATCACAGGTAAAATAAATTTTATTTCGTGTATAACCAGGTTTTTTTCCTTATCGTCGCCTCAAGAAAATCTCTTCTGATATTGGTTTGTTTGCTTATTGATTTATGTAGAAATCTAAAAACTTTCTGCAAAATTTATTTTCAACTTTTAATAATAAACTTTTATATGTTTAATTATTTTTTTTAATCTAAATTTAAAATTTAAGTTTTCGCAAAAAATTAGAACATAAAAAATTTCAAAAATAAAATTTTACATTAATTTTATTAATAATTTATATACATACATAATTTAAATAATTTATATACATAAAATAATAAATATGTATATAATTTTAAATAATTTATATACATACATACATATATATATATATATTAATATATATATATAATAAAGTTGAAATCAAAAATATATGAACAAATTGGTTAAATTCTAAAGATGAACTTGATAGGAACATAGGAAACCAGTATGTAAAATAAGAAATTATGAATAACCCACAGAATCGTCAGAGGAGCTTGCAGGTTGATTCATAGTGCAGATGCGTTATTTCCTTCAATTTTGTCGGCATTAAGCCTAAAAGGACAAAATTTAGCTTCTGATAACGCAACATAAAAGAAAATAGATAATAAAAATCCAAGAGATCTAAAGAAAGATACACCTCACACAGGATATTAAAAATTATTAGAGCACAGTGTCGCAATTACATACTAGGAACCAAAACTTCAGCTTGTGAGGATGCAAAACAGAGTTAGAATTATTATAACATGTGAGCCGCAGTTGAGTAACTGACTGAAACCCATAACTTTGCTGCCATCTGGTGTGAGAAAAGAAAACTATACTGGAACTAGATTATTAACAAAAATTTTTAGTGCTGCCATTTATACCCCCCCCCCCCCCAAAAAAAAAATGGAAGGAAATTAATTGAAGAAATCAAGAAATGACTTATATTAACATTTAATTAAAGTAGAATGAAAAAATAGGAATAAACCTAATAAGTACTGAGTAAATACAAAATAAAATAAAGAATTATACAAAAATAAATAAATAAAAGGGCGTTGATTAAATTAACTGTTAAAAACAAATATTATAAAATAAAAAATTATAATATAAAAAATGATAATATAAATAACATTTAAAAAATAATGAGGAATATGTTGAGATAGTAAATTATAGCCTTGTATTACGTAACAATATGTGAAAATTTATGAGAAATTTTTTATGTTAAATGCATGATACCCCTATTTTTTTTTAATTAATATAGCCATACAATATATAAGCATAAGCATATATACATACACATGCTCTCACGCATATAAACATATAAGGTTTTTAATTTTTTTTAGCATTTCCGACCTCAACCCTCCCTAATGGTATTTTTATTTTTTATGTTTTTTTTTTTTTTTTATAATAGTGTATAATGTATGGAAAACATACGCACACCCATATATATATATATATATATATATATATATATGGGTGTTAAACATTACTGACCATCAACAAAAATTGTGATAGTAAGAATGAATTTAGAACAATACAGTGTCCCCAAACACACTGAATGGATACCAAAAACATAATATACAAGCTGCTATGCATAAAATAAAGTCCCTTGTACTATATAACAAGAATTAATAAGGGAAAAAAAGAAGAATATGGATTTCGATAAAAACTAGTTGGATGTGCCAATTCCAAAACTTTCTTCTATCTTATACATCTTAATATTTCAAAACCTAGTTACACATGTTAATACTTCAATATTATTAGTTCAATACTATACCAACTTTGATTTTCATCTTAAATTTCTGCTCAAGTCAATTAAACGGACTAAAAACGAGTTAATCTATATCATGATATTTGTTAAAATTATTAATTTTTCCTTATTCTGTTGTTATCAGCTGTTTGCGAATAGCCGGCTTAGCAGGAAGCGAGTTCCCGCCGATGCACAATAGAACTACGAAAAATCAAGAAAAGTATACAAAAATCGCTAGCACGTACCCTTTACCGCGCAATATTTCCAAATTCAAGGAGGACCTGTTGGCCAGAGCCAAAAACAAGCACAAACATTTTGGTTCAATTGTATGCATAATTTTTTATACGCTGTTCGATGGTACAATAATGAAAATGGCACAGAGATCGGAATTATAGCGCCCCCTTCTTTCGGAATTTTTTCAAGTTCAGGGAGGACTTGTTTGCCATAGCCAGAAACATGCACAAAAAATTTGGTTCAATTATATGGATAACTTCATACACTTTTCGATGGTACAATAATGAAAATGGTACAGACATCGCAATTATAGTGCCCCCTACCGGCAGAATTTTTCCAAATTCAGGGAGGACCTTCGTGACATGACCAAAAATAAACACATAAAATTTGGTTCAATTCTATGCATAACTTCATACACTTTTCGACAGTACAATATTCAAAATGGCACAAAAATTTTACAAAAATCGCTATTACAGCGCCCTCTACTAGCGTTTTTTTTTACAAATTAAGGGAGGGCCTCCTTGCCATAGCCAAGAACTTAAAAAATTTTTTTGGTTCAATTCTATGCGTAACTTCATACACTTTTCGATGGTACAATATTCAAAATCGCACAAAAATTGCTATTACAGCGCCCCCTAACGGCGAATTTTTTGCAAATTCAGGGAGGACCTGCTTGCCATATCCAAAAACTTAAAATAAAAATTTGGTTTAATTCTATGCATAACTTCATACACTTTTCGATGGTACAATATTCAAAATCGCACAAAAATCGCTATTACAGCGCCCCCTAACGGCGAATTTTTTGCAAATTCAGGGAGGACCTGCTTGCCATATCCAAAAACTTAAAATAAAAATTTGGTTCAATTATATGCATAACTTCATACACTTTTCGATGGTACAATATTCAAAATCGCATTTACAGCGCCCCCTACCGGCGAATTTTTTCCAAATTCAGGGAGGACCTGCTTGCATATCCAAAAACTTAAAATAAAAATTTGGTTCAATTCTACGCTTAACTTCATACACTTTTCGATGGTACAATATTCAAAATCGCATTTACAGCTCCCCCTACCGGCGAATTTTTTCCAAATTCAGGGAAGACCTGCTTGTCATATCCAAAAACTTAAAATAAAAATTTGGTTCAATTCTATGCATAACTCCATACACTTTTGGATGATACAATATTCAAAATCGCACAAAAATAGCTATTACAGCGCCCCCTACCGGCGAATTTTTACCAAATTCAGGGAGGACCTACCTGCCATATCCAAAAACTGAAAATAAAATATTGGTTCAATTCTATGCATAACTCCATACACTTTTGGATGATACAATATTCAAAATCGCACAAAAATTGCTATTACAGCGCCCCCTACCGGCGAATTTTTTCCAAATTCCGGGAGGACATGCTTGCTATAGCCAAAAACTTATAATAAAATTTTGGTTTAATTCTATACATAACTTCATACACTTTTTGATGGTACAATGGCGACAGACAGACGGACAGACGGACGGACGAACAGACGGACAGACAGACAGACGGACACACAGACAGACAGACATTTTCTATAAACATGTTTTTTGGCATCTCTGACCCCTAAAACATGCAAATCCGTCGAAAACCGGAAGTCGAAAAAAATTTCGATTTCAATACTTTCTTCTATTGAAGATAGAAGAAAGTAGTAATTGAAAAGCATATGTATTGAATTACGTTATCAAGAGTACAGAATTCAATTATATGAGCAAAATTAGTCATTTTCTGTGAGAAAAAAGCTAAAATCTGAAAAAAAAAATTTCTCCTGTACTCTAACGACCAATATAACCAAGAGAATAGTTTCAAATGAAAACAGAATAATATTAAATGCTATGAAATGAAAAAAGCAATACAACCTTTTAAATATTTAATTTATAGCTAGGAAAAACAGTAATATTACACAAAATACCTAATAAAATCCCAGTTATTTTATCCAAATACACATCAGCACATGGTATCCAAAAGCTCGATAAGTTTAAGGTTATTTTTACAGTTAAGTTAACACAGATTTTAAAACCTAATGGATACAGTTAATCTATTTTGAAATACCGTGATAAATGCAATTAAAATAATATAAATAGAATATAATTACATAATAAGTAAAATACCTCTTAGCACCTTTAAATTTTTATATTTCTTAACTAAAGTAAAAAATACCAAAACTATTAGTTTACAAAATCGCAAATAGCCAGCATTAAGCTCCACCATGTGTTAAAAATTGATATTATTACTCTAATCGAAGCATCAGACATAATCCAATTTAAATTTTGGTGCTGCCATCTATGATATTAACTTGAAACTATTATGAACAAAATGTCATAAGATTAAGCTATTATAAGCTACCGTATATACTCGCGTATAGGTCGACTCGCGTATAAGTCGACCCCCTAACTTTTGAATGCAAATTCAGGAAAAAATCAAATACTCGCGTATAAGTCGACCCCCTAACATTTTACTTCAATTTTGCTCAAAATCAATCTAAGATTTCACTTGCCAGTGCGAAAAGGTAGTAAGTAAACAAATCAATGAAATTTTTTAAATGTTAAATTATTATTATTTGTATGTTTTATATATTATTTTTTTTATTCATACACATAAAAAGCCATAATTTCGCAGTATTCGAAGTTTTTGTTTTTGCTTTTTTAACTGACTCGCGTATAAGTCGACCCCCCAAATTTGCTTACCGAAAATTGTCAAAAAGTCCTCGACTTATACGCGAGTATATACGGTAATTCTTTCATAATATACCAACTGCTATATTCCAACAAATCCTAATATAAAAATACCATATTATATTTCATTATTCATATAAATATTAAATAAATACACATGTTAATGGAATGATAACAATATATTCTACTACCATACCCAATTAATCTATACGAAAAATTTAAATAATTTTAAAACAATAATAATATAATATAGCAATATGCTATAACACTAAATAATAAATTATATATAATAAAATATATATATATAAGAAATACTTTTAAATATAAAAAATAATTAATTAATAAAATGAACAGGAAGAAAAAAAAAATGGATGTTGATAGAATTATGTCAGAATCTGCATTTCCCAATTGCCTAATGATAACAAATAAATTGTGTGTTTTATTTTCATATTAACCATAAAAAACTAAAGAATATGAATTTGGGATTAACATTCACATAAAACCGATAATTAATCATTTAATACTAAGTTCAAAATTAAACAATATATAAATATATCAAATATATCAATATATCAAAATTAAACAATATATAAACGTATAGAGAAATAATAAAAAACTAATAACCCAATTTTAATACAAACTGTAATAACATTAGTTATGTCAAATAACTTATTATGCATATTATTCTCCATAAAGATGGTATACTATTAGAAATTAATATGACATTGTCCCGAGAAGACTAAAAATTAAAAACAAGTTAATTGTAACTTGATTAAATATTAATTAAGCTAAATAAATTCAATATGAATTGAAATAAAAATTTAACGTCACCATATATATATAAAATATCGAATCAACCTCCATATAAAAAGTGTATTAGCAATGTAGTTATAATTCAAATGCCCCATCAATTTTTTAAAATAAATTAACCAATGCCTATTATCCAGACAACACCACCCTCCTCCGTACTCTAACATCTACCCACCCAACCGTCCTATAATATTTTTTTATTATTTTACAATTTTTTATTTTTTTTATAAATATTTTCTTATTTTATAAGTTTTTTTTTTTTGTAATTTTGTTTACGCATGTGTTAATTTGTTTTTTAAAAAGATTATGTAAGTACTAATTGTATATTAAAGAACATATGAATTTTTTTGGAAAACCTTGATTTAAGGCATCACAAATTAGTTTTTTAATATTATTAGTAATTAGATGAGAAGAACATAAACATTTTATTCTATATAAATGGTTAAGTATTATATTTCGATATACAGAATTATGAAGACAAGATTTAAAATTTGTAAATGCATTAACTTTGAATTTAAATTCTTTACGTTTGTCATATAGATCTGTTATTGTTTTGTTGTCTTTTACTGTAATTTTAAGATCTAAGAAGTTGATTGTATTATTAGATAAGAGGTTTTCCGTTAATTCCAAATTAGTGGGATAATCTACTGGAAATTGAGAAATTTTAGTTTGATCAATGGCAATTAAAATTATGTCATCAATATAACGATATAAATGTGGATTATTATTAGTAAAAGTACGTTCATAGTGATATAAATATAAGTCTGATAATAAACTGGATGTACAGCCACCTTGTGGGACACCGATGTGTTGCAAATATAATGTGTTATCTTGCAAGATATAATTATTATAGATAATGAAGTTAGTTAAAGATTTAAAATAAGCTATATCTATATTAGATGACAACATATAGTTTTTGATGATACTGTTTAAATAATGCATTTATAATATTATGTAAATCTAATAAATCTATATTATTAAAAAGATCTTTGAAGTCATATGTCGTTATATTTTGTATACAATTAAGATTTTTCATAATATTGACCAGTTGATAGCTGTTTTTTATACAATGTGTATTATCATTGTTTGTAGTCAGTATATATAATTGATTAAGAATTTTTAATACTAGTTTATTGGCTTTATTATTATATGCATTACAACCAATAGTTACAGTTCTAAATTTAATAGGAGTCTTATGAAATTTAGGAATAAGCACTAAATAAAGATAATTAAAGTTAGTAGAGAGAATATTTAATAGTTTATAATAACTTTGAATTTTACAATTATTTACAATTACATTTTCATTAGTTTTTTGAAAAGATTTATTAGAAGAAATAGAGTTAGTAAGAAGTTGATGATAATAAGATTTACATATGATTGCATAATTATTAGGAGATTTGTCTACATATGTAAAATAGCATAGTATTTTTGTAATTTATTAATTTGTTGGAAAAAATGCTTTGTGTTAACAGTAACTAAATCAGAAATTACATTTTAAAGCCATAGTTAATCTTTCAATTACTAACAATTTCCATTGATTAAAATATTCAATAGGTTTATTATCTGAGATTGAAATTTTACATATAAAAACATCTATATCATATGTAAACTGTTTGATAATAGATTTTACATTAAATTTAGATGGAAGTCTATATTTAGTACCATAACCCATATATATATATAATAAAGATGAAATTACAAATATATGAACAAATAGTAAAATTCTAATAGATGAACAAAATATGAACATAGGAAACCAGTATGTAAAATAAAAAAAACTATGAATAACCCACAGAATCATCAGAGGTGTCTGTTGGATATATATACATATATATATATATATATATATATATATATATATATATATATATATATATATAAATTTTTGTGTATGTTTTTATAATTTTTTCAGCAATTCACATCCCACCCTCCGTAATAGTGTTTTCGATTTTTAATTTTTTTTAAACATATTATATGCCTATACTGGTAAAAAGTAGAAAAAAATGAATATTAAGATTTGATCCATGCAGATATAAAAGAGATCGGATAATTATAAGGCAATGCCAGTTGCGTTAATTTAAAAATGTTAGGCTGTAAGAATTGGGAGGAACATAAACGTTTGATACGAAGACTATGATTAAGTAGAGTATTTCTATATACTGAAATATGTAAGCAGGAATTGAAGTTAGTAAAATTAATTACATTAAATGACAAGTCATTGCGTTTATCATAAATATTGAATGTTAGGGTGTTATTAGAGAGAATATTAATTTTAACATCCATAAAATTGGTACTAGAATTATTTGAATAGGAAGTATTAAGTTCTAGATTACATGGGTACTTTACAGGAAGAGATATAGAATTATTATTAACAGAAAGAATAATTATATCATCTATGTGTCTGTAGGCAATATATTATTGTTAATAAATTTTCTTTAATAAAAGTAAAGACATAAAACGGATAACATGTTTGATGAAGCAGCTCCTTGAGGTGTACCCTCTAGTTGAATAAAAAAAAGCGTTGTCTTGGAAAATAAAATTATGAAATAGTAGAAAATTAGTCAAAGATGTGAAGTAGTCAGTATCAATGTTATCAGGTAAATTTAATAAAGGGAAATATTCTATAAATAATGCATTGATAATATAATGTAAGTCTTTTAGAATGATATTATTAAATAGGTCTTTGAAATCTAAAGTAATAATATTATTGACATTTTGTTAATGGCTTTATTTTATCCACCAATTCAAAACTGTTTTTAATACAATGAGTGGTGTCTTTTTTAACTGATAACTCATAAATTTGTTTAAGAATATTTAAAAATAATGTATTAGCACGAGTATTATTTGTATTACAACCTGCAGTGACTGTGCGGAATTTAAGAGGATTTTTGTGAAATTTTGGAATTATGACTACATAAGGATACATTTAGGTTGTTATTTTTCATGCCTAGTAATTTATGATAGCTTAATATATGATTATTATTTTCCTTTAAAGTAACATGATGAAGTTTGAAAATATTATTAGAAGTAACTGCTTTAGTTAGAAGGTGATGATAGTAATATTTGCAGATGCTAGCATAGTTGTTAGCAGCCTTATCTACATATGTAATGATGAAATTATTTTGAAGTTTTACGATATGTGGTTTAAGGGTAGAGAAAGAGACTGAATTTTTCGCAGTATGCAGTTTTAGTAATTGTTGTTTCAAAAGAAAAATGACATAATGCTTCTCATTTGCAAAATATTCAGTAGGTTTATTGTAATTGATAGCTATTTTGTAAATGAAGAAATCTAAATCATATATGAATTGTTTAATGATGGACTGTGAAGGAATACGATATTTAGTTAGTGCCATGACGCATCAAAGATCTTAATTGAATATTATTGACAATGTCTAAATTACCAGTTATAACATGTCCATTATGGGCATTAATATATGTATTTAGATGGGGATCACTGCACTTACATGAAAAGTACAGTGCGTTTGAAATTTTTAGAAAACGTATTATAATTGAAATTTTTACGACCTAAGCTAATAGGATATTTAAAAGAACTTTTTAGATTAACACTTAGAAGTGGGAATTTATATTGCTCGTTGTGAAATAATTGATTAAGTTTAATTTTATTAAAAACAGAATTGGTAAACGTAACGATTAACCCTTTGCACTCGAGGGCTCCGCTGCGGAGACATAATCTTTCTTTGCAAAATTTGTTTTTGGCACCAGTAATAAAGGAAAATAAAATGTACCTTATTTAATAAGAGAATTTTTGAAATTATGTACTTGAACGAAACTTCTTTTAAAAAAGTGGTGCCGATCGAATAAAATTTGTGTAAGAGACGCCGAGCGCAAAGGGTTAAATGTGAATTACTTTTATTTAATTTTTGTGGTTTTTTGTTAATATATATATATGTATATATATATATATATATATATATATAATATATCAGGGTTCGCAAAAACCCGGGTTTTTCTGAAAAAACCCAACCCACATGGGTTTTTTCATGAAAAACCCAATTTTCCCTGGGAAAAATCTGGTTTTTTTCAAAAGTATAATACATGCGTAATTATATTATTGTATACTATATTTATACATGTTAATAATTCAAAATTCACTATCACAGTGCCAAAATTAAATGACAATTTATGCCCATCATGAGGATTGTAAAATATAGATTTGTTGAATGTAATGCATTTAACAAGGAGGTATAAGTATCACCTGTTGTGCAATTTACAACAAAACCTGATCAGTAACAATTTACGTCAACATCTAACTGAATCTGAAGGTTCATGAAAATCCATGCATTATTAGTTCTTGAGATAAATGCAGCACAACAGCGCCGCTTGGGCGATATACACCAAAAACTAATCAGCACCAGTTTATATCAAGATTTAACTGAATCTAAATATTTATTCAAGTCCGTACATTAGTTCTTGAGATAAGAGTTATTGCTGAAATCGCGAAAAATGCAGCATAGCAGCACTACCTGTTGGGTAATATGCACCAAAATTCAATAAGCAACAACTTAACTTGTAACTGAATCTGAAGTTTTATGAAAATCCGTGCATTAGTTCTTGAGATAAAGCTATTGCAAAAATTGAGATAAATGCAGCATGGCAGTGCCACCTGTTGGGCAGTATACACCAAAAACTAATCAGCACCAGTTTACATCAAGGTCTAACCCAATCTAAAGTTTTGTGAAATTCTGTGCATTAGTTCTTGAGATAGAGCACCCACAAAATTCTTTTCACATACAGACAGTCATTTTCTAAAAACTATCAAATTGTCTTCGGGACCTTTTTAAAACGCATAAATCCATCATGAACTGGAAGGCAAAATTTTTCACGAATCCAATACTTTCTTCTTGTAAAGATAAAAGAAAGTAAAAATACGTATTTTTTATTTCCATGAATATAGTTGATTTGAATTTTTTATATAAAGACAGACCTATAATTATGTACTATGTACCGGGTGTCCCAAAAAGGACTGACTGATTTTAAAATTCAATAACTTCCAAACGGTGACAGATATTAAAAAAATTCTTGCAGGAGGGTTATGCATAAAGTCAAAAGTTTTATTACAGTGATTTTCGATTTTAGTTCGAATAAAAACAATAGATGGCGCTGTAAGCAATAGTCGCTAAATACAGGCTCGATTTTTGGTCCTTTCTGTTGTCCCATGCAGAAAAAGGAGATGGAAATGTATTATCCAGGCCACGAAGTACCAAAAATCGAGCCTGAATTTAGCCTCTATTGATCGCAGCGCCATCTATTGTTTGTAATTCGAACTAAAATCGAAAATCACTGTAAAAAAACTTTTGACTTTATGCATAACCCTCCTGCAAGAATTTTTTTAATATCTGTCACCGTTTGGAAGTTATTGGATTTTAAAATCAGTCAGTCCTTTTTGGGACACTCGGTATCTTGTCTACTAGGTTCTATGTTAGTAAAGTATTTCAATGTGCTGAAATACATTCTTATTTTACTTCAGATGTCTATGTAATGGCTTTTATATATTAATATTTTTTCAAAATTAACTGAAATGACTTAAATTTATTAAATGTATATGTTGTTTAAATTTTTAAATTATATCTGAAAATTGGAAAAACCCACTTTATGGGTTTTTCAGTGGGCTTTTTCAAGTGGGCCCATTCTGAAAAAACCCACCAGGTTTTTTTCGAACTGGCCCCAGCTTTGCGAACCCTGATATATATTAACTTGAATAAAACTCGATATTTAGATTTTAACTTAAAACCATTCCATAAGTTAAAACCGATTTTTTAACTGTAATTTTTGAGGTGCTTTTGTTAAATTTTTGAATCAAAATATAAATTTTTAATTTATAAATCAAAATATAAATTTTTAATTTATAAATCAAAATATAAATTTTTAATTTATAAATCAAAATTAAAATTTTTAATTTATAAAGCTTAACTGAAAAAATAAACATTTGTATATCCTAAAAATCAATTTTCCAATACAATTCGTGGCAATTTCAAATAACTTTCATGATAATATCGAATTTTAGATTTGCCATATTTGAGTAATTTATGCCTTTTAAGGCTAATTGCTGGTGGGAATAATCAAGGATTTTCAGCACTTTATGTGTCATATATATGTGACACTCGTCACGAACGGGATAATGTTAAAACTCAATTTGATTCGGAGAGAAGGAGAGCTAACATTTTAGAATTAGAAAAACTTTCATTCTGGTCTTTAGCTTAAATTCTAAATCTCCGATTTCTTAAAAAAAAAAAAAAAAAAAATTGCTACGTATTTGAATAGGTCGTCATTAAGTTCTATGAGTGATTTTTATAAATCTATGTAAAATGCTAGGTACTTCAAGACTGTTAATCAATAAGGTCACTTCATATTATACATAATTTAGTAAATTGTGTTTTTTCCACTACAATTATCTTTTATAAATTTGAGAAAAGTTATATATACATTTTACTCCTTGGTCCATCATCATTTAAACACACATTTTTGGCAACATGTGCAAATAATCTCTTACACTTTTTTTTTTTTTTCTGCATCAATCTAGGTTAGAAAGGCTTTCAAATTGGTAATATACTTTTTTATTTCTCAATCCTTTTTTAAACATGTTATATTTTTAACTTATTTGTTTTTCCAATATTTTATGTCCTCTATTTATTGGGTGTCGTAGTCCTCAATTCGTATTATTCAGCTTTTTTATGGCTAATACGAAGATGAAACCACACGCTAAATTTGCGGAACTCAAGGCATTTAGGACCGGATGAAACTGTCTTGGTTCTACAAATTTCCATTATTCCTTTTCTCCTATTTTTGCTAAGTTTTTAAAATCCATGTTGAAAATGTTAGGGGAACAGTTTTATAGTCAATTTATAAATTTATTTTTTATTTATAATTTCACAATTCTTGTTGGTAATTTGTAATGGTTTTTAATGGTTATATATATATATTGGGGACACTGTATTGTTGTAAATTCATTCATACTATCACAATTATTAATGGTGGTCAGTAATGTTTAATTAATGGTTATATATATATATATATATATATATATATATATTATTCAAATTTCTATGCTGCTAATGCGCAAGTCATTATGAATGATCACTATTTGTTATTTTATTTTCATTTAGATTTGAAAGAATTCTTTTTGAAACGCAAATTCTTTTAAGAGGTATCTTTTATATATTTTATAAATATATAATTTCTGTTAGCTAAATGTTTTTGCAACGTTAGCAAACAATTTTAAAAAAGTGTTATGCGCTTGGTTTATTGCTGCAATTGCGCAAAAACTTAGTGTGTTATCTTATGATTTCTACTATTGTAGTTACTTGATACCTATATTTAAGAAATTCCATTTTATGATGCATGTTTGTCATCTTTCATGGCATATATTAAACTTCATTTCAACATTATCATATTCACTGTTGTTCATCAGTTATCAATTATTTTTTATTAATAAATTTAAATAATATTTGTCTCACTAATTTTAGGTATGAAATATTTTGTACAATGTCAGTGTTATGAATTGTAGCTAAATTTATTAATTTAATTTTAGTAATTGGAAATAGAATTGGTAATTGGATATTGGTAATTGGATAATAGTAATTGGAATATATAAGATTACTTCGAGATATTTTTACATTAACGCCAAAATCGAGTATTTCATAAGTCAGTAAATTATGCCTTTTGATGCAGAAAAATCTATTTTAAAAAAGCTAGATATTTTAGAATTTTTTCCTAATAATGCCGAAATGTAGTTTTTCATATTTCGATAAATTGTACCTTTTGGCGCTAACACTGTTTTTTTATCCCCCCCCCCCCCTCCTCAATACTATGTATTAAACCAGGAGGCCGCAGCCTAAAATTTTGTCACGTTGCTAACTCTAATTTTAAAACGACGATCTTTATTGTAGACTTGGATGATTTTTGAATTGAAATAGTGGTAGGAAATGCAGGAAAAAAAAATAGAAACGTTGCACTGTGGGGTATTTGAAGAATCTGGCCGGCCAAAAGTCGATTTCATAAGGTACAGCGCAGGATCGAACGGATGGATATAAGTTGAAACTCAATCATTGGGGAATCACGTGATGCGATTTTTATCTCCTTTAAGAGAACGATGACCTCCTGTTACCAGTTGAAACTGGAGTGTTGCGTTAAGTGTATGAGTGTCAAATCGTTCTTCATTATGACTCTCTATTTTTGAATGTGAATAACTTTAGTTTTGGAAGTATTTAAAATCTAATCGTTATGGATAGTGACGAGGCAGGTATGTATCATTATTTTTTAAAACTTGGAATTGAGAAAGAAATAGTTTTAGTATTTACAAAATTAATTTAAAATAACACATAATTTTCTATTATTTTTTCCCTTGTTTCCCAATTCACGAAGGGTTTAGTTATATTTCCAAACATTTCCAAGCAAAGTTACTTATTGTACCAATAAATATACACCCTTCTATTTGTGTTTTCGTTTAAAGTAGTTCCACCTTCGTCCCCTTTTTAAAATGAAGGCGATATAAATATGCTCTTCCAAAATTCTGAGTAAGCATACAAAATTACTATATTTTGATTTTTAACTGATATTTATCATATAAATTTTAATATTAAAAAAATTGTTATGATTCATTAGAAAGTGATCACATTTGTTTATTTTTCAGTCATTCTGATTGAAATTAAATTTATATAATTTAAAAGAAATTGCTTTAATATAATGTATTCATTCCCTTTTATCTTTTGTTAAGCACTTTTCACAAAATTGAAATAATTTATTGCTCGTTATTAACATTTGTTTATCTAAAAAATAAGTCGAGGCAATTTTTCATATGTTTTTGTTAAAAGTTAGTGAAAGATCGTGAGATTTTTTAAAAAATAAGGGATAAAATGATGTTATCTATTTAAATTGCATATAACTATTATGCATTCTTTTTTGTTCATATTTTGTATTTATTTTTATTTAGGGCCTTCGAATGTCAGAGTAATGACTCGAAAAGAACTTTTAGACATTATGCAACAGCAGAATTTGCCAAACATTAATCATACATTAAATCGATAATTTTGACGATGATGAAATTAAAAACCTCAAGCACAATTTCTCCCAATTTAAATCTCAGTTCAAGAGCAAATGGAGCGAAGCCCATTATATGTTAGATAAATTTGTGAAAAATAATAAGGAATGGCTTGAAGGTACAGTAGAAATTTCAAAAAATTTGGACCAGGAAGGCCAGCAAAAGCTTTCACTGAACCAAGTGACAGGTCAAAGCGGAGAAAGTCTGAAAGTTTGAAGAGCTCGACTGATGTGGAAGTACTTACACATGCCGCTCAGATAAAGTTAGAAACCTCAGGGAAGAGAGATGCTGCCCATGTTCTAAAGGAATTAACATGTTCAACAATGCGAGCAACAAAATATAAAAAAGCATATTTGAGAACTCAGCAGACGGAAAAGAAAACACAAATATCGCCTTTACAAGCGTTTTCATTATTCGTCGAAGCAAACCTTTCAAGGAATCAATACGAAATTATAAGACGATATCAAAAAAATGTACACCCTTGTTATAGTCTTCTACAACGGTCTAAAATTGATTGCTATCCAAACAATGACTCTTTTAAAATTACTGAAACTTGCGCTGAAATTAATATTCGAGATTTACTTAATTTAACAGTGACACGATTATTCATTTATTTGAAAGAAGTTTTGGAAAGCTTAAAAGAAGATGAAAGAAATTCATTAATTCTTATATATAAATGGGACTGCAATGGATCGCAACAAGCACAATACAAACAAAAATTTGAGAGTGATTCCTCTTCCGATGCGCATATATTCCAGAGCTCGTTTGTTTCAATTCAGCTAATTTGCAGTATAAACAACAAGAATAACTGGCAAAATCCATTGTCTTCATCACCACGTTATTGCCAGCCCATGCGAATAAGATTTGTAAAAGAAACAACAGAAATGATTAACGATGAGATTAATTACATAAAAAATGCATTAAAATCTGTACAGCCCTCAAAAATTACATTAGAGGAAAATACATTTTTAGTAAAACATAAAATGATACTTCCTATGGTCGATGGAAAAATGTGTAACGCAGTCACAAGTACAAATCGACAATGCATTGCTACATTTGTGGACTGACATCCAAAGATTTTAATGATCTCTCTAAAAAGAAAAATGTGAAGCCAGAAACATTAGAATTTGGACTATCGATTTTGCATGCTAGGATTCGATTATGTGAAAATTTGTTGCATTTAGCTTACAAACTACCGATAAAAAAATAGAGATTGAATGCAGAAGACGAAAATGCTCTCGTTAATGAAACAAAGTTGCGCATTCAAGAAAATTTCAAAACAAAGTTAGGTTTACTTGTAGATATTCCTAAGCCTGGATATGGTAATACAAATGATGGAAATAAAAGCAGAAAATTCTTTACTGGCCAATCTCTAGCAGCAGAAATTACCGACATTGATGAAAGTTTAATATATCGATTTAAAGTTATTCTTGAAACCATATCCAGTGGCCACAAAATTCACCTGGATAAATTTAAGGAATATACAGAAAAAACAGCAGAGCTCTACGTCCAGTTATATAAATGGTATCCAATGTCACCCACAAATGCATAAAATATTAATCCATGGACCCATTGTGATAGAGAAAGCTTTACTACCAATAGGCCAGTTGTCTGAAGAAGCAGTCGAAGCACGGAACAAACATTTTCGATTATTTCGCCAAAATCTATCGCGTAAATTTTCAAGACTTTCTTGTAACCGTAATGTTCTCAACAGATTGCTTTTGACTTCAGATCCAGTTTTAACTGGAATGAGACCCACGATAAGAAAAAAATCAAAATTGTTATTTAAAGAAACTCTAGAAATGTTACTGCCTATGGAATCTTCTGAAGCTCGTGATCCAGAGGATTCTGATTATGAAGAAACAGATTACGATTCTGAATTATCATCTGATTAAAAGATCCCACCTTGGGGATTTACAAACTAATTGTTCTTATCATAAATAATCTGTTTTTATAATTTATTCAATTATTAAAAGCATTATTCCATTTTTTTTATCATAATTATCATTTATTTTATAATACTATTTATCATGATTATCATTTATTTTATAATACTATTTATCATGATTATCATTTATTTTATAATACTATTTATCATAATTATCATTTATTTTATAATACTGTTTTTCATAAATATCATTTATTTTATAATACTAATTTTGATCTATAAAAATCAGTACGAAGTTGCAAAATATCCATGATTTTTAAGTTATTAAACAATATTTATTTTTAAAAATGCATTTATTTACTGCTTTAAACGTTTAAATTAGTTTAAAAGAAAAAAATAATTTTGGCCGCCCAGAATTGTGAAATACCCCGCTGTGCGTTGCTAGCCCTGATTTAACCTTTTAGATGGAAAGTATTTCTATTCGTAAAATGCTGAAATGATTGAATGGCACCGGAATTTACAATCAAATTTATTTGAAAATAAGTAAAAATAGGAACTTAATTTAAGGAAAATTTTCGTTTCAAAAATCTGGAGCCAATGTGACATTTAGGAATTTAAATTAAGTGGGCCAAAAATGAACCACCGCCCTTCAAGGTATTAAAGATCTGTGCATTTCAAAACTTTTTGATGATAATGTCAAAATTCAATCTAATTTGGTGTGATGGAGGCCAAACATTTTAGAATTAGAAAAAAAATAAAAATAAAAAACATTTTCATTCTAGTCTTTAGATTGAAATTTAAATCTCCGAATCCTTAAATCAATTTCCTTGATAACCCCAAATGTGTCATTCAGTCTTTCACCCACCGCATAATAAACGCGCCTTCAAAATCCTTCATTCTAATCGCAATTTTGCTCCCCTCTAATCCCAGGTTCTCTAAACTGGCAACTAACAGGAAGAAAACTCGGGGATACCCCGGCCAAGTTCATTCTCCCGCGGTTGCAGAGAAAACCCTCCTGTTTCACTCTGTTCTACCTCCAAGCTGTCTGAGCAGCACACACACATTGCTACTCCACAACCTACGAGCAGTGTTGGCAGCTTGCCAAGAACACGCTCTCGCTCACTCTACCTTTGGAGCTACATCAGGGCCTTTTAAATTCGAAGCTTTTATTTTTTGAAGTATTCTTTTAACTAGTTAGTTATTTTCTGCTTCGACTAACTGCGAATTCTGGTTAGTTGAACGGCTGTGGGTAATGCAGGTGTGCTTGTCGTCTCCGCGTATTCTAATTTGGCTCAGGGAATAGTAAATTGCTAGCTAATAAAAAGCCGCGTTTTCTGTTACTGCATTAGGTTTTACATTAGTGTGTTTAAGACAGCGAATCAAGAAAATTAATATATTTTTGTTGTTTTTATCATTCTGGAAAAATTGATTTAAAGTTGTGTGAAGCTGTTTCAGTGGAACGAAACATTGATTTATTTTAATGCGATGATTAATTAGTTTTTAAAACGTCACTGACAAGGATGTGTGCAATATAAGTCTAGAGCTTTTTCTTTAATTCATTAAGAGTTGATAAAAATAGGCAGATGGTGAAAGACATTTCACACGACTGCTTCATATCTAGACATGTCAAAACATCCTGTATAGTCAGGAACGGAGCTCAAGGCTTTTCCTCTAAAGGTTATTTTTGATATCGATTGCTGACTTAGCTTCAGATGGCTTTTATCTTAAATACGCATTCTGAAACAAAAATTTGTTTAACAAATGAGTAAATTTTTTTTTCAAACTACTGAAACATTCTTACTAATTGTTAGAAAATACGCCGATTTTTCTCTAGCTTTGGGAGACTTGTTGAAATCGTGTCAAAATTTTATGCTGACTTCATCGTCAACGATTTAAATTTTTCTTATTATCACAATTAAAACGTAAGATATGTTTTAATTAAGGAGATGACGTTAAATGAAGAATACGCAGACTTAGCTTTTCTTTCTGATATCTAAGAATAAAAAGAATTTTATAACGAAATTCTCTCCATTTCTTTTTTTAATCCGAAGTTCTTGGATGACATCTAGTTGTAATTGCTTTTGACATGTTTTAGAGGAGTCCTATTTTAGACAATGCCAGTTTTAGGACCTAGGTTCATCTCCCCCCCCCTTTTTTTTTACCAGTTTGACAGATTTTTTGAAAGAACAGAACAGAAAGAAAATATTTCTTAGTTGGCGACTCTTTAACATTTCAGGCTATCATACTCATAGAGACGTATTATCACATAGGCAAACTTCTGTTATTTCTGAATAGTAATCTTTCCTATTTAAAAGCAAGATTTCTGTCTTAACTCATTCGAGACCATGGGTGCATATATGTACCGTCAAAAAGAGCATACATAATTTGTTTTAGGCATCACTAAAAAAGAAAAGTAATATTTGTTTTCTTTATTTAGAGCATTTTCGTGATTATTTAAGAGTAGGCAACTTTTTTTAAAAAGAAGTGGTGCCAACCGAATAAAATTTGCGTAAAAGCTGCTGGTGTCGAAGGGGTTAAATAAGGCGAAAATTACTATTAAAAGAAAGGTAGAAGTTTGTCCCTGCAGTAATTAGGCTCAGATCATAATGGAATACTGATTTTTCTTAAAACAGCAGGAAATAGTCCTTTGATTCGAGGGATAACGAGACTGATTAGAAAAGAATATTTAAAGGAGGAATGCTGAAAAAGAGAACTTTCAGACTAATATTTTAGAATCTACTTTGTCTAAAACAGTCGCATTTACATAATAACAACTCAACATTTTTCTTTGATTGTTTCTGAAACTAGAAGCATCAACTTAGACAAACTGTAGCTTGCTGCCATAGTTTGGAAGGACCTAACCAAATTCAACAAAATTAATGCATGTTTTCAATTGTATTGCAACAGATGCTTCAAAAATATTTATAGCTTAGGTCTTCAAATGTCTTAAATTTTGCTTTGCCTCCAAAAGTAAATTTTATTATTATTATGCTATGCAAATATTGATATAAATTGTATTACAAATTAATAACTATGTAAAATTTAGTAAAGATCCTCATGTTTATCGTTATCTCTAACAAGACTCGATCAAACCAGAACTTCCTACACCGTAACATTAAATTTTAAATACATACATATATATACATAAATTCATATTTAGATAAACGTACATTTTGTGATTAACATCATAGTACTCAAACATACAATCGGCAAAAATAATAAAAAGAGAGAGAGCGAGATATGACTCCCCATATATTTTAATCTCCAAATTGTCAAAGAGGAAATGAAAACAGAAATTCTACTGAAAACTGTCTTTTTTCAATTTAAGATATTAAAAAAAAAAGCTTAGAGGGCGGTCTTCATACTAAAATTGTATCAAACTCAGTAATTTTTAATACGAGTATCTAATTTTTACATCATATTAGGCTTTTCCTGTAACTTTTACCTTCGGATACAAGCATAAAGTCGTAGTCAAGTACAGTCGTGGAAAAAAAAAGTAAACACCCCTACTAACTCCTCAACAAATTATCGTAGAAGAAAATTACTGGTACTGAACGACAAAGAAATGTCTACTTTTAGATGATGTATATAAAATTTGCTTTGGGGACCATCTACATATTAAAACGAACCATAACTTTGTTTTTTTCAATAGCAGTACACAATTCTGACAGCATAAATGAACTCTACACCCTTCAATTAGTCTAAAAACAAATTTTTATGCAATTCGTACCATAAGTTTCCGAGAAATTAATTATTTTAAAACCACCGTATTTTAAGGGCTGTATCCAAATTGAAGTTCAATACTCGATTGTTAACCAAGAGAGCCCCCCTTCTTGATCAAGGCACCTTAAGCAGTCAATTAAGCCTGTTAGATTACAGGATAGCATAAGAAATTTCAAAATATTTAGTCACTTCTATCATAGACGGCCCCTTAAACCATCATTTTGCCGTTTTTTAAGCATAATTTGAACTTGAAAGAAAAATATTAAATTTTGCATTTTCATAAAGCAGGACTTAATAAATCTGAATCCATCAAAAAAAAAGTAGGTTGCAATTCATAATTTTTTTAACATTAGTTTCATAATTCATATCAGTAAATTATAAAAATTGTAAATTCAACGTATTTATGTTTTGGTATATTAGTATTATTGCTACACAAAAAATGAAAACATTAGGATCATAGTTTCAGAAGTTATAAATAAAAATATGAAAATATAATTTAACATTAGAAGCACTAAATTTTGAATGTTTATAATTCAAAAACTTATCATTCAAATAACTTGAAATTTGGTGTCTAGGAATAATTTGAACCAAAGATTTGAAATATCTCGCTAAAATTGGGTATTGCCTTTGAAAAAAATGAATTTTGGATTCGTTTTAATATGTAGATGCCCCCTAAGCAAGTTTTATATACGTCATTTAAAAGTAGACTTTATTTTCAATTGTTCGATACCAGTCACTTTCGTCTACGATAATTTGTTGAGGAGTTAGTAGGGGGTGTTTACTATTTTTTCCGCGACTGCACGTTTAGAAATTATGAATGTTTAAGTTTTGAAACTCCTTATATGTGCTGTAAGAAGCAGGTAGAAAAAATAACGAAAAAAAAAACTGGACATTATTCTTTCTTTGAATTCGATTTCACAAAATTATAATTATAATCTTAGTTATGATAATAAAATCGATTGTTTAGAAAACATTGCATTATAAGAAGCATTGCACATTTACATTTTTTTTTTTTTTTTTTTTTTTTTTTTTTTTTGAGAAATGAATATTTTTTATGTTGGTAAGTTTCACAAGAAATCTTTTCTTAACTGTAGTACAATTTTTGTAATAATAAATTTCTCGCTCGCAATTTAATGTGAAATCTGAGTTTTGAACCAACGGAAGCCCTGCCTTTTGTTTAAGTTTTTGGTACTCTAGTTGCTTAGAGAGTTTTTTCAAGTTTATGGATATGCAAATATCTTATAATGTATAAATTTAATGTAACATTTCTTGCAATATAATAAAATGTGCAAAAATATGTGATATAGGTACATATTTTTCTGTTAAAACTTACCAACATTTTACGGAGAATTTTTTTTTTTTTTTCTGGTGAAACCAATAGATTTAGAGAACGATCTAAGTCAATTATATTTGGCTATACATGAATACGAGTATAGTCGCGACAACTCAGCAATGTGTTACATTTAAATAGATTTTTAAAAGTCATTATAACTATTTAAAAAAAATGCATAATGTGTTGAATTTGGAGTTACATATATTTATTGATAATTCTAATTCAAATTTGCTTTAGCATGAGTATTGTTGAGATAATTTTGTTATAATTATCTTCATTATTTTTTCTTTATTTATATTTAAAATAATGAAATAATTTATTTTAATTATTGGTATCATATTATAGCAAAAAATTAAAAATAAAAATCACGAATACTATTTGTAAAGAAACACTGTTATTTTACTTACTGTATATTATCTTATTATATTATTACTTACTGTATATTATTTTACTTACTGTATAGTCAGTGGGATATTTTTTAACTTAAATTTGTTTAAAGGTTTCATAAAGTAGCCATTTCTTCAACGTAAGACGTGAAAAGACTGAGAATCTACGGCAAGCATATGTAGTAAGCCCGTATATTACTAATGCGCTTTCCTTCCCTCTCTTTTTTTCAATTTTTATTGAAGTAAGGTCTGCTTTATGAGTCCTTAAAATAGTTGTATGGTAAATTCGTACGTTATTTTTGCTATATTTTTACGAATTAATATCTGACTTTTTGTTAGGTATCAGAGAATCCTAATATTTATTTATATCCTCACGACTACAAAAGCATGCATGAAGGATCGAACATGAGAAATATCGATTTAGAACTTGCTGTCACGGCAGAAGGAGATCTTCAAAATGAATGTCAAATATAACTTTCGTTTATACTAGCTGTTGAAAAAAATTACCAATTAAATTTAGTAAGTTATAAAACTACTAAAGTTTGCTGATAAAATATATATTTGTCCAATTGGTTAGGACTCTATTATTTGGATTGTTATTAAAAAGTGAAATTACGATAACATAAAATATCGTGCTTAACCCTTTCCGGCACAGAAAAATTCTGTTCGTAAAATGATAAAATGATTGACTGACACCAGAATTTACAAGCGAACTTTATAGAAAATAAAAACTTCTTCTTCTAAACTTTCATTGTAAAATCAAAATTTTATTAAAATATTCCTGAGACCGTTTGTAAGTTTGGGATTAAAATTCGGTGGTCCCTCTGTGGGACCCCTGCTCTTGAAAGGGTTAATTAAATTGCGTTTTTCCCCACAGATCTGGATACAGGTAAAGGTCTGATCCCAATACGTAACAAGGTATGCAACATCCTGATTTTCAAAATAATCGATTTTATAATAAGCCCTTTCCCTACCCATTTTAATCATTTGATTCACAAATGTGTCTGTTTATATTAACCAGTAATTAGCTTAAGAAGCGCCTGTCGATAGGTGCTAACTTTTACGCTTATTTTAAGTTAAATAAACATATTTTTGGTACTTTTACAGCATAGGAGCCTTGGCGTTTTTTAAAAAGCTTGGCGCATTTCAAGCTCCAGAAAGTGAGATATTTTGCCAAATTAATATAAACAAATATGAAAACAAACTTAATGAACTTTTATGCTTGTTCATATAGTACATACATATATACCGGGTGTCCCAAAAAGGACTGACTGATTTTAAAATTCAATAACTTCCAAACGGTGACAGATATTAAAAAAATTCTTGCAGGAGGGTTATGCATAAAGTCAAAAGTTTTATTACAGTGATTTTCGATTTTAGTTCGAATTACAAACAATAGATGGCGCTGTAAGCAATAGTCGCTAAATACAGGCTCGATTTTTGGTCCTTTCTGTTGTTCCATGCAGAAAAAGGAGATGGAAATTTATTATCCGGGCCACGAAGTACCAAAAATCGACCCTGAATTTAGCCTCTATTGATCGCAGCGCCATCTATTGTTTGTAATTTGAACTAAAATCGAAAATCACTGTAAAAAAATTTTTGACTTTTTGCATAACCCTCCTGCAAGAATTTTTTTAATATCTGTCACCGTTTGGAAGTTATTGAATTTTAAAATCAGTCAGTCCTTTTTGGGACACCCGGTATATGTGATGCATACATAAACATTTTTTTAAGTGTATACAATTTACATCTGTTTGTACATAAAAATCGTTAAATGGCTTCTTTATATTAAATAAATTGTACAAATATTGAAAAAAAAATGGCTTGTGAATAGGAATAAGGTTACCGGAAAATATGTTGCCAAATTTCCTTATCTCACCAAGGCCCCCTATACTGGAAATGTACCATATTTTTAAAGAGAAATTTTACTTAATAAATTGAAAGACATAAGTACTACATAGAAAAATATACATTTTATTAAATAAATTTTCTGTTTCAAAACATGTTAATTTGACTTGGAAAAAAGCGTAAAATCCTGTCATATTAAATGGTTACCTTTGAACTGCATCTATGTGATAAAATTTGTAATAGTCATAATATTATATTTTATAGTTTAAAAAAAAACAGTCTTAATTGAAGATCAACTATACTATTATAAAATACTAAAGGTGAAAAAATATTTGAAAATAAGTGATTTCTTAATCTTTCTTGTTCATTTAGCTTTCTTCATCTGATAAATATTCTAATTTCCATAAATTCGTTGAAGTAGAAGAGTGGTTATCGAACACGATAAAGCGTGACGTCATGTGTGTTTATCAGATACGTCTTATTGCATAACCTTTCTTTTTGTGGCATAATATGATAATGATATCCTTCACAAAGTCATGTTTAAAAAATGTTCTCTGCGAAACTCAAAGATTAATAAAGAATTTAGTTATAGAAATTTTCAAGTTACTCATCCAAGGCAATCCAATCCAAGGCTCCACTTTTTACGTAGATCCATCTGAAAGAATTGTTATTACGGAAAGCAAATATAAATTTCTTTGATAAATTTCTTAATTTACAACTGCTTTTTATTTTAATTTAAAGTGATGTTGCAATGCAATATATATTTTTTTATTATTCATAAATATTCTACAATAAAAATCGACTAGAAATACACACAGAAAACTTTGCATTACGGTAATCAAAGAATCCTTCTATATAGTCACTCTTATTTTTAGATCTTGTGTAAGGGTGTTTTTTATGAAGCCAAAAAAGACATGGCAGGTGTATATGGCGCAGGGCATAAAGAGGCGTAGCAGTCGCCACCAAATAACAGTTAACTGTTATATTGTAACATAGTGCAATAATAAGAAGCAGCAAAACTATTTAACTCCGCCTCTGCTTAAAATTATGCGCAAAATTTACCCTGTTTTTTTTTATGCATTTGGAGCTGTTTGGATTCGCATATCTGAAGCTTCTTGAAATCGATTTCTGGTAAAAATTTCATAAGTTACGAATGATATTTTCTTTTCGAAAATTAATTTCTAAGTCTTTTTTCGAAATTAATTTGTAAAAAAAATATTAATTGTAAACTATGAAATTTGTAACAGAAATCGATTTCTAGAAGCTTCAAATATGCGAATCCAAAATCACAGATCATTCCGCCAAGTAGTTTTTGTGCTAAGTTTTTAAAAAAATTCTGCATTGCAATCTGCTTTGAAACAATTAAAAATGAATTAAACATTAGGAGTTCTAAACTTCAACCTTTTGCACTCGAGAGATGACTCTCACTCGCCAGTAGTGTTACCAGGTGTAAATCAGGGATCTAAATGCTATGGACACCACTAATTTCTTAGTTTATTTCGCCATATAATTCTGCCATTAAATAAGGCGAAGAAAATTACTGTAAAATATTGGTGTCCAAAGCATTTGGAGGCCCGATTTGCTCTGGACACCTGACAACACAAGTAGTGAGTGAGAGGTTTTCTCTCAAGTCCAAAGGGTTAAAACGTCATAATTCGCTAGCTGCTTGACCGAATGACTTTTCGTTTAGTATCCAAAGGTAAAATTTACCGAAGAATCCAAATATGATGTGAAAATAAAGTGTTAGTATTAAATTTTTTACAATTTCTTTGTGTAAATGATCCCCTAAGCAAAATATAAATATTAAAAGACGTTATAAGTAATCGATTGATACGCATTTTTAAACGATGATTTGCGGCAAAGTTAGCAAGGGGTGGTGTGTTTTTTAACCATTTGGAAATGGTTGTTGTTTGCGGTCGAGGATGTTGCCAAATGATGCTCGCATTTTATTTTTTTTTTTAACGAAATTCAATGATGTTCTTTACTTTTAGAAGAATTTTTATTTGAATAGGTAATAGAAAGGCATAAAATCGTTAAAAATTGTTTGAACAGGTAATCAAAAGGCATAAAATCGTTAAAAATTGAAAAATTTACAAAATGGGTAGGCGCAAATTATCAGATATGGAAAAATCCAAAGCCAAAGAGCGACGCCGAAATGAAAATCGTCTTGCAAAGCAAAAATAGAGGTCTTCAACTGATTATGTAGCCCATGAAAATCGATTACAGAATAAAAGACGAACGCGAAAAAGGAAACAATCTAATGTTTAATCGATTGATAGTAAAAGGCCATGTCTCGAGGGGCTCCAATCCAATAGCCTCATCGTTTTACAATCGTTTTATATAAAAAAAAATCCAAATGATCGTTGTAATCTATTAAATTACAATTTTTTTTTCCACACCCAAGAACTAACTATGCAAGTGTTTTCATTACTGCTCACGCGATTTGGGTCAATCGTTAAGAAAGAATGCCAGACCACTATATTTGTGAGCTAAAAAAAAAAGTTTTCGTCTTTTAAGGATGAAGATGATCGTTACTCTTGTATTATTTAACAAAAAATATTATTTTTTTTCGTAATTATATTTCAAATGAAGGTACAGTGAATCTCCGAAAATCCGCAAAGTTAAAAAAATCCGGCATCAAAGTGATCTTCCAAACCCTCTCCTTTTTTTACGCGTCCAACTTATGGGAAAATGAAAAATAGCAATTGTTTAAGAATTAAAAACTTCGAGATCGAAAGCGATGAATTAGTGGACAGCCAGATCACTGACGCAGTGCTAAATAGAACCGCCGATAACGCTGGTAGTAGCTCAATTGAACGAACACGTGGAGCAAGCAGAAGAAAAGATGTCTGTGGAAATAGGCATAAATTTGACTGGAAATTTAATATCTGCTTTACAGAAACAAGACTGTGTTTACGAAATCGATATTTTTCACTCGTATAAAATTAAAGAAAATCTTGTTAAAGATAGGCCGAAAAAATTGAAGTAAATAAAATTGACAACGATGTTTAGGAAATTATACGAGAAAAAATGACTTCACTGTTTATTATTATTATTATTATTATTGTAGCATAGAAAATTGCAATTAAAGTGAACTTTTTAAATACTTTTAATTTTCCTTTTTCTAATATAAATATCACTTGACTACGATAAATTATGATTAAAGCCACAATTAAGTATATCGGAAGTACTTTCGATAATTCCTTCAGAAATTCGGAATTTTCAAAAATCCGGCTTAGTCTCGGTTCCAATGATGCCGGATTTTCGAGGATATGCCGTATATAATAATGGTGCTGTGTTTGATTGGAGAATTTATATGCATAGTACACTAACTGCAAAAATGCAAAATTGAGAATATTTTTGAGATTCGATATTCAAAAAGCGATTTCGTTTCAACCGCCAGCAGTGTGTTAATGATTAACGTTTTCACGACGAGCATCCTTTACAGAATTTTTAATATTTTTTCACCAGTTTTAAAATAGAATTTTTTATCGAATTTAAACGCAGAAGTAACTTTATAAATTAAGTTAAAAGTTTCAATTAAAAATTACTGGCTGAAATAATCAAAGATCCTGAGCGCTTTATCCACCACTCAATATGTAACCCTCATCGCGGAGGGATTAACGGATATTTCATGTTGACGTCTTCTTACAACATATTGCAAAAATAGCACTCCTCTCTTCATTTACGTGTAGTCAATAAACAATTAAATTTTAAAAATCAAAAAACCCGACTGCGTAAAAAGCGAACTAATTAATTATTTCTCATCAATGTGAAACTATTTTTTTTTCAATATCTACTATTAGCTAACACTCTCGCTAAATATATCTTGTTCAAATTTTCAATCGTTAATAAAATAATTATTATTCATCCAATCAAGCTCAAATAAATTTTTTTAACTTGTAGTGGATGACACTTGATGTTAATCCAGTTTTTTCAAATATTAATTAATTAATTTAATTAAATTAATTAATTTTCAATAATCGAGAGAGCCCTCTTCTTGATCAAGGTATTTTAAGACCGAGAGATCCCTCTTCTGGATCAAGGCATTTTAAGCGCCACTCAAGAGGAAAGAATAATGGGAGAAAAAAAATTCTCTTATTGACCTAAGTAAGAATTGACTTAAAATATTTTTTTTTATATTACTTGTTTATATTACTTATTTATTTTGTTTTATTTACTTGTATTGATAACTTTTAAGTTGTGTTTAATTGTTAGTTTCTATCTATAAACACTGTTTTGATGAGGTCTATAGATGTCTATGATAGTTAGAGTTTCAGTAAAGCTAGAGATCCTACATACACAACTTCCAGGTTGTATAATATTTTAATGGAGCTTCTGACTGTAAAATAGTCAATGAAATATCGTCTTTATTTTGAAAGACCTATTCAATGATATGCCACTCAATAGGGTGCGTAAATTTTTTTCGTCTCTACCGCCATTTTGTATTTTACGGCCGCCATTTTTAATTTATAAAAACAAAACCTAGCCTATAACCATCGGGCCGTTAAGACGAATTGATAGAGACCTCATTCATTAAAATCCATCCAGCTGTTGGGATGTTTCGAGGGTATAAAGAAATCCACATACACAGATATGCGTGAAACACATAACCCTTCTTTTCAGTCGGGTAAAAACCACACATGCTTTCTCTTCTCAGGAATACTGAAAGCAGTATAACTAATAAGATACATTTTAAAGAATTATTAAAAACTATAATTTAATAAAAATGAAAAAAATTACATTTACACTCAAATTTTTCCCTCAAAAACTCATCTTTATTTTCAAGTTATTCATACACTTGTGGACATTTAGGAAATCTGGTTTCTAAAGTACGAAAGCTCTATTATTATTACTACTATTATTTTATTTTAATCGAAGAAAATGAGGATTATCAAAATCTTTTGTATTTTAACAGTGTTTTCATTCAAGAGAATTATTGTTTCTCTTATACTTGCTACGCCTACACTCCTAAAGTCTAGCTAAGTAAGAGCTAATGAAGATCTGTGTGTGACATTTAACTCGCGTTTTGATTACTCTTTTATGACAATTTAATATTGTTTAAAACGGTGTGATATGCCTTTTTTACTTTCTTCTATCTTTACAAGAAGAAAATATTGGATTCATGAAAATTTTCGAATTCCGGTTTTCGACGGATTTACACGTTTTAGACGTCAGAGAACCCGAAAAACATGTTTTTACAAAATGTCTGTCTGTGAGTCTGTCTGTCTGTCTGCCCGTCTGTCTGTGTGTCTGTGTGTGACACAAATTTTGTGGGCGCTCTATCTCAAGAACTAATGCACGGAATTTATAATAAAAATTCATATTGAGTTAGTCCCTGATACAAATTGATGCTGATTAGTTTTTGGTGAAAATCGCCCAACAGGTGGCGCTGCTACGCTGCATTTTTAATGATTTCCGCAATGGCTCTATCTCAAGAACTAATGCACTGATTTTCACGAAACTTCAGATTCAGTTAGCCCTTCAAATGACTTGATGCTGATTACGTGTTGGTGCAAATTGCTCAACAGGTGGCGCTGCTATGCTGCATTTTTTACGATTTCCGCAATGGCTCTATCTCAAGAACTAATGCACGGATTTTCATCAAACTTCAGATTTAGTTAGTCCTTGATATGACTTGATGCGGATTACGTGGCGCTGCTGTGCAGCATTTCTCACGATTCCCGCAATAGCTCTATCTCAAAAACTAATGCACGAATTTTCATCTAACTTCATATTTAGTTAGATGTTAACACAAGTTGTTGCTGATTAGGTTTTCGTGTTAATCGTCCAATAGGTGGCCCTGCTATGCTTGCATTTTCATGATTTTCGCAATAGCTCTATCTCAAAAACTAATGCACGGATTTTCCCCAAACTTCAGTTAGACTTTGACGTAAGTGGTTGCTTGGTAGTTTTGTTTAACATAGGTTATGGTGTAAAGTACCCAATAGGTGGCGCTGCTAATCTGAATTTTGCTGGATTTACACGACTTCGGAGATAGCCATATCTCAAGAACTAATGCACGGAATTTCATATCTATAGAAACCTCATGATGGGCATAGATTGCCGTTTAATTTTGGTAGTGTGATAGCGAATTTTCAAGCCTTAACAAGCATGAGATAGAAGAAAGTTTTGGGATTGGTATATCCGACTAGTTTTTTTTCTTCTTAAGGTAAAGAGGTAAGGTAAGGTAAGGTAAGGTAAGAGAGGGCAATTTCTTTGATCCAGTATGTATTTTCTATTTTGACATTAAAAACATATATATATGAAAATTTTAATCATTTTGGTCTAGGATCTTAGTTCTTAATATGAAATTTTTGAAATAATATATTAAACAGCGGGAAAAGTTTTGAGTTTGAGTAAAAATGAAAATATATAAAGCCAAATATATATATATATAAAGCAACATTTATTAGTAAATATATAATAAATTGCATAAAAAACACATCAATAAAATAGAATATATTTTCGTTAAAAATTTTGGTATCATTATTTAATTTTTTTTTTTTTTTTTTTTTTTTTTTTTTTTTTTTTTTTTTTTTTTAACTTCAAACTTTTGCACGGCTAAATATTTTTAGCAGAGATTAACATAGATTCTCATCGCGAAGGGATTAGCGAATATTTCATGTTGATGCTTTCTTACAACATATTGCAAAAATAACATTCCTCTCTTCATTTACATGTAGTCAAAAACCACACATGCATCCCCTTCTCAGGAATACCGAAAGCAGTATAACTAATAAGGTACATTTTTAAGAATTATTAAAAACTATAATTTCATTAAAAAAAATACATTGAAACATCCAATTTCCCCCCTTCAAAAACTCATTTTAATTTCTAAGCTATTTATACACTCCTGATCATTTCCAAAATCTGGTTTCTAAAGTACGAAAACTCCATTATTATTACTATTATTATTTTATTTTAATCGAAGAAAATGACGATTATCAAAATCTTTTGTATTTTAACAGTGTTTTTATTCAAGAGAGTTATTGTTTCTCTTGTATTTGCTACGCCTACACTCCTTAGGTCTAGCTAAGTGAGAGCTAATGAAGATCTATGTGTGACATTTAACTCGAGTTTTGATTACTCTTTTATGACAATTTCTTTCGTTTAGAACGAGAAGATACGTATTTTTTAATTGATTTTTTTTTAGATAGAGTAAGAGAGGGCAATTTCTTTGCTCCAGTATTTATTAAGTATTCTATTTTGACATTTTTTAAAAATATATGAAAATTTTAATTTTGGTCAAGGTTCTTAGTTCTTATTCTGAAATTTTTGAAATAATATATTAAAGAGCGAGAAAAGTTTTGAGTTTGAGTAAAATAAAATATATATAAAGCCAAAAAAAAATAGTATAAAGCAGTATTTATTAATAAAAATATAATAAATTGCATGAATCAAACACATCAATAAAATAGAATATTTTTTTTTCGTTAAAAAATTGGGGGGGGGGGGGGCATCAATCATTTTTTTTTTTTCTTTACTTCAAGCTTTTGCACGGCTAAATATTTTTAGCAGAGATTCCCATAGATTCTCATTGCGAAGGGATTAGCGAATATTTCATGCTGATGCTTTCTTACAACACATTGCAAAAATAACATTCCTCTCTTCATTTAAATGTAATAACTTAACCCACACATGCTTCCCCTTATCAGGAATACTGAAAGTAGTATAAATAATAAGCTACATTTTTAAGAGTTATTAAAACTATAATTTGATAAAAATGAAACAAAAAATACATTGAAACATTCATCCCCCCGTCAAAAACTCATTTTAATTTCTAAGCTATTCATACACTGGTGGACATTTACGAAATCTGATTTCTAAATTTCTGAAATACGAAAACTCAATTATTATTACTACTATTATTTTATTTTAATCGAAGAAAATGACAATTATCAAAATCTTTTGTGTTTTAACAGTGTTTTCTTTTAAGAGAGTTATTGTTTCCCTATCCTTACTACGCCTACACTCCTAAAGTCTAGCTAAGTAAGAGCTAATGAAGATGTATGTGTGACATTTAACTCGCGTTTTGAGTACTCTTTTATGATGATTTATTTTATTTAGAACGGGATGATATGTATTTTTTAATTGCTCTTTTTAAAAAAGTAAAGTAAGAAAGGGCAATTTATTTGATCCGGTATTAGGTATTCTAGCTTGATATTTTTTAAAAACATATAAAAATTGTAATTATTTTGGTCAAGGGTTTGGTTTTTGTTCTTATTCTGAAATTTTCTTGATAATTTATTAGGAAGCGAGAAAAGTTTTGAGTTTGAGTTAAAAAAATTATATAAAGCAGTATTTATTAATAAAGATATTATAAATTGTGTTAATCAAATACATATATCAATAAAATAGAATATTCTTTTTCGGTTAAAAAATATTGGTATCAATTAATTGTTTTTTTTTCTTTTCTTTTCTTTTTTTTTTTTACTTAAAAGTATTGCACGGCTAAGTATTTTCAGCATAGATTCCATATTGCATATTCCATTTTAGTCGTACTAATGTGCTTATAAAATAGAAAAATAAATACTAATAAAAAATTGATAATAATAATAAAAAATGTGTTATTGTGATTAACAGTGACATCTTTATTCTGAAATTATTATATTCATTTATTTTCAACTAAATATCGAAAATAAAGGAAATCTTTGAAATATAATCATTCATATGCTCGTTAATATAATCACTATTTATGCAATTTAAAATATATGCATAAAAAATGTCGTTTATCTTCGAACATCCTGTTATATTTAAAGACCTTTGCCACTGTAACCATTAATAACTAACTCATCTTACGAAAATATATTTATGAACCAAGTCATCTGACCCCAAAGAAATTTCTTCACAGCGCTATTTTTTGGACCACCAAATTATATCGTTATACGAATATAAAACGGGATTAATTGAAGGATAATTTTTCAACCATATCGATTTACATTTTCCATCGTGCAGAGTTTCCAGAGAACCACCGGCAGATACGTCCGCATCTGTTAGCAGTTTGCTTATAAGGATTCGGGAAGTGTTATACCCGAGGATAAAGCGAATATTTTCGAGGGGGTCTTAAAATAAATGGCAGGTGCCCTGTTTTGCCTTGCATGTCAGAGTAGCTTCAAGTAACCACCCCAGGGAAACCATGATCGACCTTCTGTACATCTACTTCAAGGGGGGGGGGGGGGGGATAAGATCTGATTTCTCTGCTAGCTTAGAATGTTCCCCTATCTGCTGAATAGTAGAAAGAAGAAGAAAAAAACCTTTTCGAGGCTGAAATGAAGAATAACTATATTCACATTTTCATAGGCGCCGGCAGGAGAGGGCTATTGCCCCTCCAAGGGTTTTGAAATTTAATTAACTATATTTTCGTTTTCTCTGACGATTTTGAAAAAGACAATAAAATATTCCTCACAATCACAATGGTAATTAAACACTAAGAGAAAGAGGAGCTATCGAATTTTCATCAGGTGTCTCTACCCCCCCCCCCCCTCTTTAGAAGCCTCCTGACAGACAATTTTGAGTTCTATACTCCATTTTACATTCACATGTTTAAAATTTGTCTTAAATGGGATTCAAGGGGAGGGGCGTGGAGTCAGGGCCTACCTATATTATAAAAGTGTATACTATAAAAACAGAGTGCTGTTTCAATTCTAAATTTTTAAAAATGCTGGAAGAAGTTTATTTTAAATATTTAATATTTCTTTATTGTTAAATCCTTGTATTACTTTATGTGCTGATACGTTTTAAAAATTGTATTCACGATTAGAATGAAAGATAGAAAGAGGAAGAAAAAAAACCTTTTAGAAGTTGAAATGAAGAATAAATATACTCACAATTTCATAGGCTTGGCTGGGGAGGCCTATTCTCCCTCCATGGATTTTGAAATTTAAGTAACTATATTTTCTTTTTCTCTGACGATTTTGAAAAATACGGCAAAATCTATTCCTCAAAATGACTAATAATAATTCAACCCTAAGATAAAGAGGAGGTATGGATTTTTCGCAGGGGGCTATACCCCCTGTCCCAGAACCCACCTGGCAGAGAATTTTTACCTCTGTACTCCATTTTACGTTCACTTGTTTAAAATTTGTCTTAAATGGGGATTCACAGTGAGGGGGGGCGGGGCGGAGGCAGTGTTCACCTGACTACAAAAAGGAAGTATTGTTTCAGTTCTCAATTTTTGAAATTGCTGATAGAAATTTATTTTAAATATTGAATGTTCCTTTATTGTCAAATCCTTGTATTATTTTTTGTGCTGATGTGCTTTTAAAATTGTATTGTACGATAGAATGAAAAGAAAAAGAAGAAGAAAATCTTTTGGAAACTGAAATGAAGAATAAATATATTCACATTTTCATGGGCGTCTGCAGGGGAGGGCTATTGTCCCTCCAACGATTTTGAAATTTAATTAACCATATCTTCTTTTTCTCTGACGATTTTGAAAAAGACAGTAAAATCTATTCCTCACAATGATAATTAAACACTAAGAGAAAGAGGAGCAATAGAATTTTCGTCTGGGGTCTCTAGCCCCCCCCCCCCCCCTCCCTCCAGAAGACTCCTTAGCAGACAATTTTTAGCTATATACTCCATTTTACGTTCACTTGTTTAAAATCTGTCTTAAATGGCGGATTCACGGGGAGGGGCGTGGATGCTGTGACTTCCTGACTGTAAAAATATAATATTGTTTCAATTCTCAATTTTCAAAAATGCTCGTAGAAATTTATTTTAAATATTTTAATATTCCTTTATTGTTAAATCCTTGTATTAACTCTTTTTGCTGATATGCTTTTAAAATTGTATTGTACGATAGAATAAAAAATAGAAGAAGAAAAAAATCTTTTCGAGGCTGAAATGAAGAATAAATATATTCACATTTTCATAGGTGCCGGCAGGGAAGGGCTGCTCTCCCTCCATGGATTTTGAAATTGAATTAACTATATTTTCTTTTCCTCTGACGATTTTGAAAAAAAGATAGTAAAATCTATTCCTCAGAATGACTAATAATAATTAAATACTAAGAGAAAGAGGAGCTATGGATTTTTCGTCAGGGGGCTCTACTCCCCAGAATCCGCTGAAAGAGAATTTTTGGCTCTATACTCCATTTTGCGTTCACATTTTAAAAATTTGTCTTAAATGGGGAGTAACGGGAAGTTGGGCGGAGGCAGTTCCTACCTGACCATAAAAAGAAAGTATTGATTCAATTCTCAGTTTTTAAAAATGCTGGTAGAAATTTATTTTAAATATTTAATAATTCTTTATTGTTAAATCCTTGTATTACTGTTTGTGCTGAATAATACTCCAATAACTTATTCTTCGAGAACAGGGTTATTCTAGAACGACAATAGCTCTATTTGTCATGCGATATGAAAAATTTCGCCTGTTTTTCTATAGATTACATATTCATAGGTAATAATAACTCATATTCATAGGTAATAATAATTGGTAGAGCTGAAGGTCGCGCCTATTTTGGCTTGGTGCCTGGAACCGAGGCACCGTTTGCACCACTTTTTCTGTCTCTCCGAGTTATTCTGAAAACCGAGTTACACTGTTCATAAATACATTTTCTCTCTACAATTCTAATACAATTTGATACCACTGCTTTTTAAAAAATTATAAACATATTTATTAAAGCGTATAACGGATGAACAGCTCTATTTGTCTTGTGATATGAACATTTTTGCCTCGTTTTCTATAGATTACATATTCATAGGTAATAATAACGGATATTCATAGGTAATATTAACTGGAAAAGCTGATGTAGCGCCTATTTTAACTTGGCGCCTGGTACCGAGGCACCGTCCGCACCACTCTTCCTGTGGCTATGAGTTATTCTGAAAACTGAGTTACGCTGTTCATAAATCCATTTTCTCTCTACAACTCTAAATACAATTTGATACCATTGCTTTTTTTTAAAAGAAATTATAAATATATTTATTAAAGCGCATAAAGGATGAACAGCTCTATTAGTCATGTCATATGAACATTTTTGCATCATTTTCGATGGATTACATATTCATAGGTAATAACTGGAAAAGCTGATGTAACGCCGATTTTGGCTTGGCGCTTGGTGCCGAGGCATCATCCGCACCACTCTGTCTGCGGCTCTGAGTTATTCTGAAAACTAAATTATGCTGCTCATAAATCCATTTCCTCTCTTCAATTATAATGCCATTCGATACCACTGCTTAAAAAAAAAAAACCCTCATAAATATGCTTATTAAAGCGCATGTCGAATGGATGAACGTTCCAGGCAGTGCAAGTCCTAAAATAAATTTGTTATTATTGATACTAACATAAAAAATTCTTGACAGCTGTATCCCATGACAATACGAGATTTAAAATTTAGTCGCCGATTTTTTTTCTTTCTGTTTTAAAATATGCTCCCTAGCGGGATCGCTTAATAATAATAATAATAATAATAATAATAATAATAATAATAATAATCTTTCGCAAAAAATGAAACAAATGAAGTCTAGCAAGCGATTTCTTAGATTTAATTTTCCCATAGAGATTTAGAAAATAATAATTTCTTCATATATGTTTTCTTACTGCACAGAATTTGTTCAGAATAATTCATTAAATACATTTCCTCTCTACAACACTAATACATTTTGATTTTGATAACACTGTTTTTTTTTTTTTAATCATAAATTTATTTATTAAAGCGCATATCGAAAGAATGAACGTCCCAGACAGTGCAAGTCCTAAAATAAATTTGTTAGTATTGATACTAACATAGAAAATTCTTGAGAGCTTGATACCTCCCATCAAGAGCACGAGGAGGTTTAAAATTTAATCACTGATTTTTTTTTTTTTTCTATTTTAAATTACGCATAGTCGCTTAAAAAAATAAATAATAATAATCTTTTGCAAAAAATGAAACAAATGAATTCTATCAACCGATTTCTTAGATTTAACTTTCTCATAAAAATTTAAAAAAAAAAAATAATTTTTTTCATACTTTTTTTATTACTGCACAGAATTTGTTCAGAATAATTCATTAAATTCATTAATCACGATATTTTCTGGCTTTATTTAATTTAAGTTAATTTTACGGGTAAAAGAAGTATCAATTTGTAGCAAGCTCTCGTGGCCGATGAAATATTTTATACTCTGAAACCAGCGACAGCGAGTGCTACAAAGCGCATGGTAAATGGAAGAGTCCCTCCATCCCTACGATTGCAGTGGCGCCGCCCGTTAGACTTCCGCTCGTGACGTCACCTGCCGGTCGAGTAGTCGGTTTCTGTATCAGTCTCTCTTCAGATGGACGTGAATCACGGTCGCGAATGCAGCTAGGAATCGTTCGCTCCGTGAGGCGCTCGCGTGAACTGGTCTATGGTACTGATATATATGGTGTGACCGCAGTTAAAATTCCGCCACAATAATTTTGCTCTCCGCCAGCGCGAGATGGTGCTCTCCCTGAGGATCTTTTAATGTTGAAGAAGTGCTACCTGCTAACGTCGAAACCACTGCCCCGTAGTGGTTACCCAAAACACTCATTCTGGTTTGGGTAGTGAGATGCTCAGATATTTAACGCACAAACTTCGCACACAGTCTCTTAATGAAACAGAAACGTACCATGTCAAGGTAAGTCATCGTTTCGTTGGTACGAAGTTTGTAACTTTGTTTAAAACATGCGAATGTACCGTTTCCGTGTACCGGTACTTTGATACAATAAGGTGGCACACTGTCATTAAAGTGACACTGTAAACCGTATACCTATAACCGCTTTTTAAGAATACCGGTTTCACCACTTTTTATCACCGACGACTTCATTATCGGAAAAGTTTATTTATGGGTTTCGGACAAGTATAACTTTCGTTTATTACGAACTTTTCTAGCATCATAAGAAGATAATTATAAACTTAGCAAAATGTTTTAGAACGTATACAAGCAAAAGTGTGCAGATGTAGATCTTTGTAAAATTCTAAAAATTTCAACGAATCGGTATGCAGAAATTTTTATTCGATTATTTTACTATTACCAGAAAACTTTTTGTAGGAATTCAATTATTAATTTTTTTCCCCGTTTCAACTTTATAAGACTTAATGCACTTCTTTAAAAACTTCTACTCTTCGTTTTTTGTTTGTTTGTTTGTTTTTTTCAATAGGAGCTCGTTTTTCCCGAACGTGAGAGAAAGCATTTTTTTTTTCAGCTGCACATATAACAAAATATTTGATAAGTTTTTACCTTTAACAATATTGTGCTCTCCCCGAAAGAAAATTAATTTTTTTACTTCAGGAGTTTCAACTTTGACTCCAAGATACGGCAAGCAACGTACTTTTATCAGTTATTAAATTTTTAATTTATTTGAATTTTATTTACCAGAAATATCAATTTTATCTTTTGCAATGAGAAAATGTTAGTGTAATACGTATGTTGCAGTTTTTCCGAAACTATGTTAGCTTTTTTTATAACATTGATCGTTATGCGAGCAACTTTGTATCGAATTGTATTAAATTTGCATCGTAAATCACTTCTTGTGTAGCACTTAATTGAAAAACAAATATCCTTTTCTATAGTGTAAAGAAATTTGCAGCGTTTTTTTAAGACTGCATTGAAGATATATTTTTTCACCATTATTGGTTTATTTTTCTCCAATAATTTCAGAAAACGTGAGAATTAAATCTTTATTTTAATACCTTCGACTTCATTTTTGTTCTCTGAATGTTTCAAAGGAAAATTTTATTTCATTTTGTTTATTTTACATTGTCTATTAATGATGAATATGAAGGTTTTTTATCGCTAAGGTTTATTTCACTTCTACTGCTGTTTTAAAATAACAGGCCTTTAAAAAGTTGGGACCTTCAGAGTTTGCACTAAGAGTGCAGAAGTGCATAATTGAGAACGGGATCGCGTGGTTCGCTCACTTTTTAAAGGTCTCACTTAAAATAAATCTAGTTTTAAAAAATATCGCTTAAAATTCTTGTTATGAGGGGAGTATCTTATTTATTTATTTTTTTTTTTCGTAGTTGGAACATGGTTCAAAACTCCAACGTATTAGATGTCTCAGCGTAATCTGCTATGTATTTAATCTGTTTCCAGGTTTCATTTGAGCGTATATACTAATATAGCCTATATAAATGCATGCGCAGATTTTCTCTAGCAGAAATTTCGTCTTCAGTACATTGTTGCTTATATTATACAGATTTTTATTTTCAATGTTTAACTTTGCATGTAGCCGAGAATACTATACTCTGCTTTATCAAGTAGCAAAGTAAATAAATTTCTAAAAGGAAATACTTTTTTTTTTTTTTTTTTTTTTTTTTTTTTTTTTTTTTTTTCCGAAACACCTATTAACATTTAGATTTTTTTTAACATGAGATTGAGACATAATTAGTCAGATTAGTTTTGATCAGACTAATCGCATCCCTAGATATGTGCTTCACAAATAATTTTTTATCACACGCATATTCTTATTCATATATTATCATTTTTTTACTGTAGCAACATTCTTGCTATCTCTAATTTTATTTTAGTATTTTTAAGTAGCAAATTATGCTGTGCTTGGAACGAATTATCGGCGTGAGATTTTCTGAATTCGCTCATTAACAAGGGTGTAGTGGAAGGTATACGGTAGTATACGCCGTATATCTTCTGGATAACTCCGTATACTCTCTGTAGTTATAGCGTATACTTTCTGGTGCATACCCGCTGCCAATAGCGTATACCATTTGGGTTTTTTTTACGACTGCACCACTACCTATAATGTATACCCTCTGTTTTTTACGACTACACCATTAACACTTAAATTCGTCTTTCTCCTTTTAAAACATTTTTCTTTCCTTACAGAAACGCCTATATACACGTCATGTCACAATGATGAATGTTTTCTTTTAAAACCTCTAGTGTTTGTGAAGTTGGAAAAGCAGCTATTCTACAAATATATTAAAAAATTGCCAGAGATGCATTGTTGTTTCTTGGTTATTTTTATTGCTGAAAAAAAAAGCTCTGTCATAGTTTAACAGTCATTGTTCCACGGTAGCCACTTTATTCCATTAAAAAGTTATCTTAATTTCGATTTACGTGTTTTTTGCATACATTACATAAAGCTTACTGTCATTTTTTCTACGAAATATGCTGCCGGTTCGGGACATTTTTTTTTTCTTTTTTTGTGTTTAGGAATATGCGCGTACAATCGCTGTTATATGATTATGTCATAAATGTGTATTCATTTTTAATTTCTTGCAAATAAGTCAGGATCATATAAATAAGAGTAAAGAAAATACCATATGAATGGGAATTTACTCGTAACTTGCGCTTATCTATGTAATTTAACTGATCATTTACATTGAGTAAAGTACCTACTTAATACTAAAATAATAAATTTTTTTCATATCCGGACCTGCAAAATAAACTTCCTTTCAAATCAATTTTACAGTACATGTTGGCGTTTTATACTTCAATAAATCAACCTTTGTTCCAGAATTTGTATGAAACAATGCAGTACTATTAGTGTATTGCAAGCATTGGCAATAATTTAAGAAAAAACTTTTATTCCGGTGTATGATATTCATTTTGAAGTAATTAAAACCATGCATGAGTAAGGTATGGAAATATGTAAATTTGTATTATTAGATATTAAAAGTTTTAATAAATGTACTTAAAATTTTATTGCCAATTGTGCAAAATTTAGATGTAAATGAAACATTTATTGATAGTTCTTTTCCTGTTTCTGGTGACAGTATTTTTTCTTTTTCTTTTATTTATTTTTTTGAGATTTTAGATTCACGTACGATTTTTTATGCCAATGAACTCAAATTAAAATGATTAGTAAATTTATGAAATTTGACAAAGTAAAGTTATGAACTGTTTGAACATTATTGTGACTTTAGCTTGTAGTTTTGAGTTTATAAAACTCATATATTAATTTTATTTGTTATAATATTTATAAAAATCGCAACTTTTGTTAAAATAGTACATAGTTTTATTTCTCTCTGCTCAATAGCAATGAAATATGTAGCAAAATAATAATCAAACGAATTATGTTTAATTATAGAAGTTAACCAGTTATATTTCTCGCATACCACTTCTATTTAAATAGATGAACAAAAATTACCGTTGAATTTTATTAATTCCCCGATAATTATGTGAACAGAAAATAATAAGCGTTTTTTTTTTTTTTTTTTTTTTTTTGAAAAATGCACTGTTAAAAATATATAATATTATATATTTGGGAAATAATTTTACTAATGTGCAAGATTCAAGCAAAATTTGTTAATGTGCAAGCAATTTTCAGCTTTCTCTTTCGATTTTTCTCTTTTACGTATCAAAATAATTCCCAAAATGTTTGCGAAAGGTTTAGAGAAATTGAGCATTATTACTTGATATTAAACGCGGAAAAAACATTTTGAACAAATCTTAAGAAACACAACATAATGTCGCGGTGTTCGTCATTATTATTATTAATCCATTCGGGACAAGCGCTACATATACGTGACGCACAAGACGCTCTGAATCCTTGATTATTCACACCAGTTATTTTTAATTGTAAACTTTGCCTTATTAAATCACAGCATTTCTGCGATTCAATTAACAAATTTCTTCGTTGAAAAACCGGTGGTAAAAGATTAAAAATACTGTAAAGGGCTATTGTCGCGAAGGAGTTAACAAGGGGATCCAACCAGGACTTCCTGGGTTACAGGACATGCTGCTCCGTGTACTCAACATAGCTAAAAATAATTTTTAATTGAAAAATCTAATAGGTTTTTTTTTTTTTTTTTGTGTGTGTGTGTGTAATATGTATAGATATTTTTTATATTGCTCATTAACACCGAAAAACATTTTTATATGAAAAATATCCATCTGGTATCTTTCGTAAGCGGGCTCCACAAAAAATCACGCTTGCAAATTATATTATAACTAATAAAATATCAGTAAATTGAGATACAGTTTTCAAACAAATTGCATTTGAAACATTTTGTACATTTTCTATCTATTGGACGGTGCAAAAATGGAAATTTTTCGATGTTTAGAAGTTAATAAAAGAAAAGAGAAAGGAATTGATTATTGAGATCGCTGCCATCGTTAATATGACGTCAGCGTTACTCATGGAAAGGTTTTGCGGTCTTGGCTTTTGCTTTATAATGCAGATTTAATAAGATATCTGTTCAAGTTATGATTTTTATTCAGTCTTTCATATGTTTACACCAGCATGAATTTGGCTATTGTGCTACCAAACCGGAATCCTCAATATACTTTTTGTCTGATCATAATCTGTCGGTTTGTAAGTAATTTGTGAACTGAGATACTTGATCGAGAGCAGGAGTGTAACGGGGGCAGCACCGCAGTAACTCTACTTGGCACCTGATGCGAAACAACTTGTTAGTTTTTCTAAGGATCGTCCGCGAATTAACCCTTTATGTACTGAATTATGAATTCATGAAAATTTTATCTTCTAAAGCCTTTTTCGTGAATTGTTTAAATTTCATTAGAAGATTTACATTATCTTTTAATAAATTATAGGAGGATTAATTAAATTTGAATTTATAGGGATTTTGTGCAACATTTATAACCCCACTCAAATCTATTATTTTAAATATTTTTCTTAGTATTTTGTAGAATTAGGAAATGTACAAAAATAATGTTATTACAACAGAAATATAGAGATATTTCCGAAATGAAAATTCCTCACCCGTCCCCCAATGCCTAGAAAGCTGAAAAGATGCAAAGGCAAAAGAAACCATCCTCTTAAAAATATTTTTGTTTTGTGTAATCCATAATGCTTTTGGAACAAGATAAAGTAATATATCTATAACTCATTCTAAACTGTATTACAACTAATCGATGTATTAAATGAATTTTATAACAAGTTATTTTAATGGTACTTATAAGTACCGTCAGTAGATAAAGCATTAAGTAGTATTACTTGATTGCGCCGATGAAGCTTGTCAGCGTTTATCCTAACTAATGTCGCCTAGTGCGGCAACACTGCTCCCACCACCCTTGCTTCAGCGCTGAGCTGAGGGTATACGGTGGTATGCGGCGTCTACTCTGGATTTTTTTTTTTTTTTTTTTTTTTTAAGAAGCTCCGTATACTCTCGGTTTCTCAACGACAGATATAGCGTATACTTTCTAGCACATACACTCTGTCAATATCGTATACCTTCTGTTATTTTTACGACTACAGCACTAATAACGAGTCAAGTGAGACTACTTTTAATAGCCAAAAAGCCACATGAAACTATTACAATAGCTTAGATATTTGTTAAATGTGTCTTTTTTTCGCATCTTGCTTTTATTCTTCAGATTAATTTCAAAAGTGAATTACAAGGTGAAATTCTGAAAAAAATATGTGCTGTTACTTATGTGTACTCTGAACAAACGTTTAATATTAGCGTACTCCCTTTACATTTTCTATTCAAGGCTTACATAAGCGCACGGTGAAAAATGTTCAGCGAAAACCAATGTGAATTTCCTAGACCCCGCATGAAGAAGGGGAAAGAAATTTCTTGCACCAAAGCTGATATTTTGCCTTTAGCAGTTATAACCCCGTTGAAAGGGAAGAGGGGAGAACCGATAGAGATTTCCGGGTGTTAAACTTTTCTTTATTCTTAGTTTAACAATTATAGGTAAGCAACAAGAGAATTTCCTGGATCTTTAGATTAGTTCTGCGGTTTTGTAAGCCATCGTGCTTTACATACGCACTCGATCGAAAGTCCATTCTATTTTTAATATATACGTCATCATAATGCCTTTCAAAACCTTAACAAAAGAAAGAAAGAAAATGTGCACAATGTATAATTAACCAATTTTCTAATTAAAAAAATGAAATTTTTACGTTTCCATTTTTAGCACTTGTTTGCTTGCAAAATATCGCTATTGCAAGCGATATTCAAAAACCTTTTGTTTTCAAAATATTTAACAAGTTTTAAGTTTAAAGATTTAAACATAAACCATTATTAACACCTTTGGGACGAGCGTCTTTTACAAAATTTTTAATCTTGTCACCGGCTTTCTAAAACAGAAATTTTTGCCTAATTGAATTGGGAAAATCCTACGATTAAATAAAGCAAAATTTATAGTAAAATTTTACTGGTGAGAATAATCAAGGATTCGGAGCACCTTATGCGGCACGAATACCGGTCGTTCGCCCCCAAGGGGTTAAGAAAATATTTCTTACATTGTTCAAAATGCACACATTTAATGTTGCGCAATTTGTAAAACTTGGATCAATTTTTAGTAAGTTGCAGTAAAAAAGGTATTACAAAGTCATTATACAAAGCTATAAATTATTATCCCGAGTACTAAATCTATATCTGGAAAATAGTATAAAAAATGATGTAATAAGTTAAAATCATAATTCCTTTATATTATGCGATTTTAATGTTCTAATAACTCTTTCAGTATCAAATGTCGTGTATTTCAAATTAACACCAAAAAGTTTCTTTTTTCTTTTATTATTATAAAATAGTTATTAATTTTATTTTAAAACACCAGAATAATTTTTTCTTACATGCTAACACCGAAACAGTTATTTAAAAATAAATCTGTATGAAATACTAACTGAATAAATTTACATTTGCAAAAATGTTAAAAACTTATTTGTGGTTAAAATAATTTATTAAAAAAGTTCTGTAGATTCGAAAAAGATATTGTGCCTCATACCTTCGTTATGCATCGAAAATGAACATCTGAATATCAATTAAAATTTTTGTTCCTTTTTTGTTTAATAATTCATTCTTGAGATTTAATGTTGGCATTTAATTATTCCATTTTGGCATTCTGCTCAAACATTTTTTTTTTCCCGCACCATGTCATTAACGTCATTACGGATTCGCAAACCTTGTAACCATAATGACATTTGCTGGCCATTACGGGGTTATATGTATTGAATTCAGATCTTAGTCTAGAACTTACAATAATATCAATGAAGAGAGAAACGATTAAAAGTGATTCATTAATATCGAATTATCATTACAGCAAACCATGCAACTTGTTTTAACCGAATTTGCATTTTGCATGTTTTTTTATTGGAATAATAGAAGCAGTTTCGTCTGCTTCTTTGAATCAGGAATCGATAGATTAAAACCTAAACTTTAGTTATAAAATAGCAGAAAACTTCGATCCTTTTCGAGATGCGAAGGATTAGCACTGATGCGTAGCGCCCCCTAGCACTGAATTCCTAATTATAGACACTGTAACTTTGCATTATGGTTGATAATTTTCCGTAGATTTTCTCTTTATACATTTAGCGAAGTGTCTTCTCGTAGCTTGTTATATTATTTGCGAGGTTTTCTTATCATAATTCAGAAAGTATACACCAATATATATTTTAAGTCTTTCTATAATTTTCCTTCAACGTACCATTAAAATTTTAACTTAAATATATTAAATTTTGATTTCGCGTTCTCAGTTTTGTAGAAATTTTCGAATTCATATTTGTATTATCCGCTTTGTGTTATTTATTTATCTTTCAGAGCTCGTGACTCTGTCAAATTATTTTTAATTTATTTTATTTTTTACACTTCACACAAATATGCATTCTTACATCAATATTTATAATACTCAAGAGAAAATCTACACTTGCAAGATTCAGATACCCTCATTGATCAGTGGAAACGTAAAATAAATCTCCACAGATCGATTTTTGCTTGTTTTTGTAGTCATTATATATATGTAGTGTTTGTACCTATAGATGTAATTGTGTTGTACATTGAATGCATTATCTGTGGAATGATTTACAAATAAGTTTAAATTTTGCAATTTGTATATGTAAATCTCAATTTTCATGTGACACAGTTAGGAATTTATCTTTGATTTATTGTGTAATTTACAAGAAAAAATAATTCAAATGTGGTGTTTTGTATCTAATGCAAACATTTCTATTTTTTAAGTGTAAGCTTTTATTAAGTTTTTTTTACTCGCTAAAAATTTGGCATTACTTTGAAAAACATTGTAATTACTTAACATAATGGCAAAAAAATGCATATATACATTTTAATAAGATATTTATATGCATATATTATTTCTAAAAATATTGCTATTTTTCATGTATCACAATATTTAGAATAAATGGTTAATACTATTAGTATTTACTAATACATAAGTGATTAATATTATTAGTATTGAGTGGTTAAGGGGCGAAAAAGTATATCAGAGCGTAGAATCAGTCTTATAGATGAGAAATTGTATCTTTCAAGGCTGAATTTTATGTCTACTAGTTTTTTAATTAATCAGTATTTTATCGAATTTTGACTTTGCCGTTTTGAGGAATCCGAAGCCCATTTGTGCAAGAAATGATCGTAGCTCGTGAAAATATTCAATGTAGTTGTTACAGTATAACTGTTACCTCGCTATATCGTGCATATCGCGGAGGCAAGAAATAAACACGATATAACTGTGAGCATTAAGAAATCAAGAGAGACAATTAAAACGTAATTGTGTTATCTTTATCTCCTAAATGTTAGCTTTTAGCTTATTCACATATTAGAATTATCTTAATAGTAAAATTAGCACTAGACGTAATTGACCAAAAATTCGGTTTCTTTTTCGGCCCAAAATCTGAGTTTAGCCGAAAATTCGTTTTCGGCGAAAACACTGCTGGAAATTCCGCCGGATCGAAACTCGACCGTATTCCAGAAATTTCGTTCGTTCCTTCGTAAATTTTCAACATTACTCATTGATTTGAGCTGTATCGGTTCAATTTTGGACAATCTTTATTTATTGCTAAGAATTTCACAGTTTATCAGTCATGACTGACTCAAGACGTTAGTGAAAATTATAAAGCAAGTAATGTATATATGACTGAACTTTGATGAACTTTCACGCGAATACTGTAGAGAAAGTTCTATCATAACAGATTATCATTTACAAAAATCATTATAAAAGATAAATCTAGGTATGTATACCAAAAATATTTTTTAATTAGATGAAATTCGTATAATTAGAAAATTATTTTGTGTCGTTTATGAATTAATTACATTTTATTTTATATGAATTAAAAAAAAATTTGTCAGAGGCACAGGAGAGCCAACCCAAGCTACACATTTATTATTACAGGCGTAATTAATAATTGTGTATAGTTATGCATGTGTTAATTTCTTTAGAACATTTCTCTTGGACATTATCGATTTATTTTTCGGCCGAAAATAGGAAGATTACCGAAATTCTGTTTCGGTTTCGGCCTTAAAAACCTGTTTCGGCCGATCCTTACTTATTGTACACTTCGACTTGAATAAGCAGAACTTATTATTTTACGTGGGACTCGTAAAAAGAACCGATTAACGAGGGCTACTATATTTAATGACTTTTTAATAACCGTGATTTGTTAGCGTTACTCTGCTGTGAGAGCTAGATTTCTCTTTCGCGACTTCCTGCTTCAATCCATGTTCTTTTGGGGCAACTTAAAGGTGCGAACTAGTGGCTGGGTATTGACCTTATGTTTCCAACTTGCATAAACTTCATAGTTTTCGTCGTTGTGCACCGACATAACAGAGCGAAAAACTTTTCATGAATGAAATAAATTATTTTTTATTTAAGTGGATCGGGAATTAATTTAACCCTTAAATGCCTGATTCTTCAAAAATCATTGTAATAATGTTTTTCGGCTTTCATTTTTTAAATAAATCATACGAAAAAATACTTTAAAAAATCATATTTTGTTTTAAGTATGGTTTACGGCTAAAAAACTGTTTGTTACTAATCGGCAATACTGGTCTTTAATTGAAAAAATAATTTTCCTTGATAAAATTCTATAATGTTAAACACACAAGAATTTTAGGAACTATAATAAGAAATAAATTTTACTTGCTCACTGCAGAACAAAATAGGGTATTTCGCAAGCTACCAAACAAAACAAAAAGAACATGTAGCAACAATTTAAAAAAGAAATATATCTTTATTCTTAAACAGCACAAGTGTTGCCATCTGCATGTTGAAAATCGATTTAATAATATTTACAAAATGTATTTTATTGGCAACATTAGGCATTATAGCTTCAATATTATTCTAATAGTATTTTAGAGCCCAATTTGGGTATGTTGCCGACAAGCAACACCCGGCATTTAAGGGTTAAAACGCTTGTTTGTATTCAGGGTCAAAAGTAATTGTATTTTTATATGCACCAGCAGCCACATCATAAATAACCACATTGGTTGCCTGAAAATTTGTATAGACTGTTGGGTTGTGTAACGTCAGGTGAGAAATCTTAAAAGATGGACAAAGTACAGTAGCTTTATGAAGACACTTAAAAGTGGCTTTAACTGACAGGTTGAGAATTATTCTTGTAGCCAACTCATACTAATATCGTAAAAAGTAGCATTTATTATTATTATTGTTATTATTATTGTTTGTTGCATTTGTTGTCAGTGTCACATTGACTCATATTTTCTGAATTTTAAGGTTTTTAGAATAATTTAGTTGTGAATATAATAAAATTGACAAGTTTGAAATGGTATTTATTTATTTTTTAATTTAATAATTAAATAAAATTTGAATATAACTGCTATTTTTTTCTCGCTCTTGCAATTGCTTTCTTAAAATTTAATTGGAAACACATTATTAATATTGATGTTTTCAGCCATAAAACTATGAATTATATAACAATAGAAATGCGAAACTAATGTACTATTAGATTTGACAAAATCGTTCCATATCTATTATGTTTCTTGTAACTTGCTTGACCTATTCATTTGGCGAAAATTAATTAAAGTGGCCAAACCTCTCTCTCTCTCATAATAATAATAATAATAATAATAATAAATAAATAAATAAATAAAATGAAAAAGAAAATCTGCTTCTTTTTTTTTAAAGAAGTGTCGAAACTTTACTAGTTGCTACATTTATTCGGCCTGCGGGGTCACTCGGTAAGGATGATGCGGCGAGTACAATGCACTCGAGTTATGTGCTTCTAGCGGGACCCCAACGAGACTAGATCTTAAAAAAAAAAAGTTTGAAATTGCTCGTGAAACGTGGCAACTATAACATTTCATACTATAACTAGTTTTATAAATATTTTTTGTACCGTATATTGTACTGAATGTATATTTTAGTGCACTTCATAAGTGCATATCAATTTCATTCTTTTCGAAGGGCTGTAACGTCATTAAAATGCACTTGCAATATTTTTTTTTCCATTGGCCGTAATCTAACGGAAAACTTTTGACTGTCCCTGTAATTGAACCATACATCCTATTTTCATAAAATTTGAAATGAGTCAACAAAATTTTGCAGCAATTATATATTTAAAATTTCAGGCCATTTGGAAGGCTGTAACATCATTAAAATGCACTTGCAATAATTTTTTCCCATTGGCTGTAATGTAGCGTAAAACTTTTGACTGTCCCTGTCATTAACCTATCCATCCGATTTTCATAAAATTTGAAATGACTGGGACAAAATTTTGCAACAATTATATATTTAAAATTTCAGACTATTCGATTGGGTAGTTTTTGCTCTGTTATATGCGGACAGACTGAACGACGACTATAGGTGCTACGTTTTTATATTATTACGAACGCACATAAAAACACTGAAAAAATACATTAGATCCCAAACATGTCTTTATTCTTGCCTCTACGCTTACAAGAACCTTCAAAAAACATTTTTACCTTTCTAAAAACACATACGTTACCCTTTTAACACTTTCCAACAAAGTTGAAAAGTGTTTAATAATTGGGTTTGTCTGTCTGTCTGTCCGCCTGTCCGTGCTCTAACTCGCGTAAATATAGTGCGATTACTATGAAACTGATATATGTTATCGGGGTTTTCTATGGTATGTTCGGTATTGAAAATGAAGTGTCACTTACGGTTCATTTACGGGGCCACTCAAAAGAATTCCATTAGATTACGGCCTACCTATGTGTAAAAATCGTTTGCAATGTATTTTAAAGATGTTACACTATTTTAAACATTATATATATCACTGAGGTGTACTACAAGCGCTTACTGTAAAATCCAGGGCTGAGGAGTCGATGTAGAAAATGGACGACGCCGACTCCGGGAATTTTGACAGATCCGACTCCGACTTTTTCGCTCAAAAATGGGCCTGACTCGAACTCCGCAGCCCTGGTAGTATCTGGTGTAATTTATCGATCATTTACAGGGACTCACAAAAGTATTTTTCTACAGTATTGCCTATGAAGAATAACTACTGGCAGTGCTTTTCAGTTGTGGTGCGCGTTTTACAATTTAACCATTTTTTTTGCATACTACTTGGTGTTTATATATTTTATAGATCCTATCAGGACCTTGAAAGAGAAAGGGCAAATCCCCAAATTAGGGTGTTCGGAAATCAAGCTCAAAGTTTTGCAAGTAGTATTATAGAATATGCTACTACTCGCCTTAGCTTGACACTGTGAGAATGCTAAGGGCGAACCATAGGGCAAAACGACTTTCCTACGTGTTGCCTACATCCGTCTGACGTGGGAAAAAAAAGGGTTTTTTCAGTTCGCTCTTTCTTTTCCAAGTTCCTGATATACAGGGATACACAAAGTATATAAAGTACATTTCATTTTATTGACGGAAATTGCGGAATGGGAATAAAACTGATTAACTGAACTAACTTTTAGTGTATGATGTAGTATAAATACCAATCTATAGATCATATACAGCGATGAACAGAAAAATTGAGATCGTTTTTTGTAAGTATTGATAACGGTACTCTGAATGTGTTGAAAGTTTTTCGTAATCTATGCTGGAACCATGATTTTTCGTTCTTGTTTTCTTTAAACAGATAGTCTGCCTTGTCGTTATGAATAATTTAAATACTTAGTGATATATAAAAGATATGTTTGAAAAGTTTTTAAATAGCGACAGCGAATAGTGTCCTAATTTAAATAAATAAAGGTAGAAACAGCTGTATTAACCTAATCAATGATTATTTTACAAATTGGAAGCCCAACACTGTCGATCCTTTCGAAACGTTTTCAAAAGAAGACATATTCTAAGATTTTCAATTCACACTAACTTTTCCTTGATCCAATTATTGTACTGCTAAGTATTGAAAATCTTTCACAATCAAGTAAAAATTTTTAAACTTCATTGAACATGCCGAATTTTTATTTCTTTTGAGGAAAAAAAAAAAAAATCATTAAAATCTTCTATTACACAAAAATAAACTATATAATCTTACGAAAAATGAAAAATTCAAGTTCTTGGGTAGAATAGAAATTTTATCTGCGTTCATAGCAAATCCAATTTTATCGAATCCACTTTACTTTCTTTTTTGAAATTTATAACAACAAGATTTCGTAATGTAATAAGATTGCTATGATAGTAAGAAGAAATTTTCATATGTGTGAGAAGTTTTCTGCTGTTATTTTTGTTCAAATCAATTTATTATTACGTTATATCGTCGCTCCGATATAACATTCTTTTTTTTTTTTTTTTTTTTTTTTTTTTTTCGGTGTCTTTCGGAAGAGAGTTAAACATACTATGTATATGTCGATTGTAAAATTGTTTCTATAATTAATATATTTTTAGGTGCGTTCGTAATTATATAAATACGTAGCACCTACAGTCGTCGCCGTCGTCTGGTCGGTCCGTCTGTCTGTCTGCACGTAACAGCGCAAAAACTACTCAACCGGATGGTTTGAAATTTAAAATACAGTAGAGCCCCGATTATCCGCGGTGCAGTTTATCCGCGAAGCGTTTTTTTTTTTTAATTTAAACCAAATTTTTAAATTTAAGCAAGGAAAATACAGTAAGCTCTACTAATAAATATAAACAGAAAAAATCATGTATTCGAAAGTAATAGAAGAATATTTCTAGATTCAGTTGCCATGTTTAAAATGCCAGTTATAAAGTTTTGTTGTCTTTTCTTGATTTTATTAACTAAACGTAAGCACAGCAATTAAAATATTTAACAATTAACTAAGAATATTATGATAAATTCTAGGGGAGCATATCAAGAATAGCTTAATTTTTGAGATAGAAAAGGTGTTTCTAAAGCAAGAAGCAAAAATAAGTGACTGATTTTTTTTTAAAGAGGTGTAACTCAACACTTTTTGTACAGTATGTATATGGCACTGTTCCCATCTTTGTTTACTGTTATTTATTTTAGTGATTTAGACGTAAAGCAAGGGTTTTGGCTGTACTGTGCATATGTATGTATTTTAAACACTTTATTATGTTTTTTGTACACTAAAACATAGTTTTCATGTTGAATTTTCTTTTTTTTCGAGCTTGCACCCCATTTTCTGTCTTTTTCGGGTTATCCGCGGTGCCCTTGCCACCCAATTCCGCAGATAATCGGGGCTGTACTGGATATAATCATTGCAGAATTTTGTCGAGTCATTTCAGATTTTATGAAAACTGTATCAAACTTAAAAAAGTAATTATATAAATACGTAGCACCTATTGTCGTCTCTGGTCTGTCCGTTTGTCTGTCCGCATGTAAAAGCTCTAAAACTAACCAACCGAATGGTTTGAAATTTAATGTGTATAATCGTTTCAGAATTTTGTCTAGTCATTTCAAGTTTTATGAAAATCGAATCAAATTTTTAAAAAAGATATCTATAAAGTTTTCTTCATTCTACAAAATCTTATCATATGTAATTAATTCAATGATATCCCATGATAGGTAATGATTCTAGGTTGCCATGGGGATTATGTCCTATTTAAGATGGAATCATATGATATCCGTATTACTGAATTTGATATCTAATAATCGTAATAAATTTTGTACTCATGCATTTTTGTATAAGAGTGCCACAGCTATTGCACCAAAATCTAAATATTTATAAAACTAGTTATAGTACGAACTCGCCTCATTTGCCACGTTTGACGTACAATCTCCGACTTGTTAATTCTGCAAAAGCTAAGTTTCGAAACCATGCGACGTTTGCTTGAAATGTTAAATATTTTAATGCTGTCGGTTGCACCGGTTAAGTAAAGTAGATTCCAGTCGAAAGTAGATTCCAGTATGTACCCGATCCAAAACCGAAATTTTCCCTTAAAGTCAACCCGAACTCGGCAGAAAAAAATTCATTAACCCGAATCCAACAACAACAAAAATTTCGTCGATTCCGAATCTGATATATATATATTTAAAAAATAAATTGGGCATAATTTAATACAATTATGAAAAAAATAGTCTCCAACCATATCTTTAATATATACTAACATCTAATAACTGCGGCAGCAGTCTTACCGACATATCTGAGCGAGAGATGCGAAGCTGGGCATCGTCCTTGTGGCTTAATGGTAGAGCACAGGAGATATATTCCAGGGGCCCGGGTTCGGTTCCCGGCTTGGACATTTTTCACTCTGTTGGTTTACGCTTAGTTAGTAATGTGATAATTGACGTCTTTAATATTCTTTACTTCAGTCAAACGAAAAGACCCGTTCGCTAATGCTAATCCTATGGAAGATATTTATAAAGATATCTCGGTTGCATTTCAATATTTTTAAATGATTTCTTTTGCATTGAATAGTAGAGATCGATCTGTACAAAGGCCGCTGTTTACTTTTTCGATTTTGCTTTCAGGTATTTCTTATGAGGACATTTTCATTTTTGGAACCGGTTTCGAAAGTAAAAGCATCCTCATAAAAAATATCTGCAATCAAAATCGAAAAAGTAAAAAACGGCCTGCATACAGATCGATCTCAACTATTCAATGCAAAAGAAATCATTTGAAAATATTGAAATGCGACCGAGATATCTTTATAAATTTCTTCCATAGGATTAGCATTAGCGAATTGGTGTTTTCATTTAACCGAAGTAGCCTCTTAATATATATTTTAACTTTTATGCAGAAAAATTGACATGTAAAGACTCATTCATATTCGAATATAGTTTTCTTCTGAAACTACATTCTGACTTTATTTTGAAAAATCGAGATAACTCTAACTCGACTCGGTAAGTATCAAACAAGTACGTTCAACCCGAACCGCAACGAAAAAGATTACCTTCGGGTAAAATCGAGTTAACCGATTCGATTCAGGACTTTAGTCGAAGGTAAAAATACTATACAGAGTATATACCTTCTTATAGTTGATCAATAGCTAATTCCTAAGCTGTTAATTTTAGATGTATAGCAGTTGCAAAAAGGTTTCAGGTATTTTTTTTAACCATATGAAAATTAATTTGCGCCAACAAAATTATGTCCGAAATTTAAATTTTTACGCGGTTGTTGCTTCTTACATTTAGAAATACTTTCTTTATGTTATAACATGTGAAAAAAAATTCATTTCTACTACAATTAAAACATATACAGTCGAACCTCGTTATCCCGACATTCTAAAGACCATAAAAAAGTGTCGTCATAAGCGGAGTGCGGCGGTAACCGGAGTTGCAGAAAAACATGTTTATAAAAAGCTGAATTTTTACTTAATTTAAGACAATTTTAAATTCATAACTGTTCTTGCAGTTTTAAGCAAAAAAACATTATTATTAAACAAAATAAACACAAAAACAAAATTGAAAAGAATAAAAATCAGATTCATGATGAGTTTTTTTTTTTTTTTTTTTTTTTTTTTTTTTTTTTTTTTTTTTTTATTGTTACATGAAATATTGATGAATTTAGGCTTGCTTATCCCTAGATGTGCTTCCTACAATTCTTTTTTTCAATTTACACAGTGAATTGCAACCGATATTCGTTTTTTCAGAATAGATGTTAGATAATTTCTGATCGTTTCAATGCAGCGAAACCTTCTTCGGTTTTAGTCGGCTGAAAAACGCCGTGTAACCACAAGAAAGCGCCGCCTGACCAGAACAAAAAAAAAAACCGGGAGTAGACTTATGCGTCTATTTGCAGCTTAAGCGCGTCATTCATAGTGTGTGGGTTTATTTATTCACATAAAGGATTGAAGTAAAATTTTTCATTTATCTCAATGGGTATTTTAGACACTTTTGTGAAAAGTTTGGCTAAGAGATTTCTCACCGCTTAATTTCCATGCTTATAAGATGGATTATGAAAAATGGACAATTTTCCTAAACCGTGGGGATATCCGGAATTGAAAATTATTCAACGACGTAAAATCGGGAGTTTATTTACATTCAAATCATATACAGAAAATCGGGACTTTGAAATACTGACGTGATAAGCGGAGTGACGTGAAAACCGGGTGTCGGGATAACGAGGTCCGACTGTATTTGCATTTTATGAAATTTCGGCATTTTCTGGCACTAAAAAGCAGAAAAACTCATTTTTAATGGCAGAAAACTCTGATTCACAGATTAGAACAAGTCTGAAATTGTACCACAAGCGTGGCAAATGAGGTGCGTCCGTACTGTAACTGGTTTTATAAATATTCAGATCCTTGTGCAATAGCTGTTGCGCTCTTATGCAAAAATGCATGATTACAAAATTTATTACGATTCTATATATTTAATCCAGTAATACGGAAATAATATGACTCCATCTTAAATATGATGTAATCACCATGACAACCTAGAATCATTACCTTATATGGGATATCATTGAATTAATTAAGGTGCGATAGGGTTTAATAGAATGAAGAAAAGTTTTACTAATATCTTTTTAAGTTTTGATTCGATTGCCATAAAATTTGAACTGACTCGAAAAAATACTGGAACAATTATATATATTAAATTTCAAACCATTCGGTGGGGTAGTTTTTGCGCTGTTATATGCGGACAGACAAACGGACGAACCAGATGTTATAGGTGCTACGTATTTATATAATTGCGAACGCAGCTTAAAAAAAAAACCTACTTTGAGTTTTCGTCTTTCATATGTTGTGCCAAGTTGTTGATTCTTCCTTTTTGTATGGGTTATCCGTTTTATACACTTCATTTTGTCTTTTCTTTCAAATTCACCTCTTTCCCCCTTCGACTAACAAAAGTGAGCCAACCAAACTCATATCTGTAAATAATTTCTCAAAAATAACTAGAAATATAAGACCATTATATATTAATTACTTCTGAAAAGAATGTGTATATTTTTATTCTGTGCCCATTATTACACATTCTTTAAATGAAAGTCTGCTGAATATGTCTGTTATGAAACAGTTATCTTGGAAAAACAGCTTCTAATTCTATTCTTGCTACAGAGTATAGGCCATAAATCCATTGTTGTAGCAACATTTGTTTCTCCATTGTTATTGCTTTGCAGAGACAAATTGCTGGAGATTGGACCATCTATCCATTTAATCTATGTTCTGCGTTTTGCCATCGAATAACATCTGTAAACGAAGTGCAATTCCTCCCCTACCCCCTTCCCTCACTTTTCTCTTTTAAAAACCTTTTTGTTTTCAAGAGAAATAATTGGAGGATTGCGTCATAATTATTTTATATTAAATTTACTTATTCTTGCTTTTTACGTATTTTTATATCCATTGAATACATATATACATTGAATACATAAAATCGTTTCTGAAGATAGCTTTAAAATTTTAGTATAGGTTTAAATGCAAATTCTGATTCTTCCAAACAGTGGTGTAGTCGTAAAATAAACAGAGGGTATACGCTTTAAGCAGAGGGTATACGCTCAAGGCAGAGAGTATACCCTAGAGTGTATAGTATATACTATAGCGTTCTTGAGAAACAGAGGGTATACGGTGTTCCTTAAAAAAATCCAGAAGGTATACGGCGTATACCCCCGTATACTCTCCACTACATCCCTGCTTCCAAACATATATTGCCAATTTTTATGTGTGATATTGTGTTAAAAAAACTCTTTCTGTCTTGCTTTAAATGTTTATTCCGCTTTAATATTTTAGTCTCTAATATTGCATTACTTAAAAATGGAGATCGACCGAACATACGTTTTCGGCCCAATATCTGAGTTTCGGCGTAAATATTGCCAAAAATTCGGCCGTACCGAAACCGTCTGTATTCAAAAATTTCGTTTCTTCCTTCGGAAATTTTCAACATTACTTATTGATTTGAGCTGTATCGGCTCATAAGAGAGATGCTCTTTATTAAATAGTATGAATTTCCCTGTTTATAATTATCAGTCATGACTGGCTCAAGACGTGAGTGAAAATTAAGCAAGCGATGCATATGTGACTTGAAGAAGCTTTTCACGTGCTCATTAAAAGTTGCAAACTTAAATAAAAAAATAATAAGAATTAAACAGAAAATTAATAGAATCTTTTTAGTTTGAAACCACAGAATTGTTTCCAATACTCTTTTAGAAAGCTCTTGTATAGCGGATGATGATTTACGAAAATCATTATAAAAGATAAATCGAGGTATGTATACCTAAAACATTTTTTAATTAGATGAAATTCTTATAATTAGAAAATCATTCTGTGTCGTAGATGAATTAAGTACATTTTATTTTATACGAAAATAAAACGTTTTCGTGAGAGGCACAGAGAGTCAATTTGGGCCACACGTGCAATTAATTGACAATTATGTATAATTATAACTATTACTTAATTATTAATTACTTAAAACAATTTTTGAACATTTTCGTTTACGTTTTCGTTTTCGGCCGAAAATAGGAAGATTACCGAAAGTCGGTTTCGGTCTAAAAAACCTGTTCCGTAATTTATTCCGCTTTAATCTTTTAGTGTCTAAAGTAGCATTACTTAAAATACTTTACATTTTACATTGAGAGACCAAAAAGATAAGGTAACACACTAGTAAATCATGTATGTTTCCGAATAGGAATAAATAAATAAATAAATAAATAAATAAATATATATATATATATATATATATATATATATATATATAATAATAATCCAGTACCACTTAACTTGTTACTTGGAAGATACTTTCCCTAATGGCAGGTTGTCACTAAGGCATTTCATTCACCTTCATTATTATCAGCGTTGCTCTCTTGAATTATATACCTTGGAGAATAAATTAACAATGTACCTATAGGTGGAAACATCGGGTAATATTTCTTTTTGGTATTTAAATAAGTGCACACGCCGCATAAGGAACTTATTCAAACTGTTCAGCTGCACCATATTTATCGCAAAAAAAAAAAAAAAAAACATTATTGCTTGAGATTATGATTAGTTATTGTACATTTTTTCCCGAATTTCTGTTTAAAGATATTCAAATTTTAAGGTTATAAATTTTTTTCACGGAAGAATAATTCCAGTAATAACACACTTTATGTTTTTACAATTGGGATCTGTTTCCTGATTTGAAATGTAATCAGTGTCATATATTTTGTAATCATCTCGCGAATGGAAATGTCTTATTTTGTTATATTAAAAATAAAGAAAGAAACAAATATATTTTTTAAGTTCCCAGTGGCAAAAGCCTATAAAAGAAAATAATTTAGCAAAAGGATTTCTTTTAAAATACATTTCATAGCTGAAATAGATTCAGTGTAAGCTTTTACAAAAAAAGACGTATAATGCAGGTAAATAAATTAATGATTTTATAAAATAGTTTCGAACTCCTTTATACCTAAGGATAATATACAGTCTTCCACCCTCCCCGTTTTCCCTTTTCAGATTTACATCAAGGAATTTAAGATTTCCTTTACAGAATCTATTTGTTTTGTGTTACCTACCAAGTCCATTGTAGCAAAAACCGGGTCACAGATGTAATAATAATAACAATGAAGCGGGAAGACTACCTCTTACTGGGAACTTAAGACATAACATAACATTATTCATTTATCATATTGTAATTTATCTGAATTAAACAATGGTTAGATACAACTGTGGAAGTTACTTAAATGTAGTCTTTGAAATAATTATTATGTGCATAGCGATACTTGTTCAGAAATAAAAGTTATGTAAGATGTAAATCTTCTGAACAGTGGAGCAGCATTGAGGGGCTTCCTAGTTGATGGCAACTTAACACCCGGTCTATAGTTTGACCGTCTTGATATATTGTGAGCAATTGGGAATAGAATAAATGTAGCTTCAAATAACAAAACCCTGATTAAAATTAATATAAAAGGCACAAATAAATGTACTGAAATTACTTGAAGGTGCATACGTATAATATAAAATTATTTAAAATACATTTAAAATATCTTTAAAATACATTTAAAATATCTTAAAAATACATTAAAAATCCAAGCCATCACACGGCCGTCATCAGTGGGGATTTAAATGTTCTTTGCGCTTATTCGAGAATTGTCTAGAAGAGATCATTGTAATTTAAAGGTTGTATGGCAGATAAGATGCCTCATAAAGGTATTCAAATTTCAGACAAAACAAGCTTTCATCTCTTATGCGGCAAATCATTCCATACTCCAAGGATATCGTATGATAGTGCATCAAGCTGTATCGTTATTAGCAGTTATTTCAATAGATTATCTTATAATATCTTCTTGGAAATTATTTGTACGAAAGGTAATTTTCAATTTATTAAAATCTACTTTTATAGGTTGAGTTTGAACTAATCATGATAACGCAGTATGGAATATACACTGGTGTCCAAAATTAAGCACCAGTCACAAAATGCTAATTTTTAAGTAAGCGAATTCTCAAATGGAAATAATATAATTCAAAGAATTACTATCCCTACAGCACAGTTAGTCCATATAGCATCTGCTTCATGTCACACATGGTCACAAGTGTCACAGTCATTACGATGAAACAAAAAATAGGAAATTCCACACGCCTCATTATGAGCCTCAAATGATCACTATATGTGACTCCACTGAGACCTCAATGTGACTGCTGCTTTGTGACGAGTCGCCAGGTGACTTTACAATGTAGTTATATTGTGACTCACATGTGACTGTCATTTTTAGACTCAATTTCAAAGACATAATGAACGTTGCATTATGATAAGTCACTAAATAATGTCACATTATAGTCACATGGTGACTTTTCACAAAAGAATACAATGGTGACTTTACAGTAGTCTCCCTGTCACCTGAAAGTCATCATGTGACTTTAATGTGACATTATTTGGTAACTAATGACAATGCAGTGTTCACGATGGCTTTGAAATTGAGTCTACAGATGACAGTCACATGAGAGTCACAATGTAACTACATTGTAAAGTCACATGGTGACTCTTCACAAAGCATCAGTCACAGTGATGTCTCAGTGAAGTCACATATAGTGATCATTTGAGATTCATAATGAGATGTATGGAATTTCCTATTTTTTGCTTCACCGTAGTGACTGTGACACTTGTGACCATGTGTGACATGAATGAGATGTTATATGGACTAGCTGTGCTGTAGAAATAGTAATTATTCGAATTATATTATTTCCTTTTGAGTATTCGCGTACTTGAAAATTAGCATTTTGTGATCGGTCCTTAATTTTGGACAACAGTGTATTTAATCTGAGATCTTCTTCATGTTCTTTAATACTATCACGGAATTTTCTCATCGTCGTACCTACATAAAGAAAATCTTTACTATCTTTTTTGAAAGTTATAATGTGTACTCCGGATCTATTGATTGCTTGGACAATATGAATTACGTGAATTTTAATTATTTAAAAGAAGGTGATTTTAGCACTAGAATTTTAGCTTTCATTTATTAACAGAATCCTATTTAAACTAATTTCCATTTTAAATTTTATGGTGTGCTGCGAACATATTATAAAACTCGAAGTGTGTTTCTAATTTGAAAAGATTTAGAAACTGTACATTACATGAATGATTTTTTTTTCTTCATTGCTACATTGAATTTCATTCTCATTCAAATGTTAGTTTGTTGTCCACATCTTTTTTACATTCTATTTCACATTCTTGCGTGCAATACTCAAAATGTGAAATACTATTAGTTTCTCTTCCTTAAATTACTTACGTTTTCCTCCCTGGGTAATTCAACTTCTCCATACTAATATATAGGCTTTCTGCAGTGATGTGGATATTTAATTCTCGATTCATAAAAGCTAGCTGAAAAAATGTTAATACGATTTCCTACTTCATATTCATTTACTGCCTCATTTACTGCATAAATTTAATGTCCGAGGACATTTTTTCACCATGTGCTTATTTTGCGCAGGATTCGTATAAAAAACTACTTCTACAACCCCTATGAATACTACCTACCCTTGAATTGCTATTCGAACTTCTAGGGTACTAATTTGTGCTTAACAGTATTTTCCTTCCATTAGTTTTTATTTAGCATTTATTTTTTATTTACTAGCGCATTTCTTTACACACTTCCCCACATAATATTTAAAATGAAAAAAAAAAAAATATATATATATATATAATAATAATATCCCAGGCGCTAAAAATAGATTACCCTTTGATCTCTCTTAAATTGCGTTTCTTTGCGAGCTTTTCCTTTTTTTTTTCTTCTCTTGTTTTCGTTTCTGAATGTGTCATTTCTTTTCTTTTTCGTAACGATTCTTCATTACCTAGTCTTTTTTTTTCTCCTCTCCTTCTACGAGATCTTGAGTCAGGTTTAGCCATGCGTGGCACACAGAGCGGTCCTTTTTCCGGTTTTAGCCTTGATAGTTTTTGTTCAAATTCACTATCTTCTTCTTTTTTTTTTTTTTAACCAGATTATCTAGTTTTTCAAATAGCATTTGGTTATGCATTTGCGCGAAGTAAAAGATAAAAAGCGATCTTGCATATATATTTTCAATTCTTTTTCTTTAGAAATTTTTTCTTATTCATAATTTTAAAAAAATCTTATTTACCGAAAGGTTAAAAGATTTCCCTACATTTCTTAAAGTTAGAAACAAGTTTTTATTGTATGACTCATTAGGTTCTGAATGTGAGAAAAATTTGATATTTTAATGGGAAAAATTCTTTTAGTTTGATTTTCTCACAGAATTAAAAGTATACTTTCAAAAATCTGTATTAAAGAATCGAGGAAAAAAAAAAAAACTGCTTTTTTTTTATTTCCGTAAATTTTATGATAAGAAAATCTTGAATCTTAGGTCTATCACATTGGATCGGGGAATGAAAATGGTAATAAAAAAGAGAAAGAAAAGAAAGAAGATAGAATGTTTTTTCTAATGATTCATAAAGATCTGTATGTGTATTAAAGACATAATTAAATATTTCAATACCGTATCTTCTCGTAGACAAACCTCGAGTGCCTATTTTGATGTTTTTCATAAGTATCATTAAAATACGAGGTTGATTGGAAAAGTTCGCGGAATGAAAGGGAAAATGAGAATTCTTTTTTTAAAATGTTTTATTTTTCTGCACATTCTCCTTTAAGTGCAATGCACTTCATCCAACGATTTTCCAAAGCAGTTATGCCATCACGAAAGTGCGATTCTTTGAGTCCTTTCAAATAGTCGTCGACAGCTGCTTTTACTTATTCCGTGTAAAATCTTTTTCTCTCGGAGGAAAATTTTTAGTCATGGAAATAGATGGATGTCAGAAGGAGCCAAATCAGGCGAATAAGGTGGATGTTGCAACAGATACAGATCGTGCTTCAGTTTATTCAATTTTCCCACTGCTATCACACTTCTATGGGGACGTGCATTGTTCTGATGGAAAATGATATTCTTCTTACGCAAACCAGAACTTTTATCATGAATTTGTTTACCCACTTTGTCTAGAAGTTTAGTGTAATATTCACTGTTTATTATTTGGCTTTTGGAAAGATAGTCAATTACTAATATTCCTTTAATATCCCAGAAGACTGACGCCATAACTTTTCCAACTGATTTCACGGACAGTGCCTTCTATGGTGGTGCAGAACCTTTCTGTCACCATTGTTTTGATTGCTGCTTGGTCTCAGGGTATAATAGTGAACCCAAGTTTCATCTGTTGTGTCAAATCGATGGACGAAATCGGTTTCATTTGCGTCAAAATGGTCTAAACGCTCAAATCCCCAATCTCTCACACTTTTGATCCATTGTCAATATGCGTTGCACCCATCTTGCCGAAAACCTATTTCATCCCTAATTCCATAGTTAGGATATGAAATATTCTTTCATCTGGGATGCCTATATCCTTAGCAATATTGGAGACCTTTTCTGACGAGTTATTTGATAAATACGAATGCATTCCACGGCCATTCGTTTAACATGGGAGAGGTAAATCCGAGCATAGCCATATCTTTGACTTTTCGACCATTTCAGGCGTTGTGGCAGTTTTTGGTCGTCCACTGCGCGGTTCATCTTCTCAGCTATCACGTCGATCTTTAAATTCTGCCACCCACTTACGCACAGTGTATAGGATGGAGTAGTCTCTCCAAAAGTATCCTGCATAATCTTCGTGAATTTCGGATGTCTTGCAACCGTTTTTCACAAAATAGCGCGCGTTTCAGTTTTATCCAGTTTTGAATACTCTCAAAACTAGCTTTATTTAAAGCAATGCCAAATTGATTATTGCTTAACAGAACAATATATAATTTGACCTTTATGCACAAGACAGATGGTGATTATCTGTTGCATATATTTCCAACTGGTGCTTCTATCTATGATTCATTTCGCGAACTTTTCAAGTTATCTTGGAAACATAAAGAAAAGGTAATAAAAGTTGTCATTAGAAAAAAAATACGACTGAAAAAATAGCTTAAAATTAAATTCATCATTTTATTCATCATCATAATAAACTACAATCGCAAATACTTAAATGGTTTAATCAAATCAAAATTTTTATTTCTCCTCATTTCAATAATTATACTTTGTTCATCATATGATCCCAAATCCCGATAGGTTTGATTAATACATTAAACGTAGGAAATGTAACAGCTATACCACAGGGGCCTGTTTAGTACTGTTTCTCCCCTCCAGTCTACACGCCCAATTTTCCTTGAATACTTTACAAACATTTTTTTGAAAATTTGAAATTACCTGCAGATAGGAGCTACGCTAACCCAAAGGAGCTAAGCAACCAGATTTTTATTAAAATATTTCACCATTATTTTCAATACACATTATATTTGAAGTTACATCCTTTTATAAAATCACAACAGAATGTTTAAAATGCATTCGGCAAAGAACAGAAACACTTGGGAGCATATCATAACTGAACCCAACTGCATACTTTAAAGTGAAGTGATGCATATCGTTCTGAATGAAATATTAGAAAATACATTTTTATTTGAAATGAGCTTTTGAGGAACAATAATTATATTTTCTTTGGTTCAATCAAAGCCTAAAATTATTTAAAAATGGTGTTTAACTAAGTTGATACTCTAAGGAGTACTAATTTTAAAAAGTATAGCGAGCCGTTATTTAGTGAAGAATTTAAAGATTACGGTCTTATTTTGGCGAATTTAAAGGAAAAGAAATAAAAATAAGGCGAAATCTTTATTCAAGCTACGCGTTTACACGAGTAACAGATTAAAGTAAAATACTTGACTTCTACTCGATACTTTTAAATCTAAAGCTTTCTTTTTAAAAACTTAACAAATGTTCTAAAATGTTTGTAATCCGTTTTGAAAAAGAGCATATACTCTTGGGAACACATTAAGTATAAAAATCGCAGCCTTGCATACACCGGTGTCAGCGATGTATCGGAAAAGATTTTTAAATTTTGCAACGCTATTTTAGAGGAAAGTTCCATACCTTATTTTCAGAGTAGCTCAGCTAAGCCCTTTTTTGCGACAGCTACAGCATACTTTAAGATTAAGGAAATAAATTGTATTATTATTGTCACAAGTTTGTGCTTGTAGGTTCGTTAATCGTTGATTAAATATAGTCTAACCTCGCTACAACAAAGTTTCAAAGGACAGTCTTTTGGTTCGTTGCATCCAGTGGTTCATTATATTTAATGCATACACTATATGGCCAAAGGTGACCTGTCACGTGCGATTTTAGACGTTTTGTTAAATATCTAGAAAAATACATGAGGAATTAACCTGAAACTGCGGGTGTGTAAACATTATAGCATAGGTCATATATTTCCGCGAATTTTTTTTCCTAAAACCTTATAGGGGACCGTCAACAAATTGAAAAAGAACGAATATTTTTTGCATAAACCTCTAAAAACTAATGTAGGAAAAGCGTTCAAACTCCAGATTATTAATAAGTGGCTTATTGTAATATACTGTGTTCATTTTTATGAGGATAGCATGTATACTCATAGAGTAATTAAGGTTTTTACACAAACAGTCCCAAATTTCGCCAAGTTTTTTGCTTATAATTTGCAGAGTTCTTATTATAAAAAAAAGTTCTTTTCCGAAAATGTGACAAACAACATCGTACACAATACTCTGCAATCAAAATTAAAAAACAGTAGAAATTGGATGGAAAATGAGCAGGTTTACTAAAAAATGTTTCACTGCGCATGCGCAAATGCAATATAAATATAATATTCATAATGTATTAGCTAAATATATAGAGCAACTTTTGTGAAAGTCTCAAAATCATAGCTTGAAAATTCTGAAAATTATCGTCGATAGAATAAGCTCGAAACCCGCCATTCCCCCAAAAGACTAAAAAAAGATGAGGGGTTGTATCAAATATCTGTTGATGAGTGCCAAGATAGAATACACAATATTGCACGTACTACTATATTTGGATACAACCCCTCATCTTTTTTATTCCTTTCGGGAACAACGGATTTCGAGCTTATTCTATCGACGATAATTTTCAGAATTTTCAAGCTATGATTTTAGACTTTCACAAAAGTTGCTGTATATACTTAGCTAATACATTATGCACATTATATTTTGATTGCATTCGCGCATGCATAGTGAAACATTTTTTTGTAAACCTGCTCATTTTTCATCCAATTTTTATCATTTTTTAATTCTGATTGCAGAGTATTGTGTACAATGTTGTTTGTCATATTTTCTGAAAAGAACTTTTTTTTATATTAAGAACTCTGCAAATTATAAGCAAAAAACGTGGCGAAATTTGGGACTGTTTTTATAAAAACCTTAATTACTCTACGAGTATACATGCTATCCTCATAAAATGAACACAGTATATTACAATAAACCACTTATTAATAATCTCGAGTTTGAACGCTTTTCCTACATTAGTTTTTACAGGGTTATCCAAAAGATATTAATTCTTTTTCAATTTGTTGACGGTCCCCTATGGGGTTTCGGAAAAAAATCTTCGCGGAAATATATGACCTATAATATACTGTTTACACACCTGCAGTTTCAGGTTAATTCCTCATGTATTTTTGTAGATATTTAACAAAACGTCTAAAATCGCAGGTGACCGGTCACTTTTGGCAATATAGTGTAGGCAGTGGCGCTTTTCTCTTTAAATGTACCCAGGTGCAAAAACTTTTGGGGGCTATAAATTCTTTTTAATTTTCTTAAAGATATAAACGGTTTATTAATCTCGTTGTGGGTCCTTTTAAATAAAGAGTACGGACAAAATTGCACAATTGTTTAGGATTCCCCCCCCCCCCCTTGAAGTGTTAAAAAAATCTTACGTTGCTTTGGCAACCAATAAGCTTGAAGCCCGCAGGCAATGCGGGCTGCAGTACCCAATAACCTATAATGAAAGTATATTTTATTATAAATTGTATTTATAAAAAATAAAACTAAAGCTTTAAATACTTATTTTATTTTTCTCTTTATTATATATAATGGAGAAATCTGAGCTCGACAATTTTAGAATATTATTCACAAGATAGAAGGTTCAGGTGGGCATATTATTTGTATATTTTATTGCAAGAAAATGTAATATAATGAATTAATATATTAGATGTATATCTTTTTTCTTCCGAGAATGAGGAAAAAACAATTAGCAGTTAAAAGTGCTCTTCATCAAATGATACATAGAAGAGTCAAGTTAACTCCGGCAAGGGTCAAATTGATATTGTACACAATCTTATATACCAAAGACTATTTTTTTTTTAAACTTATTAGAAATAAGATACCAACATTTTAACTGTATATTTGTATGACGCTACCAACCAATTTCGAGAATAACAGAAAGGCAGTTATTTACTTTATATTTTACTTTCATCATAATATTATCGAAGCTTTAAAAAATTGTGTTATGCGTATGTAATAGTACCATACGTCGTTTCGTTCGGGCTTTGCGTTTATCCCACCATATCCTGCCCATTCACCTTAACAGCAGGCTTAGCACCTGCATAGTTCCTTGTTCTACGGTTGGAGGAAAAATGAAAAACTAAATTTTTAAGTTTGCGTGTTCAAAATGAGTTCATATGCTTAGAAAAGCGCTTTGTTAAAGTGTTCTCAGGAGAGAAATTACTTGCCAAGGCCTGTTGGAGGGCTATGGAAAATTCCCGCAGTGAAATTTTTGGAACGTCTGAATATATGCGTCTATTTAAACATTTTTCTCTTTCAAAGCCTTCACCCACACACACACACACTTAAAAAAAATAATGCAGATATTTAAATTAGTTTCACCAGGTAGATGATTTTTGCCTCGCGATTTTTTTTATTCATTATGCATATTGACATGTAGTCACGTTTCGCATTCTGTTATGCATTATTAAATATGCATATTTCCTGTATGATCAATTTGTGCAAATTGGCATACTATTTTAAATATTTAAGGCTCCTGCCCCTACAGTCGAAGACACTCGCGAGCTAATGCTAAACGTATGGGGAGGTTATTTTCTAATATCTCGTTTGCATTTCGACATTTTTAAATAATTTTTTTTTTTTTTTTTTTTTTTTTTTGCATTGGGTAGCTGAGGTTCAACTCTATATCGCTCCTTTTTTACTTTTTTGATTTTGGTTGCAGATATTTTTTAGAATGACACTTTCGTTTTCGGAACTGGTTTCGAAAGTGAAAGTAATTTATAAAAAATATGTACAACCAAAATCTAAAAAGTAAAAAAGGAGCGATGTGGAAATGGAGCTCAGTTATCTAATGCAATAAATAAATAATATTTAAAAATGTGGAAATGCAAACGAGATATTAGAAAATAACCTCCCCATAGGTTTAAGATTAGATTGCAAGTGTCTTCCCCTGCAAGGATAGAAGCTTTAAGGAAACGGAATGCTTTGAAATGAGCAAAAATCTGTCAAAAATACGAATTTTTCTTTTTGGGGTTAAAATTTAATTATATATTCTTGATAGAAAGTGCGTTTTCAAAATTCATAAAGGTAAGTAAATGAAAATAACACGTCAAAATGTATTGCAAATGCATTTTTTGTTCATTTTTATTCAAAATTTCCAATACGTCTAAGGGGCGATCTTGATACTATGACAAATATGTGAATCTGTTTTGAAATGTTAGTTCATTAATGCACCCAATTGATTTTATTTTTCAAATATCTATTGAATTCTACGTGCAGAATAATTCTTTGGAGAATTTCTTCTTGGAATAACGTAAATAATGTAAAACATTTTTTTAAGTGCACCCGTTCCCTGAAAGTGAAAATTAGCACGACACTTGTGGAAAATTATGGGCATTAAATTTTAGTTTTATTTAAGAGAATCAAACATACGAATATACTGATCTAATCAATGTGCATTTCAGTTCATATATAAGATTTTCTGAATTTCCTGTGATACCTTTATTTTTGTGAATGTGTCGATTTATTACCAGTCTCAAATCATAACTATTTAAACAAAGTAAAATATGCTGTCTCTGTCATATTCTTTTTAGATATTTGAGAAATTATATTTCATGGACGCTATTTCCTCTGCCTCGGTGCAACTCAAGACACTACAAAAACAACCCTGGCAGCTGGTCGCTGTGCAGAAATTTTCTTGTCAAATGAGATCTACAAAACTCCACAGATTTAAATTTTATATACGAGAGTTGTTTGAACGTCCATGAAATGACACAACATGTATTTCAAGGCAGTGTAGTATGATGTGTAAATATTTAAATGACCATTACTGTATTTCCCAATAGTTTTATTCTAAGTGCCCACTTTTAAATTCTGTGAAACTACAAGAAGTATTATTCACGTTTCATAATTCCCAATTAAATTCCAATCACATAAGTTTACTGCGCTGTATAAAGTCTGTTATATGCTGATCTCTAGAGTGATTCTATGCCCAGATTTCACTATACTGTTTTAATAAAGCTATCCATCTGACTTTTATTTAGGGATGCACCGAATAGTGATTTTTGCCGATCGAATATTCGGCCTACAGGCGAGCCGAATACTTTTATATTTGAAAGTTTAAAGGCATTAAAATGTTAGGTTTTAAAACAATTTTACATAATATTTAATACAGAAACTTACATTTTGATAAACAGGAGCTTTTTACAAGTAAACTTTATACTGAAAAAAATCTGCTTTGAGTTATTTAAGACAAGAGATATATATACATAACTGTTTTACTAAAGTAAAAATAAATAAATATCTATTGAAATGGTGGCAACTTAGCAAGAATAACTTTTCTACTCCTTTTCATTTAATAAGGAAGGTTTTAAATGCATCCTAGATCTTTAGAGATTGTAAACATACAAGTTGATATTAAAATTTTTCAACAAACATTTATTCCATCAAAATTACAATACATTCAATCAAAAATATACTGGGCATGTAACTACAAGCCGAAACTGAATTTTCGTTCACAACTTTATCAACAATGAAGATATTTTTGTGGGATTTGTTACATATTAATTTTGCTTGTATTAAATGTGATGATTGAAATTCACTGAATTTTGACCAGTGACACAGTATAAACACTGTCAACTGCATTCTGAATAAAGTGATGTCTAGCTCATAGTTGTTAAGATATGAATGGTGGCAATTTCCAGCACTTCCAGGGGCGCGCCGACCCAGTGTGCAAAGTGTGCACCGCACACAGGCGCCAGAATAGTAAAGGCGCCAAATAGTTTAGGCGAAGCTGAAAAAATTGAAAAACTTTTATCCAGTTTAAATTTATTAAAGCGGTATTTAAAATCGAAAGTGTGTCATTTCTGATGACACATTTATGAGTTCATTTTTACTTTTCAGATACATGAAATTTGCAGATGCTCGTCAGCAGCGTAGATTTAGGGTAGGAGGGCAGCGGTTCCCAAGTAAAAGTAAATTGCCGAAAAAAGCACAAATCAATCACAGCAATCGACTACATTATAATAAAAACAATAAATAAATAAAACAGGATGGAGCTCTTAATGCAATGCATTTAAAAAAAAGAAATGAAAAACGCCATTCGATTCCAACCTAATTTAATAGCCATGCCTAACATTGTATGCTTTTATGCATAAAAACGAGCCAGTGAGCATGTAAGAAAGTTTCATGTCATTTACAGCAGGGAAACATGTTTTTGAGAACAACCACAAAATGAATTACGTTTTATTGAAAGTTTAATTGAATATTTTATAGATTTGCTTCGAACAAATTATTAGTTCAAGCGCTAGTTTCACTCGCGTACAGAGAGCTCATACAATAAATTTATTAATTTCTAACTACAATCTTACAAAATATAGTTGTTAAATGAATAATAAGATTTTGCAAATAACTCGGAATTATTTTATTAAATATTTTTCAATAATTGCCTTCAATAATTGAATTCAGTTGGAATGAAAAACGCTGACTATTTATCATTGTGATCCGTCTTACCTAAAACAAAGGCCTTGTACAAAGTTTAATATTGCCATTGTGCCAAGTACGCTTTGAAAGGAGGTTACAAAGTTGCATGACCACTTTGGTAAGTGCCGCGTTTTTTTTAGATAGGTTTTTAATTAATATCTCATCTAATTACTGACAATTCTTTTAAAAAATCATTATCGACAGTCCTTGGATGATTTCGCGTCGATAGGTACCTCGAACTCTCCTCAACTCCCCCTGCTGAGCGCCAGCAAGATAAAGTTTATGTATAAAGGAAAATTGCCATTTTCTGAAAAATTGTATGACCTAGGATAATCTCTATAGTTTTCCTGAAAGGTTTAAATAAATTCCTACTACTTCTAATTTTTTCGCAATTTTATTTTCAATAGATTTGGAAAAAGTAGGGGAGACATAATTTTGCCATACATTTTCGACGAATTTCTGAAAATATAAGTGTATCTATTATTTATATATTTTTGAGTTCTGCGTTACTAGGTTTTTCGAACGATCCCCCCCCCCCCCCATTTTGTCTTAAATATGTACCGGTTCACTGTGTGGAAATGGGGGAAAAGCTGCTAATTGTTGAGATTTGTTATGTAAATGTTTTTCTTAATTTTTGGAAAATTGTATGGGGTAGTAATGAACAAATTAAAACTTTAAAATAACCTCTACTGGTAAAAACATAAGTTAAGAGGAGAGGAGTGAGTGCTTAGTAATATCCAGGCCAAAATCTTTAAAACAATATGTCACATGAAAAATTTAATTTTCTCTCCCACGAGGGGAACGCCACCTAATAGTCTGGGGTAAAGTCCTGCATCGGGTCGGGTTACCCGCTTTTACCCGAACCCGATCTGAACCGCACTCGGCGCTATATTTTCCCGTTGCGGGTCGGGTTGGTTTTCATTGTGTCGGGTTCGGGTTGGCTTTTTGACTCTTGCGGTTCGGGTTCGGGTTGACCCGATTTTTTAAAAGAATGTAGAAAATATTTTTTCACGTTAAAAGCCTATATAAAAACGCAGATCAAATTTTCACAAAACCAAAATGCGTGCCTGTCTGTTTTGTCTTTAGTTGTCCTTTCACGAGTCTTCGAAATAACAAATTGCATTATATTTTTATCGTATTTTTAAAATACAATACGCAGCAAAACGCTAAATGGTCCTTCCTGTCTATCACACAGTAGTTGTCAAAGTTAGAAGTATCAAGACTTATAGAACATTAGCAATCGCAATCTGTTTTTCAATAATTAAATAAAAATGAATTTAACATTTGGAGATTCAAATTTTAAATCTCCAAAATTCCTAAACTACTTGACTAAATGCCTTTCTGTTTAGTTTTCTTACGTAAAATTTAATGACAAAGCCAAATATGATGTAAAAATTATTGCGTTTGTATTGAAAATTTCAGAGTTCGGTACAATTTTAGAAGTATGAAGATGAGCCTTAAATTTTTTTTTATATAACTTGAAAGAATACATAATTTCCTATCGAATGTTTATTTAATTGTTTTCTGGAAAAACTTGGTGAGTAAAATGCATGGGGTCATTATTTCATTTGACCGACTACACCTTAAAACCGTCAGATACAAATGATATTTATTCATGAAATTGGCCATCATATGAAATTAGAGAGCACTCATCTTAGACTAATGTAGTTATTTGCAGAGAAAAAGAGTATCAGGGAAAGAAAAGTCTTCTGAGGAAAAATTAGAGAATGTGTCCCCTTTAATGGAGAACTACCATCGTAATATAGTATTACCGTGGTAGTGCTTGAAGTGACTTATGTAGTACTAATATACATTAGCTGAATCAGTATTGCACATATATTAAGTGCACCTATTACACAAATTTAATTAAAATTGTCTTTTTAATAAAATTCTTCTGAATTAATACATTTTTTTTTTTACACTCTTCATTATAATAAAAGAAAAGACATTTAAATTCAATATTTCAATGTAAAATGTTGAGGTTCTTTAAAATTTAAGAGTTGTAGGAAGTCTAAAGTTCTAAATTTTCATTCTTTTTCAGCAATCCATTATAAATTTTTTCACAGCTATATTTAACTGAAAAATAAATACCCAGAAAAATACCGAAAGTGGTTATTTTACATCACTGGGTGCACCAGGACAGGCTTTCGACTATTCTCACAAAAATTTTGAGCCTCGTACGTGCCGTAGATTCTGCTAGCCATCGAACACAGACAGAGCAAAACTTTGTTTTATTAGTATTTTTAATTTAGAACCTGGATTCATTGCACGAAAATTGGGAATTCGAAAAATAAAAAAATCTGACAGAGAAGGAAGGGTTAAGAGTGTGACAAGGTAAAGATACGCTTAGCTTCTTAGCAATGTAAACGTCAAAATGAATATGCTTTTTTCATAACAATTGTTACATAGCCAGCATAAGGGGTTCTCTATTTGCTAATATAAAATCAAATGTTCCGGGACTAGAACATTTTCGAATGCACCCCTGGTTATAAATCTACGTGTGGTAATTGTTTAAGGCGCATCTTAATTGATGTTACTTTATTTTAAAAGAAATAAAAGTAGTATAATAAGCTCCGATGTAATACGGACACCATTAATTTGAGAACATATTATCCTACCTTTATGTGTATTTACCGTATTACGAGCACTCCTTTCTTTGTGTCATAGTGCTACCATTGATTAATTCAACACAGCTAGATTTCCAAATTAAAGTTTATTTGAACTGTTTTAAGTTTTAAGTATAAATATAAAAAAGATCAGATCTTAAAAATTCTGGGAGTAATGGAGGTAAAAGAAGCTGATTTATGTAGGAGGTATGCCATTTGTGGAGAGGGGGAGCAAACAGCTGAAGCACCCACTTTTTAGGGATGTCCGTTATTTGTATAGCTGCCAACATTCCTTATTTTTAAAGTCAAACAACAATATTTTAAACCAGAAATTTAATTTAATGAATGAAATAAAAAAGAACCCTGTAGAAACAAGCCACATTTCATTAAATAAATTTTCTGGTTTAAATTGTTTTATTTGATCTGGAGAAAACCACCGGAAGGTTGGCCTAGCAGCTATGCATTTATACTCATTGAAAAAAAAAATATATATATTTCTTTTTCTGGGGGGAGGGGGGTTAGGAATGTGGGGCGCCAATTGAAGTTCTGCACACAGGCGCCGGATACTTCTGGCGCACCCCTGAGCACTTCTCATCATAACATATTTCACAGAAATCAAAGGAAGTCTGAATATACTTACGATACCTTCATTATTGTTAAAGAAACAAACGTAAATCCATGTTTGACCTCGAGTGAGATGAGATACACTGTATTCATGACTGAATAAATGGATTATTACTTTGGTTTCCTAGACAAAAATTGTGCTTCTTGATGTCTATCATCAAAACTCTGAGCGTTTTTCTATTTTGTTTAGAAACACCCTTTTTTGTGAAAAAGCAAGAAACAGATTATTTACTAGACAATGCTCAGGAACTTGCATTGGTAGATCATTAATTCCTATGAAAATCCTCATTATTGGTTAATTTTCTTAAGTGATACTTTACAAATAGCAAATAAATACTTAATGTAAAATGATTCTCTTTTCTTTAAATACGATTCTGTTTCTGATTATTATGAATATCTTTATAAGTTGGCAGTTGAAAGTTGAAGTCGTGTAAAGTTTTTGAAAATATGCTTAATTTTTTTTTTTAAGTATTCGGTTCGGCCTAACTGAATATTCGGTAACATGGTCGAATAGATCGAATACCGAATAGATACCGAGTATTCGGTGCATTCCTACTTTTATTCAATGTAGTTTTGCTTGCATACATTGCCAAGTCCGAAAATAAAATGTTTTTATCCGCACTTCATAATTTTGCGACCCATCCGTGTTTCCATCCAAAAGAAATAAACATTTATTCGCAGAAAGGAAATGGAAAAATTGAGTTTCCAAATGGTTTGGTTTACAGCTTCTCAAATCACACAGTTCTCAATCAATATGCAAATTAATTCTTGAAATGGAAGTTCAATAGTTTCTATTGATAGCCGACTGTTAATCAATAAATAAATCTACTGCCGTTTTCTAAGCTGGTGTATCTTAATGGTGTTCAGTGCATTTAAAGAGAACTACGAAGACAGAATTTAATGGATTGCTGCTGAAATGTAACTCAATTAAAAATTAAACCATACGTCAATTTTTAATGTCTCAGGCTGTAAACTTATGAGAGCGTATCATACTAATTTTCTTCCGAAATCAACTTACGCATAATTAAATAAAAATGTAAAAGCCTCTATTCTGGATCAAAAATATATTCAGATAAGACTGAAAAAAGATTGCTTGTATTCATGTTTTCTCAATAAAGACTATTTTTTATTTTTTATTTATTAGAAATGGAAAACTTGTCACAAAACATGGTAACACTACTTCACTTCTATTTTCTACTTGAGCAAAGTGGCAACACTATTTGAAAACAAATGTGACCGCCTGTTGTTTACATGTGTAGTTATACCATTTTGATTGTTTGAAAAGTGGCGAAGAAATTTAAGATTTTTGTGTTTAAAATTTCACCAAACTTTCTTTTTTAAAAGTAAAAGCTAAATGATGTCGGATTTTTTGAACAAGCGTTTCAAGTTTTATGAGAAGAAAAATGCATTTTGTCAGATCTTTAAAGAAGGTAAAGGAAGAATTTGTGAGCAAAAAATTAACTGTATAAATTAAAATCTGCAACTCAAAAGCACGAAGTAGGAGCCGAGTTGAAGCCGGAGCCACAATATTTTATCTGGGAGCGGAGTTGGAGCATCAAAAAGTTTCGGCTCCGGGTCACTGCTTTTTTGAATCGGGACAGAAAAATATTAATTAATTCTTAATTTCCGCCGTTGGTTACTACAAGAATCCAAAGTCCCTTCGAATTAATATTCAAACAATTCAATGTTCACAAATGAAACATTAGGTATATTATCTGAATGCCTGGCAACACTATTGTAACATCGCCTGGTGACTCTTCACAAAGTAACTGTCAGTGACTTTTCAGTGGAGTCGACAAATGACGATTCCTTGAGAATAATAATCAGACGAATGAAAGATATCACACTTTGGTTCTCCGTTGTGATAGTTGTAATAAAGAGCCTACACTAGTCACAGGAAGAAATAAAAACGCTAATGTTAAGTCTATGGGGGCGTTATTTTCAAATTTGTCACTTTGATTTTAATATTTTTGAATGATTTTTTTTTTTTTTGCATAGGATAACTGAGGACGATCTACAACCGGGTTAGTTTTTACTTTTTCGATTTTAGTTATAGTTTTTTTTTTCTAATATTAAGCTAGTTTTAACATTAGAACCGGTTCCAAAAGTGAAATTTTTTTTTTTTTTTAAATTATTTTTTTTTTTAATCTCAAACCAAAATCGAAAAAGAAAAAACTAACCCTTTTGTAGATCGTCCTCAGCTATCCTATGGAAAAAAAAAAATCCTTCAAAAATATTAAAATCAAAGCAAGAAATATGAAAACAATGTTCTCATAGGATTAACGTTAGCTTTCTCATTTCTTCACGTGACTGAAGTAACCTCGTAAGTTATATCAGATCTGTTGGCTATTCTGTAGGGATAGTATATATTTGCTATTGCTACATGTAATAATTATATCATTTTCTTTTGAGTACTCTCAATTAAGTTTATTGTTCCAAAATTTACATTATTTGGACACCAGTGCAGTTCCAGATAGTCCTGCATCATGCCGATTTTATCCGAACCAGCCCGATCTGCGGTTAGGTTTGGCTCAATGTTTTACCTAATGTTTTTCGTTGCGAATCAGGTTGACTCTTAATTTTATTGCTGCGGGTCGGTTTCGGATTGGTTTTGGCTCTTGCTGGTCAGCTTCGGGATGAACCGATTTTTCAAAAGAACGTCCAAAATATTATTTCAGATGAAAACTTATACATTTTAATACGAATGGGTACATATATATTTTACTACATAAGACAAAATTCATATTAGATATATAATTGTAGACTAGTAAAAGCACCAGTAGAAGGCCATTTATACCAGAGAAATGGGCTGTTTACTAAAGCGAAGAAAAGAAAGAAAGAAAAAAAAAACTCAATTCTTTTCTGTTATCTAATAATTAGTGAAAAGAGTTTGATCACTGGGAAAGTGGCATTGGGAATCATCTGTAAATAAATAAACTATTTATAAAGCATTTTATTATATTGTGGCCGACTACTCCAGCTTTTACCCTATTTTACTGCAATTCTATAAAAATGTTGATTAACACGTTGAGTGCCACGGCGACTGACACTGAAGCTGAAAAATTTACAATGTTTTAAGTAACTTTTAAGAAAGTGTAATCCTGTAATAAATAAAAGGTAAGTAAAATTTAAATACATTTTCAGTAATTACTTTTTAGTTTTATATCATATTTTAGACCGTCAGTCATCGGTGAAGGACGTGTTCTAAACGAAAAGTTCAGTGTCAGTCACCGGTGACCGACGTGGCGCTTAACGTGTTAATATTCTTTCATATCGGGTCCGGGTCGGTTTCGAATTGAAGAGTGTCGGGTCACACAAAATATGTTTTTGTTGGGTTCGGGTTGCAGATTGACAGAATGTTCGGGTTGGGTTATACCCGAGCCAACCAGCACACTATTCCGAGATTGAATTCCGGATGTGAAATTTGGTGTTTTGATATTTCTATATAAAGTCTGGTGAGCATTACTCAGGAAACCAGCACTATCAGAAAATTATTTGGCCAAGCACTGCAATTTTACTTCTCAGGAACATGAACAGATTTAAAATGGAAGTTCGCAGGTTCGATTACACGTGGTTGATCAGGCTGGATAAGGATATCTTTTGTGCATAAATGAAAATGCTGATAATTTTTCAATAAAGATTCTTCAGCGGAGGCAATATAATTCAATGTTGACAGAGACTATTAACATGTTCCATATCATAAAGCTCTCTAATCAAAACTGATCTTTTAGATAAACGCCTCTATACTTTTTTACACAGTTTTATTTTACACATCATTATAAACTGTTCTAAATTTAAATGCATCTGTATTGAAGTTAGCATCAATAATTTTTAACATTTTACTATAACAATTACTAGATATTTAATACTATGTATTTCTCCCTTTTACGCACTATCGAGTTTGTTATCCTCCTGTATTTCAAACTCGCTGGGTTAGTTTGTCTTGGTTTGTACATATTTTGTAAGCCGACCACGCAGCTCTAGTATACATTTGTACTACATGGTTAATTAACGCGGTGCAATTCACGATTCATTAGTTTAATGGAATCCAGTTAAGAATTCGAACGCCCCTGTAATAGTGCAGCATACTCGACTGACTACCCTTAGGAGGTGTATTGGAAATGGCAGTAATCTGCAAACGCTATCTCAAGCACTTACTGTAATGTTTATCGAAATATTCAAGTTATTGTTTAAAAGCTGTGTTCTATAGAATTATGAACTGCAGTGGCATACATCACTTAACTTTGGAACATTCTATAATTTAACTGCAATTCAATCCAAAGGAAGACAGACGAATGAAAAGTCTAATGATGAAAATGAATTATGAGTTTTAAATATTTATTTTTATTTGTCTAGTTTTCACGTAGTCCTTTAAAATAGCTTTACATTTTTTTCCTGCCCCACCAATTGGTGCAAGTTGTAAAAACATCGTTCTACGTGTTATTTACGTAGTTCAGATTCAGATACATCATTAAGTAAAGTAGGATTTTGTAATGTGTTATCTTATAATCAATCACCAATCATTTAACATTATAAATAATTAAAAAAGAAATTTATTTAAAATATTTATGAAGGCATTGATAATTATAGCAATTAGCTATTAATACTAATAGGTGCTTGTTGTCATATTATATATTGATAATTGCATATTAATTGCAATTGAGGAACTAAAAATAAATCTTATTTTGAGCACCTTACGCTATGTATAGCTTGCTCCATTACTATGTGCCCTAACCTGCCTACTTCCTGTCTTTAGGTTTTTTAATATGCATTCGTTAACCCCTTCATAGGGATCTGCACCGGCCAGCCCGAGGCCAGAAGCCCGAGATCGGGCCATACTTTTTTTTGAAGGCTCGGGCCGGGCCTAGTGACTACACTTTACGGGCCGGGCCGGGTTCGGGCCTTTTTTCCGGAAGAATCGGGCCGGGCCTAAGTTTTTTTTACTGACACAGACTCGGGACTAGTTTCTTTTCTAGTCTTCACGGCCCAAAATTTCCAGTCCTAGTTTTTAGCCAGCCCGTATGAAAATCATTTTCTCGATGTGGCCTGTCCGTTCAAAAGTCGGTAAAATTAGCCTGGCCCAAAGATTTTTGCAAAAATGCATACATTTTTAAATCGCCATTATTCTAAAATCAAACATTAACATTTTTTTTTTTAAAGAATAGTAAATTTCTACGTTTATTAAAATATGGCTAAATTAAAATATAGTAAAACGTGTGAAAAAGAGCCTGCCTATGACGGAATCCTGTTTTAAACGGAAAAGCGTGTTGATCCATGCAAAATTAATGTACTACTACGTAAGAAAAGAATATATAATATATTTACACTTGCTAAGAAGGGAACTTGTCTATAACGCATTTTTTTTTTTCTTTTCTATGTACTTGAGTCTTTGAAGACTTTACTGTAGGGGAGACTAGGGAGGATTGACCACTTTTTACAAAATAATTTTTTATTTATTAAATATTGAATGTAGAATAAAGTTTTATATATCATTTTATTCTTTACACAATCAGCTATCAAAATAAAATTGCTACATAAGTATAATATATAAGAAAATTTAAAAATGATTGATTTTAGTTATGAGAAAATAATGGGTCAAGGCTCCCCAGATATGGGACGGTTGACCCACTATATGGGAGGCTTGATCCATTTTGTTTTATATTGAAATATTTGTGAAGAGAAATAAAATCAGTTTAAAAAAAGCAAAATAACTATATGTTACATGCTTTAATTATTACAAAAAAATATTTTTGAAAATATGATGCTTAAACAAACCTGTTTAGATGGAATCGCATGTCACAGGAGAAAAAATTTGTTTGTCTGAGCAGGTATAATTGCACAGCAGGGAAAATGAGATTTTAATATTTAATACAGTATTCCGTTAGCGACAGGTTCTATTTTCATGTATTATAATGTCCGAATTTAGGATACAGTGTTCCGCTTTTTTTTGTGACCTTGTCCTACTTTTTGTGACACTCGACCGACAACTCTAGTTGTCACATAGTTTGGCTTCATCTCACTGTATTCATCATGGTGAGATTTATCTGCATACATTTCTAAAGTTTTTCGACCAATGCTATGTTCTTTTTCAGCCGCATGAGCACATAATGTATCATTAACATATTTTAAAACTTTGAGGAGCAAAGTACTTTCCGTACTAAAATGTTGAAATAAATGACTGGTACCGGAATTTATGAACAAATTTATTTGGAAATAAGAAAAAGGCTATATTTTACATATTTACTAAATGGAAAAGATTTTAGCAAAATTCTGGTGCCATTGTGGCGTTTGGGAATTAAAATTAGGTTATTTCATAAAGATACCGCTACCTCTGAAAGGGTTAAGACTGCTGCTTTAATACGTTCTAGTCCTTTATGGTCTTTTCCAGTGTTTATATTTACCTATTGTAAGTAATATTTGAATGGAAAAAAGTTCCTGTCAATTTTTCCATTTAAATTTCATTAAATTTTTCCTTGCAGTGGATACTATAGCAATTTTTCACATCTCTTTTTAATTAGCTTTAAACATTTCACCCTATTTATACTGTGGCTTAAAAGAATAAATGTACATTCTTTTTTATATATAACCGTTAGCCTTTCATTATGCACAGTGTATAATAATAAGATCTCGAAAACCACTTAATTAAGGGAGCCTTGAGCACCTGGTCAACCCTCCCTCACATTGACTGGGTAAAGCCTCCCCACATATTAGAGGTCTGCACGGGCCGGGCCGACAGACAAAATAAACGGGCCGGGCCGGCAAAAAAATTAATCGGGCCTATCGGCCCGATATAAGAATTTAAGCGAAAAAGATAAAATACGAGCCATTTTCAATGAATATGATTTTCTCGAGAAGTATAAATGATGCGAGCCGATGCGAGTTTCACAACATCAGTACAGAAATGTAACATGTCCATCGTAGAGATCGGCATCGTACAGTTACAAGATGTCTGATTTCGAGTTTAATTTTTTTTTCAGCAGACTCGTGCCGGGACGGAACTGGTCTTAATCGATCTCAGGATGTGTAGAACAGTCATTGTGTTTTGTAGTATTAATAGTAATAATGAACTTTTCTTAACTGTATCTTTGGAAATATACCTTAAGGTGGTTCTCATATTCACTGCTCAGCAATGCGAAGCTTTCAGACACATTTTCTGACAAAATTTTGAACTATAAAGGCATAAAATTGACAGGCCTGCCTATTGAAGGCATTTGGAAGCAAATAGCTTTTTCCATATTTGATAAATTACTTACAGAGATAACAGAGATTCCGGTCACGTGACTGTACGTTTTGCTCCTTTCTTGTGCTATCGCTTCCGGAAATTCGATGCAAAACGCTAACTTTGACAGTATTTTCAGAAAGATATATTGCTTTTATCTATAAAAAAAAAACGACATTTACATAGCTTCTGAATAAGAATACCTGCCAATCTGACGCGTTTCCGAAAAAGAAAAGAATTCATAAATGTGTCGAAATGTAGCTCCTTTGGATTTGAGAAAAGCCTTAAAATTGAGAGAAATATTTTCACAAATCTACTTTTTATTATACAGCTTCAAAAGTTATCATGTTTTTAATCCTTTATTCTGAACTACATTAATCTTTTAATGAATCCTTATTTCCATTTTGAAATGTCTGTAGACACGATGACTAAAACACTATAAGTAATCGTTAATGTTTACTATTGTGTGTTTTCTGTTTTGCGAACATCATAGTAATGTAAAATATACTGTAAAATTCTCCCATAAATATGTATGTAGTATTCATTAAAAGAATCTTAATTGTATGTTGAGAAAAAAAGGATTTTTTTTAAATAGAAATTGTGTCGGGCCGGGTCGGGCCGGGCCGGGCTCGGGCCGAACGTCCAATTTTTACATCGGGCCGGGCCCGGGCCTGGAAATTCCGGCCCGTGCAGACCTCTACCACATATCCATTTTCTAATGAATTGCACATTGTTATATTAAGCCTAAGTTACTGTACAATATTTATGCCTGGAATGAAAGCTAGATATTTCTGCATTACTTAAAACCTACTTACTCAAATTTCTATGATATATTTTATCTGAAAAAAGCTTACAAAATATTTCTAAAAAACACAACTTTTAGGTTGAAAATTCCTCACAATTGATTTTTTCCACACTTATTTCGATTATCTGTATGAAACAAAGACTGCTGTTTGATCATTCCAGTAGACACCTATTGATAAAACTCTGAAATTCTTTTAAATAAGAAAAACGATGGGTGGGTCAAGCCTCCCGTATGGTCAACCCTCCCTAGTCTCCCCTATAGCATTTTTCAGATTTTTAACACTTCAATTCATGGAATATGGATTAACAATATTAATGATAACTAAAACATTTACATACAAGAAATGGCGATTTATTAAAAAAATAAATATCGCAGCCTGCGGCACTTCTATAAAAATGGAGATTATAAACGTGAAAAAAAAAGTAAAAATAAATATTTTTGGCCAGAGCTCCTCGTACGACACAAATTTCTAACCAAAACGACGTAAAAAAATTAATGTTTTGTAGAAATTCACTCGGGCCGAATTTTTAGCTGTTATACCGGACCGGGCTCGGGCCGAATTTTTAACTTTTTTACCGGGCCGGGCCGAATCTTGTTTCCTATGAGTCTGGCCGGGCCCGTGACTGGAATTGTAGGCTCGTGCAGCCATCTACCCCTTCATAGATGGCTAATTTTAATCAAGATTGCACCAGAAATTTTTTATTAAATTTTACTTTTATAACATTGTTGGAAAATTATTTTGAGATAATTTTTTTTTTAAATTCTTGTGTGAATTCAACATTACAGAAACACAATTACGAACCCCTGAAAGGGTCAAAAGAGGAACTACAGAGATATTTATCACTTAATAGCTTAAGTATATTTTTTAAAAGTTTGACTTTTTCAAAATTTTCTCGTTTTATAAATATATATATATGCAAATCAATAAAGTACAGTTACTGCAACATTATCAGTGCAAAGAAATATATGTATAAAGATTCATGCGTCATCTATCGCTACCTATGAGCACCACTATTTATATGCACTGCCGCTCCTGAAACATAAACATAAAACGTCCCTAGGTCCCACATTCATCTTAGCACTTTGAATTTTTCTTTTCTTTTCTTTCTTTCTTTTTTTAAAGTAATGAGCGATTAATTTTAAGAACAGCAATATTATAGCTCTATATTCATTAATTGAAGCATCAGTGCAATCGTGCAATAAAAAGCCTATTTAAGCACAGAAATTTTTTCTTCTGGTGTTTTAGGATATAAAGCTGCTATTTTCAACTTATATTGACACGCGCGAGCCTGTATATATTTTTATATGGAATTTAGATCAATTACGTGTAGAGATAACGTGTTTGGGAGCGAAATATTCTTTAAATCTTTTATTCAATAATTATCAGATGTCAAAACATGCCTGGTATATGGAATTGTAATGAAATAAAACCAATTCAGCTTATTGTTTTCAAATTTTCATTTGAAGTCTTATGGTTATGGCTATGGTTATTAACCCGAATACTGGAAATGAGAATGGATAAATCTGAAATTGTTTGATTAGGAGATTTTCTTCAGATTTATTCTTAAAATGTTTGTATATTTTATAATTTTATCATAAAATTCAAAATTTAAACTTAATATGTGATTTTTTTCAGATTTTCCAGTGACTTTTACTAGGTTCTTAAAGCCCAGGATGAATTATATTTCCCTTGCCCTTCAATTTAAAGCTTAAAAAAAAACGTTTCAGGGATAGGATTGTGTTTTAAATAAGATTGTAGAATGATTAGCGATCATGTTACAGTCAAGTTTTACATAATCTAATCGGCAAATTGCCTTAATTTATATTTTATCATGGTATCACTATGAAAAATACTACAATTTCCTGAAAATAATTTTCATATCTCATTTTACATCATTTCACGTTCTTATTCTCTATCCAGCCTTGAAGACCATCCTATCATGTACACCAGAGACCCATACATCAACTGTTTCGTGAGGTTGAAAGAAAAAAAAAAAGCGCCACCTTGGTTTGTAAAATGTGATTCCTTTTTTAAATTTTTTTTAAAGATAATACTTTTACCTTAACGCTTCTTGATTGGTGAATGAATAAACATGAAGCACTTATCAATACCTCATTAAATCACTTTGTTTACCAACGTTTGTTAACTCGTGAAAATAAGTTTTAATTTCACTTATCTTCTTTTTTCTTCTAAAAATTTGACTTTGGCAAATTTCGGTGTTTTATTGTCAGCGCAAAGTATTTTTTCTCTCCCCGCCCCCTTTATTAGAAGTCGCTGTTGGACATTGGACATTGAGATTGTTTTGAGGCTTATAGCAACTATGCCTTTGCGCCTCGAATGATCCTTATTATACACAGAAACAGCAACAAACCACTACAATTTTATTTCTTTTTCCATTATATAATTATAGTATAACTACAGATGAACACTCGCAATTACATGAATATCTGTCTTACCCGAGGATTCGAGACCGGGCGCCCGCTTTGGCAGCAGCTGTCGCTACCGACCACGCCACTGGGCGACAAGTCGCCCCCCCCCCCTTTTTTTTTAATTGAAGTATTTTCAATTATTCTGAGCATGTGAAAGATTTTCGTTTGGAGGGACAGTGCTAGTAAATACATTTACTTAGCACAGGTGCCGGCAAGTGCCATTGACCCACCGTGGATTTTGAAATTTAATTTACTAAATTTTCTTTATTTCTGATTATTTAGAAAACTACAAAAAAAAAAAAAAAAATCATAGTGATTTTAGAATAGTTAACACCCACACAATAAAAGATAAACTATGAAAATTTCGATTAATTTCCTAACCCCTCCCTCCCTATCGTGGAAACCAATTGTTGGTTTCTTATTTCATTTTTAACGTTTGCGTTCCAATTTTATCTGAAACGTGGGGTTCAGGTATAGTGTTGAACAGTTGAGCAGCATTGAAGGGTTACCTAGCTGTGATGGGCTTAACACACAGTCTATTGTTTGAATGTCTTGTATGATTGTGAGCCATTGGGAAAAGAAAAAAGTGTAGTTTTAAAAGTACTTAAGAATTAAATGAAAAAAAAATTAAGGTAAAATCAAAAATTAAAAAATTTGTAAAAGATATAAAAGATTAAGAATTAAATATTAAGTCTTTAAACTTAAGTCAAGAAAGTTCAGGTACAGAAAAGAGAAGGAACTGTTTTAATTCTTTCTTTCGTAAAAAAATATTGGTAGAAACATATTTTTGAATTTAATATTTCCTAATTGTTAATTTTTTTACATTGTTTTTTGTGTGTTTAAAAAATGGTCCTCAGCTGGGATTTCTGACAAGGAAATCTTAGTTTAGCTTATTTCATGTATATACTGTATTTTCATTTATATACTGTATATTTAATAAGCTGACTAGCCTGCGGACCACAAGCATTTCTGTTCCAAAATCTTGTTCCTCCTTAGATTTCTTTTTGCCGGTTACTTTTCCTAGTAATTCAAGTTATAGCTTATTATTTTCAAACATTTAGAAGGGGGATGACCCTCCCTTATGCCTATATTTCTTGTTGTTTTTTTTTTTCTTCCTCTCTGCCAGAATTCGACTTTTTTTTTATGGAAGTATTTTCAATTGTTCTGGCTGTGCACTTTTTTACTGTTCACGTTCATAGATTTATACACTCGCCGGAGATTGAACGCTCTGCTACGTGCATATCGAGGGCCGACAAGTAATTGCCATTCACTGATTTTATGCTCTATTAGTTTCCTAGAAAATCTATTCCTTTCCGTTGCTGGCAGTTTTTATGGTTTAGTAAAAGTGAAGTTTTCGCAGAAGCCATTACGACATAGGAAATTACTCTTACGGCTTGCGTTTTTGATCGCTGTCCAGGTTGATGCCGGTCGTTCGATTATATTCCATTATAGTCTCGTTTTCGACGACAAAGATTAATAAGTGTTGTGAAGTTATAGTTTTGTCAGAATTCAATTTATTCACTCAACATCTTAAAGGACCATTAGGGAAATTAAATTTAATATGTAAAAGTTAATGTGAATAAAGTTAATTTTATATGTAAAAGTTTGATACAAGTAACAATTCATGTTTAAAAAAGATTTTTTTTCCCTTAAATAATACTTTAACCCTTTCAGAGGCAAGTAATTCTGTTGCTATAATGCTAGAACTCACCCGAATTTACGAACAATTTTGTCATATAAATAAATAAATGCAATTTTAATTTTTTTTTCACGTAAATTATAGGTTCAGGTGGGGGTAATTATGACCGCCGTCATATTGGAGAAAACTGTGTATGGTAAAATTTTATTTCAAGCCTGGATATTAATCTCATAATGTATATTTTATCTTAGATATTCTTTATTACTAATCTGAAGCATTTTTGAGAACCGAATAGCAATTTGAAATTAAGTCTATAAAATTTTTGATAAACGGATTTGTCACTTTGGAGTTTAAAGTGGTCACAATTACCCCAAACAAATGTGTATTGGCAAGTATAAAGTGAAGATATATATAGTGGTCATAATTTCCCCACTAGTGGTCTTAATTACCCCAAAGTTATGTGATTGTGAGGTTTTGGTGGGGTAATTATAACAATAAAACAGCTATGCAAATTAAAACTTTTAAAAGGTGTTTTTAAAGGATCAAAGTTACTTCCTGTGTTCTAAAAACACCACTTTTCCAAATAGAAATAAGCAAAAAATAAAAAATAAATAAAATAATAATAATAATAATAATAATAAATAAAAATAAAAATAAAAAATAAATAAATAACAATGTTGAAAATGTAAAAAGTGGTCATAATTACCCCTCCTGACTATAACTATTAAATTACCTTGAAAAATTCTGGTACAAATATTGAATTGAAGTGGTTTAGATAATAACCACCATTCGTCAAATGATTAAAGATATTTTTAATTTTTAGGTGCAGTTGCATTAAGTATTTAAGTGTAACTTATGAAAAAGACTAATTTTCTCTTAACTTTTTCCTGGCGCTTAGAAAGTATTTTTTAAGCTATAAATATAGTCGGTATACCTGTTATAGCAGCAACGTTGTATTCAAGACTTTTTTCTGATGGGATACAGACACTGTATATTTGCGGAGAATAATTTCCTCTTCTGAATTATTAATGCAAAAAAAAAATAAAAATAAATAAAAAAAAAAAAAAATTGGAATTTAATGAAGGGGACGGTTTTATAACATATTTTCAGTCTTAATTATTTAATTTTTCGTGCCGCTTTTAAAGTAAAGAAAAATGTATTAAAAAATATGTACATTTTAATTTTAAATGATGTGTTAACTCTTTTAATCATGAGTGATGAATCAGGATATTACTTGGCGCGACTATGGGACATGCGAGGCACCACACAATTTTGATGCCTAATATTTTTCCTGAAAAAAAAAAAAAAAAAAATGCTCAACGCCTGTTATGTTTTTCTCTGAGAAGATAAGCATATATTTTTTGGAAGCCTGTAAACATTTTTAAGAATAAGGCCTTGAAAAATTTCTGAAAAGTAGCGTTTTGTAAATATCTTTGAATTCTGATACAATTTTGAAGAAAAATGAAAAAAAAAAATCAAAAGGTTTTAAAATAATCGTAATTAGAGTAATTTCCGCATGAGAATGTTTAAGAGACCATTTATTCAAATGAACGCATGTTATTTCAGTATTTTTAGATTATTAAAATTATATTATTATTGGTCCGTGAATTATTACTAATTACTATTATGAAATATCATTAAACGGAAAATTCTGCAGCATCATTAAATGTATATAATTTTTTTAAAGCGTAATTTAATATCTTTTTAACTTTGTAGTATTGAAACTGGAAATGGTATGACTTTTTCCTATTTGAAATTATACGTAATTGCGTGATAGTTACGTTTGGGCTAGCGTGATGTTTGCAGTTATTTCGAATTGATTGTGGTTTTAATGTTCTAAGGCCTATTCGATGCGAAGGCACCATGAAATATATTGATCATAAACCCGAGCAGAAATAAAAATGCAATTTTTTACACTACCTTTTGCCCCTGTAGTGTGATACAATCATTTATTCAGAGCGTTTTCCAGTTTATTCTTTTTATTTTAATTCACTTCAGTACTATTTCCAATAATATCGTCTGCTACTATGTAATTTTTCCCGCAAGAAGGTTTCTCAAAACTGAGATTTTGTTCTAGCAATAAACGCAGTACAGCATTTTATTTACTTTTTTTTTTTCAATATTTTTCTAGTATATTGATTGAAATGCGCTTAGTATTTCATGATTCATTCGTGTTGCCAAAGTTTTAAGTTATCGATAATAGAATAGTCTTGGATAAATTGTTATAGATTTCTCTTTAAAGTGGAAGAAAATTTCTTCTGAAATAATATTTGCAATATGATCAACCGTTAAAAGAATTGAGGAAAGTTTACATAGAAAAATCAGTTGTTGTGAACATGCAATCATTTTTCACATTATAAAACACATTTTATTAACAAGATAAGTACAGGAAAATTCTTGAACTACAAGAATGTTGCAATTCTTGTAATATTTCACAGATGATTTGCAGATCTCTTATCTATTCTATGCCTTTTCCTAGTCAGGTTCAGGTCTGCTAGTTGTACTTTCTTTCATATTTTTTTTAGTTTTCTTTTTATGTGTGCCTATATGCAAAATGTTTGTTTACCATGAGGTAGCTGTGCTAAAAACAATAACGATTAGTAGCCTAATTTACTCGAACCTTACAAAATCTTAATATATTTGTATGTGCTACATTTGTCTTCATTATTTTAGCTGTTTTTGATTTTTTTACATGACTGATATCCAATGATATCTTTTCCTGTTTTTAAGAAGTATATATTTATGTTCATAATGCTGTGTAGACGTTGCCCCATTGCATATCTGTAAAAATCAATGCGAATTTTGTACATTCTGTCACACTATGTATTTGTGTGCATTTGTTTGCATTTGTTATTGCATCATAATTGCAGACAGTCAACTGTATTATATTTAGTCAATTGATTATGACCTTTACAATATTTATGCAACATGCTAAATTATTATTGCAGCTGTCATATTCCCTAATCGCAATGGGGCTTCAAAGTTCGCTTAACCTTATTTACTTTACTTTTATTTTTACCAGTTGTTATATCAATTTTAATTCATTTTCGTCGGCTTTGAAGTGCATGTAATATTTGAAATATCTTTCCATTTACAACTTGTTTTCATAATACTTTCCTTCATCTAATAATTTAAAATTATTCTGTTGTGACGATGGATATTTTAAATTACAATGACAAGTAGGCGTAAAAAGCCACTTCAAGCTCTTGAAATAAATGAAAGCAGGAAATGACCTTCCTAAAAGTTTTACTCCCCTGGCGTGTCCTTTCCGCACCACAGGTATGATTTATTTAAAAACCCACGCTTTAATAGAAAAGATTTGAAAAAAGCAGTTCTCTACATCAAATATGTGTCTAAGGTATCTTGTCACTTTTTTGTTACGTTTTCTGTTACATTTAAGTTTCTCTATGAAAAAGAAAAAAAAAAAAAATTCGTTATTTCAAGGACCATGTCGCCGTGACGGTTAAAAATTTGGAAGGAAACTCCTAGAACATTCCCACATCTTCACATATTATCAACGGCATGTTACATAATTTTCTTGCTCTTCTATTTATTTTTGCTTTGTGCAAACGTTTTTGGTTTAGTTCAGATATAGGAAGCTTTGTATTAAAAAAAAAATGTTAGTACAATCTAGAATCCTACATCGGGCCGGGTAACCTGACTTTACTTTAACCCGAACCGACACGCGGATCGGGTCAGGTCGAGTTAATGCTAAAAAAGGATTTTGTGGAACTTGTGATTTTTGACTTGAGTTAAAGAAATTATGTTTGATGCACTATAATATTATGTTAAAAAGCAGAAAAGCAACGTTTAAAAATGCACAAACAATACATAAAAAGCAGAAAATAGCTGTTTCGAATTCAATTATAAACTATGAACTAATCAAATACACAGTCGAGTTCAGCTGTTTGATCGTTATTCAGGGCTGCCACCAGCGACTATTTTTTAATTCTGTCTCGCACCAGTTTTATAAAACTAAAATTTTTCACATACACTTTGACAACATCTGCAAAAGAAATATACTCCAAAATTTATTCTCTTAAAATAGTGGTATGAATAGAATATAAAAATAGTCGCCTGCGGCTCCCTTGTCATTAGAACTGATAAATTCGATATCTCTTTTAGTCAAATATCGTCACTGTTTAAAAAAGAGGGACACAAGTTTTTAAATAAACTTGTCTTTAACAGTGTTGTGATCATCCCTTTCAAATCAAATGTAAGACTGTTAAACCCACCATTTTATCATAGAGCTAGCCACTCGGTCGAGATGTATCTGGATCGAGTCCCGTTTCGAAAACTTGTGCTTTCGTAAATCGCTCGACGTTCCGTTGGATTTAGCTCTTTTTACTAGAATAATAAAAAAATATTCTAACCACCAAATCAACCGTTTGATAGAGCGATAAAGATTATAAAATCTATTATGATAATAAGTACTTTTAAATGTAAGTTTTGCGATGAATTTAAGAAATGAAAATTCTACTTTTACGCTTACAAACGTTTCATTGAGAGAAAATCTGTATAATCAGAGGCCTGCTTCTTCAGTGTATCATTATGATAAATCCACTACAGGCCACTGAAATTATACAGAAAGCGTCTCTCTTCTGTGAACATTTCTCGAACATTCTTCCCAGTAATCAAATGCGGAAAGAAAATTTTGCCCTCTATGGCGCACGCACTGGAGATAAGGACCTTCTTTGAGGAAACGGCAGGACTATCAAAATGGAAATCAGCTGCAGTAAACTCTGAAAGATTCAGTGTTTCTTTATTTTTTGTAGCCTTTCTTTTGTTGAATTTGTTTCTGAAAGCTGTGACAGCCGAAGAAGGCGGAATTCAAAATGTCTTCTCCGATTTTTTTTCCCTTTCATTTTTGCATATTTCAAAGATACATACAATTCTTTGAGAGAGAGTTAGAATATTATTGGCATTTTAGTTGAGATCTCTTAAGTTTTAATCGTTTGAATGTTTATCATAAAATTTTTATCAAGTGTAATTGCAACCTGAAACTGATTCGAACACGAAACGCTTAAACCTAATAATAAATATAGGGTTAAAATATTGATATAAAATAAGATATATATAATTCTATAATTTAAAAAAAGTGAAAAATGCGAAATCAATATAGAGGATAAATTTTGAAAGGATGAATGTGAATTCGTCCAAATGTGCTATCCTTCGGATGAAACAAATTCCACAAAAACCTACATAGCTAATTTCGAAAAATGTGACTAAGACGTTATATCCTTTTTGGCTACACTAGAAAACCAACTCAAGGTCTCTTCTATTAGAGAACTGGTCTGACCATTGAAATACTGGGGCACCAAACTGTTGCATTTGTTGTCTTTCATTTTTGCATATTGCTTAAGATACATACAATTCTTTGCCAGAGAGTTAGAATATTATTGGCATTTCAGTTGAGATCTCTTAAGTTTTAATCGTTTGAATGTTTCTCATAAAAATTTTCTCAAGTGTAATTGCAAACATTTTTATTTACATCAATTATTATGGAAACTGACTATCTTTGCTACATTTTATGTTAATTCGTCTTTTTCTCTTACAAAAGATTGAAAGTTCGAAGGTTCATTCTGTGCTGCGTGAGGCCATGTAAGATTTTTAGAGATTTTTACATGAAACCTAACGTTATTTTGTCCGTACTGGCTCCTCTCGAGAGGTGTTAGTAGAGATATATAAAAAACATCCGATATTTTGATTTTTTTTTTATATTTTATACATATGTATATACTAGCAGCCTTCGCCCGCTACGCTGGTCGGCAGTGGCGTAGCCAAGGGGGGGGGGTCCAGGGGGTCCGGACCCCCCCCCCCCCCCCGAAAGTAGACCTGGTTTACTGAATCATTGATACAAAAACAACAGTAAAAACTGCTAAGAAAGAATAACAAAGGATCTATAAAAAATTCCGTTTTAGAGAGATGTTCGTCTTAGAAGGTATAATTCAGGTATGTCCTTTTTCGGGACTATGAACTTTCCCGTTTTAAACAGGTTTCCGTTATAAACGCTTTCCGTTTTCACAGTATCCCTTAAAACTGCTAAAACGTACTCACTTCCCAAACTTTTTTCTTTCACATACTCACTTCCCAAATTTTTTTCTTTCACGTACTCCTTTCGGAGTTAATTTCTCATAAACACGTCCCCCTATCCCCCCCCCCCCACCTCCACTCAAGGAGATAACGTAAACATGCTTTTTTTCGTTAGTAATCTTCTTATCCAACCATATAATAAATCGATGCAAATTACATTGATATTCCGAACATTTTTGTGACTTCCCCCATTACCGATATTATTTTCACATACCCCAGCAGACCCGCCACGTACCTCCAGGGGTACGCTACCGCAGTTGGAAACCGCTGCTATGACACCACCTCTGAAGAGAATAAATCTATTACAGGAAAATCTGTGAAGATGACCTATCTCAAATGAAAACAATTCAAGGTTCGAACAAAACAACACTATATATTTATGCTAGCTAACGTTTGAAACCTATCTGAAATGAAACTTGTTCCAATTGTGAATCCTTCTTGGCAGGTTTTCTGAAAACACGGAATCCTCTCATTTAAAAAAAAAAAAAAAAAAAAAAAAAAAAAATAATATCCCGAGACGGAAGGATAACTATACCTGCTATTCCGTTTACACAAATTTACTATAACTAGATTAAACGTAAAACTTCTTTATCTTAGACTTCGATGGGGTTATGTTGTCGACACTTATGGGAAAGAACGAGTTTATACGAACGCAATAACGGTACATTGGTTGAGTTTCGTGACCCTTATTTTTGTTTACATTATAACGGACAATATTAACAATTACTTTAAATCTGCTGCCTGCGATTAATAAAAGCAACTTTATTTTTGGACTGGTTATTTGTTACTACTTTCAAAATACTGGCGAGAAAAATTAAAGGAACAACCATAAAAAGGTGCTTTATGTTAATTCTATTATGGGAACTTCCAGAAAAGTAACTCAATGCCAACGTTATCACGTAGTCCAATGGGATTAACATTCGCTGCTACAGAAATATATGCAAATTTTTCAGCCTCAGCCCGTTCTTTCGGTTCACGTGTGAAAAGGAGCGCACGTGGGTAATTTGAAATCTAATTTTAAGGATTGTACGTGTAATTAGGTAAAACTTTGCTTCTGATAGGTGGAATATGTCGTCCAAAAGACATCTGACCGATTTTGAGAAATTGCGTGCGATAGGGAAAATGGAAGCAGGGCAGACACTCTTAGGGGTCTGTAAAGCCTTATAAATATCCAAAAGCGTCATGTCAAGAATCTGTAAACGGTTTAAAGACACTGGTATAAAGTCCACAGACAACCAGGTCAAGGTAGAAAACGCACCACAATACGCTCTCAGGACTGTAATTTGCTAACGGTTGCTAAAAGAAATAGGCAATTGACGTCAGTTCAGATTGCAGGGAGTTTGCTGCAGCAACAAGAACTCGACTAACCTGGTTTACTGTGAGTGACAGTGACAGGCTGCATGCAAGGAAACCTATGATTTGTGTTCCACTAACTCCGGTAGCGAAATGCGCCCGGTTAAAGTGGTGCAGAGATCATCGTCATTGGAGTACCTCGGACTGGAGCCGAGTTCTCTTTACCGATGAATCCCGATTTTGTTGAGAGAGTTACTGCAGACGTGTTACCATATGGAGGGAGAAAATCACACGCAATAAGGCTGCAAACATCCGTGAAAGGCATCGATACAAAGGTCGTGGAATCGTGGTATGGACGGACATAATTTTGAATGGCCGCAGTGACCGACACATTTTTACCAGTGCAACTGTGTTTGCTGAAATGTACAGAGATGAGATTCTTGACTCTCCTGTCAAGTTGTTTAAGGGTGCAATCGGAAGATTCGGAATTTTATGATTATAAAATGGTCTAGAAGGGCGCTACCCCCTTCCACGGAACTCCTAAGTATCCCTACCAGAGCTGCATAAATCCAACCCGTCCGAAGCTTATGCTGAACTTGGAGAATGTTCTAAAACTTTTTTGAACCATCTAAAATAAATTGGCTGGGAAGTACAAAAACAGAAACCACCATGAACCATTTTTTACACATTCTAATACTTACAAAATAGTGCTAATCCATCACGAATAAACTTATTACAAAAATTTAACTTCCTTAAAGATGACCAGATATCGGAAGCAACTATTAGATCGAATATGGTATCAAAAGGGGCGAGACATGAAACATGGAAACCCAAAAGAATTATGGGTGAATAAGACAATTGTAACAAAACTGCTTTTTCCAGCATGAACTGATGATATTTGATGTGTGTGCTTCTTATATTACTAGTTTCTGTAGCTGAAAATGCAAGATCTTTTTCTTAAAGTTAAAACCTTCCCACATAGCAATTTTAGTTTGCAGAATATTTGCAACAGTTTTGCTTTGAAAACCTGCAAAGTTGCAGTAAGCTCAGCATGACAAGACTGAAAGTTCATAACAAGACTGCAGCAAGATAACGCAAACGCCGAACTCACCACACTTTGAACTTGCAGCTAACTTGTCGTGCAAGTTAAATTCATACACTGTTAAAAATTTTGCAGCATTCTGGCAGGTCATTCGACCGTTTTTTGAAAAAACGGTTTCATAACCATAATTTAACTATATTCTGACCATAAAATTGCCAATAATATGGTCAGAATAGTGTTAAAATTACGGTTGTGTAACCGTTTTCGGAAAAAACGGTCAAATGACCTGCCAGAATGCTGCAAATTTTTAACAGTGTACTCTATCAAATTTATTGCAAACTAACGGCAAACAAGTAATCAAAAATACTGTAGACTTACTGCAAAGTAGTAATCTTTCCATGTCACACTATAAGTTTAACCTCTTCGAAGGGGTCCATAGACCAGATCAAGTCTGTTGATGTGAAAGCTCCGTCAGAAGGTGTATGCATCGGTTTTATCCCCACAAACAAGTTTAGGTAATATTTGTACTATTCATTTCGAGCATTTTTTGGTATTTAATAAGTATAGCGTTTAGAAAAAGCGGTACCTACCGAATAAAATTTCTGCAATTTCTGTGTATGTGCTGATAGTCTATTCTCTCAACAGAGGGATTTTTTGCTTTCGTCACTTTCGTGAATTAAAGACGGTCTTGCATCAGTTTCACAACAAACTACTCATGCAAGTGGGAGATTTGCTGCGAATTTCTCAATTCAAATTTGTCACGGCAAGATAATATCAGAAAAAATAAACTTGCTGCTAATGTTCATGCTATCTGGGTTATCTCAAAAACTCCCATGGGGAGCGCGGCGGATCGCATGAATGGCTCATGCGATTGACACTTCTGTGAATTATCCTATATCTATTACAGCACAAGTTCTTAATTCAATGGGAAGAAATTAAACATGGATATTGCTGTTTTAAACTTAACTACTTGATCCTAACTTTATTGTAGGCAAATGTTATGTAATATGAAACTTGATTTAACCCATTCGCTGCCAAAACTATAAAGTAATAATTTTCAAATTTTTTGTTAAATATCGTTTGCTAGCACAAATTCAGAAAGGTAAATTTCGCTTTACTAATACAGCGAAATTTCTGCCAATAAATGAGGCAATTTTTTTAATTCTAAAATAGTGGTGACAAAGTAATTAATAAATTAAAGCCACGAGTATACTCGTGGATGACAGCGAATGGGTTAATTAAATTTAACTCTTCAGTATTCTCTCAGCTTTTTACATCATCGTGAATCTTTTTCATTGGTAAATATTAATGTAACTTCAATGTATTATTAGTTGCAGTTATAGAGATTGGCCTTACATTTTTTATCCATGCTTTTTTTTTTTTTAATTAAGAAATTAAATAAGGATATACCCCTAAATTCTTAAAGTTACTCGAAATACTTCTATTATACATACACAATCAAGACAAGATTCAAAGGGACTGGAAAAAGTTCCATTTTAGACAGGCTTCCATAGAAAGAAGTGTAATTAATTATGCTTCTAAGATACACTACCTCAATAAGATCTATTGTTCGTTTCGCAGGGATTCTGAAACTCTTCCGTTTGAGATAGGATTCCACTTTCACAGGTTTCACTATGTTTCACTAAAGAACAATGAAAATCCCCTTTCAGACAGGTTTTAAGCAAATTTAATTGTATCGCAATTCATATTAATACCATGTAACACTTCCGTTAAAGACAGGATTCTGTTATAGACAATTCCTATTTTGACAAGTTTTATTCTATTCATATGACATAAATAAGTATATTTATATAAATACACAAAACTTGTAAAAATGGAACCTGCCTATAACGGAATTTTGTCTTAAACAGAAATGTTCCGTGCTACGGAAAAAATACTATACAAATATATCTATTAACACGAAAACCTGTGTAAAACGGAATTTTACAGCAATATTTACGATTTTATCTTGACAGGTTTTACTATATATATAACCCGAAGGAAAAAAATTTTGGACCCCCCCCGAAACGAAATCCTGGCTACGCCACTGCTGGTCGGTTTTTCAAAAAAATCTTGAATGAAACAAAATATATCTGTAAATTTGATCATGCGTTTTAAAGCAATATGGACATTTTCCTGGTGTATCCAACCGAATTGCTGAAAGCAATATGAATTTCATTACGCTACTATATATTTTACTGAGTCATACAAAATTTAGACAGTTAAGGACCAATTTCTTTAGTGTATCTGTTAGTGTAGGATTCGGTAAAGAACAATAGAACAATATGTAATATACTAAAAGCGTTCATGAAAAATTATCAATGCAAGTCTCATCAGAATCTGTTAATTGGACTTATTGAAAAAGCTGATCGTTCAGAATAATTGGGTTCGCCTGATTCTAGAACTTTCATCTATAATTCTACAATCAAGCAACCTAACAACCAAGCAACACTAAGCAAATGATATGTGCTTTATACAAAAACATTCACTGAAAAATTAACTAACCGATCAAGTTCCATCGAAATCCACTTAGCAGAATCTTTTAAACTGGAAAATGTACCAAAACCGTCCCTAAAAATGATCTAATTAACAGTTTAAGTCCCATAAAAAAACATTAAGCGGAACCTTTAAAAAAAGCAAATCTTTCAAAATTGGGTTCATCTGATTTAGAACTTTCCCCATAATTATTTAACTAAACAACGTAGAATGCTATATTTTATACTAACATCTTTTCTGAAAAATTATCTAACTAACAATGTAAGTCCCGTCAAAATCTATTCAGCAGAACTCAAGATTTAAGCGGCCGGAATGAAATTTCTCTTTGCATTATATATATAGAGAGGTAGTTAAATGTAAATTTCATAATTGCATTTACCCCTGATTATAGAACTCTCTGAGAGGTAGGGGTAGGTATATACCGCATCACTTCTGAATTTAAGGAACTCAGCTCAACTTCCATAACTATAGCATATATACTCTCTAGTATATCCTCTCTCTGTAGCGTATATCTTTAAAATTTTCTTTACTGTACCACTGAGAACTTTTTCCGAATAGCTCCGTAACTAAACAACACAGAATGATATGATAAATATTGAAAAAATCACTGAAATATCATCTAACTTGCTGTGCATTTAATTAGTTGACTTGAAATCTTTCATAATCGAGTTTAGAACTCCCATAGCAACTTAGAATGATGATTTTTACATTAAACCATCTATAAACCAAATTTACTATTTAACAGTTAAGTTCTACAAAATTCTTTTCAGTAGAATCTGAGTTATAGTCATATTTACAATATTTATTGCTCATTAAACCTTTTTTCTTTACATTTGAAATTAAATCAGTAACTGTTTTGGTATTTCTCTGTTATGCCAATATCATTCTCGCCAAGCGTAATAGTTGGCACAAAAATGAAATGATACATTAGGGGGGAAAAATGCAATTTCGCTAATGTTTATAGCGCATAAAATATTTTGACTTAATTGAAAACTTAAATAAAAAAGCAATTTAACAAATTACAACGACCCTTTGGAAAATGATTTTTTCAGAGACTAAAATTTAATACATAAAAAATCGCATGTAGATGATCGTACATTACGTACGCCATGAATTAAACATTAATAGTGTTATTATACTTAAAAATTGCAAGCGACAAAAATTGCCTGCGACTCGTCAGATTTCCTGAAACTTACGTATTATCAACCTGAAACTTACGTATTATCCAAGCATTTCGTTGGCTGTTCCGGAAAAGGCTTTTAAATCGCCAGATTTCCAAGAAATCTGACGACCCATTTTAAATGAAATTTCATTCTTAAACTTCTAAACATTCCACACTATTACTTTTTACACCGCCGTATAGAGAAAAAAATGTATTTTTCAATGCAAGTTGTTTGAAAGCTGTATCTCAATTTGTTTCTGAGTTATTAATTTTTTGTGGTAGTTTTTATTACTTTTTTGTCATAGTGGCAACAGAAGTATCCATCTCTGTTGAAAGTAAAGGGAAAATACATATTACCGTAAAGACCAATCAGAAAACGAATAAAATGCGGTTTCATCCAATAAAACGCTTCAGATATGTTTCTGATTTCCTACCCTCACAGAGAACAATAACCATTTTTCCAAATGGTTAAAAAATTGTTGATAAAAAAATGAGCATTTAAAACATATAACTTCTGAAAATTACAGACTTTGACCTACCATTTTTTTTTAATCAATAAAAATAATGGTACTACTTGGTTATACCGTCGACCAAAAATCTATTGCCAAACTATAAGATTAAATGCCAATAATGCTTGATCGTAAATGTCACATTCACTTGACTTTAAGCAAGTTACACGTATTTACGTCATCAAGTGATTTTTATCTCGACGTTTTAAATGTATTTTTATTAATGTTATATTAATTTATTTGTTCTTTCGTTATTTAAAATAAAAATTATGTCAATTTGTATAATTTGGCGAAATTGGTCGACGGGTACCAAAATAAATATTTAAAATGTAAGAATAAATAAATATTTTGCAAGTAATAAATTATAGTCAATTTAAACTGCAGCCTTGAAATTGTAAATGTCTTTTACTACTGAAGCATGGCGTACGTAATACGTATGTCTGTCATTGCAGTAAACATTTCAATCTTTCAATGAAGACATTCATGCTTTTTTGAACAAAACATTTTTATATGTATAATTCCTAACTTCTGAAATAATTTTATTGTAGCTTCCTCATCATCAGATAACTGCGAAATGGTAAAATCTATATCAGTATCAGTAATAAATATTTTCTATTCAAAAAATAACATATTAAAAAGTTTTGCGAGATTATGATGGAATAAAATAAATTCCATCATTAATAATTCCTGCATAAAAATATTCACGTTCAATAATTAGTAAATGTTAATGTGTGGCACGGTTTGCAATAAAAATCGTTTGCACGATTAGGGTTGAAATAAATTGCGCGATACCATACATTTTGGCATGGTATCGCGACGAGAATTAGAACAAAAAAGTACCACATATTTTTTTTTTTTTTTTTTTTTAGTTTTAGTTTTTGAGGTGTTTGTAATATTTTTCCTATCTGACATAGTTATTTTAATTATTTAACCAAAAGATTGGTTAAAAAATTATTCAATTTGAATTTCTTCCCTTGCTATAGTAACAGAATGAAGAGAATGAGTTTTTAGAAATTATTACTTGAAAAATTCAGGTTTTGGCGCCGAAGATAGTGCCAAATTAGAAAATATGAAATATCTCTCGAACTATTGGGCTTAAAAGAATTTAGTTAGTACCATTCGATTCAGCATACAAAAATACACCAAAATATGTTATTAGTTAAAAAATAACTATAAAATCAGATTTTTAAGGAAATTTTTAAAAGTTTGTTCTCTTTTTTACCCCCCCCCCCCTTAGGGGTGGAATTTTAGAAAATCCTTTTTTAGCGGCACTCAATGCCATAAGAACTATTTTTACCCCGATTTTCAAAATTTTAGGTTCAGTAGTTTTGGCTGCGCGTTGATTAATACAAAATCCAGACTTTCTTTTATATATATAGATATCCAATATTTTCAACTACTACTTTCTACTGGTTATAAATATTTTCGGGCTTAATATAAATTAAAAACTGAAACATATTACACGTAACATAAAACGTAATAAAAAGATATTCTTGATGTCTCTTTTCTTGTCTACTAACGACATAGTTGAAAATAAACTAATTGCAAATAGAAACAATTTGCTTTTTACATTCATAATAAATAAATAAATAAATAAATAAAATACAGGATTCGGTATTAAGTAGACAAGAAAATTTTATACTTTATAATATAACAAAATTTTAAAAGCAGTTTTTTTATTATATCATTGAAAAACTTGAAAATAAATTTAAGCTTGCCTATATTGCTAAAAATATCACTGCCAGGGCCAAAGGCAGTGATATTTTCGAAAGACGGTCATTTCTATACGGTCATTTAAGTGTATCGCAAAATAAATTATACTCTTTTCATATTCGTCCGTTATCATAAGTGAAACTCTTCCGAAACTTCCTTTGTAACCTATAGAACTTGCTATTAGATTTCGATACTATTAAATGATTATTACTATTGAAAAATGATGGTGATTAACATCGTAAAAACCTACTATATAGATTACGACTTTTTTGGCCGGTATCTACAGTACGACACACCAATAACAGTTCAAAAATTTTGACTAAAACTAGCAAAAATATCATGCACAGTATTTGAAAATAAATATCAAATATATGAAAATATCAAATGTCGGGATATTTTAAAAATTAATTTAGGATGCATATCACGATATGCATTGTGATATATATCCATCGACATATATCACCGAACCCTGGTTGCAATTTATATTTTTCCAAACATTAATTTCAAATAATATATTTTGAAAAAAGAAAAGTAACTTTTCATATCTGTATTTCCGAAACAATGAAGTTTTTTCATGGCGATGTTCGTGTTCAATGGGTCCATTTCATTATTCCACTGTGCAATTTTGATCATTTCAAACATAGAAGTAGATTGTAATATACTTTTACTTCATTTTTTTGTATATTTCAAATACTTTCTTATAAAGTTAAATTTCATCCATTGAGTAATAATATGAGAATCAGGGAAACCTGTTTTTCAGTAGATTATTATTTTTTTCTTCTTAAGAAAGAAAACTTATTGAAGTTAAAAGGGAGATGCAGATAGGACCACGAAAAACCAACCCAGCCGAAATAGCCTTTGTAACCTATGTAAGAACTTGCGATTAGATTGGGATACTATTAAATGACGATTACTATTAAAAAATGATGGTGATTTACCACTTCACCGGCGACAGGTATGGGGAAACAGTGCTTTTACACACGACTTATCTCGGGGCACTATCCCGCACTTCACTCGGGTGAAGTGGTTTTAACATCGTAAAAACCTACTATATAGATTACGACTTTTTTCGCAGGTATCTGGTTTTCGTGACCCATCCTGTACTAGTTGTTGACGTTTGTAATTTATCCAAGAAAAATACCGGACTTTATTATAAAGTTACGTAGTTAATAGTTTCGAAATTGAAGAAATGCAACCGAAATGATGTTGTTGATAAATCTAAAATAATCGCCTCTTTTGTTGGTAATTTACAGTTGTTATTCTACTCTAACGATGGATCTAGAGCGAAAGGAATTGTAGTTGCATTCTTAACTAACATAATACTCGCGAGAGAAGGAAGTAATTGCAATAAGCAACAATGTTGAGACACCTCATAACATTGGCAGTACCTCCAACAAGCATGACCCTTTCATGATTTTTTTCATTATTTATTTATTTTGTGCAGACTCACCATAGGCTTGTAAAACATTTATTATTTAAACAAAGAATAGAGAAGGGATCAAATCCACGGCTGACTGGGTATGAGCCTATATCTGTGTGACGTGAATGCAAAGAGATTTTGATCCATTGAGAAAGCGTGTATAACTCGCGATTTTCCTCAACACTTCCTCTTACTATTCGTTCCATTCAGTAAAAGATTAAAAGAAAGCAAAAATTGTCCTTTTATTTTCGTGTCTTACTGCGTCTATAACTGCTGATTAGCATTTAGATAGACCGCCTACTACCTTCCGCACTGCGGTGATTATGCGTTTGTTGTTTTGTAAAAGTTTGTTCATTGAGTATTGGGTGCATATGCGTCGAAATGCTTCGGTATTTATTTGAAGGTCGAAAACAGGGAGGAAGTCTTGTTGAAAGGATGCTAAAACAATAATGCAAACACAGCATATTAAAAAAATTTTTGGGAATGTATATTTTATTCCGGTACAAATAGAGACTGTTATTCCTTTTGAATAGTTTTTAGGATTAAATATGTCCATGTTCACCGATAAAACATGTACAGAACATGCATCTTTTACAAAATTCGGAGTTGAATGATCTATCCTGGAGACATCGATCGTTTTGAAATAACTTAATGCCAATTAAGAATCTACAGTGATTCATATTTCATTCCCATGTACAAAAATATTATCGCATTCTCGTAAAGAATTGTTCTTTTTTTTTTTTTTTTTTTATCTTGTAATTCACAAAGCAAATGAATCATTATTAATCTAATTTATGCCTCCGTTCATTAATATCTATCGGGTCAAACACTGTTACCAAAGCTTAAGTACTCGGATTACCGCTGATATTTCTGATGCGGCATATTTACTCTCTTACTCTTGTAAAATACATGTATTACTCTAAATTACGGTCACCCCTCTGTTCAAATTTTACCGATACATTTCTACGCCACGAATGCTATTAATGTTTGTGCTCTCGTATTACACGCTCCCATAACCATAGATTTTAATTTCAGCCGTTTTCATTGAAACACAGAGCGCAGTTTCGTTCCCTATAATACATACCGGTTGTTTTGAATGAGAATTCGTGTTCTGTTTCACCGATATTTGGCTTAAACTTCTAAATAAAGCTTTATTCTAAAGCATTACGGTCGGTTCTTCGCAGAGTGACCACATCTGTTACACGGTATCCGGTTTTAGTTGGGATTGATATAACGTTAATGCTTCGAAATGAGAGATTTTCGATCTATTTTCGTGTCATGCGGATTGTCATTGAAATGCATAATTTGTGTATTAGGTTTTACGTGATCCTATGGGAGTAACTTCAAGCTTTGAATCAGTCAACATGTAGTGACAGAGGATTACAGAGTTAACTATATCTTTTAATAATTGGCGACTTTTTCTGTGCTTAATATCTATCTGGATTTAAAAACATGTTTAAACTTAATATTAGGATATTTAACATTTTCGACAATATTTGCATACCGCACTCACTTATTCGTAAAATGACGCAGTTCGAAAAATGTGATTTATGAGATATTGATACGAGTAAATCAAAGAAATATATCCTAGCCTGTCATTATTAAAGATCTTACAAAATGGGCTAATTAGAGAGTTTACATCAAAGGTTGTTAAACATTTTTGTTCCACGGGCACTTTTGCCAATCAAAACAAGGCCACGGGGATCTGGCCCATGGACCCTCTACCTGAACATACATAAATACAGCGGGTTTAATTTTTCTCACTCTAGCCCATGGATCCACAGAAAACTTTTTGCTGGCTCCAACCTAGAAGTCTGCACGATCCGGAATTTCCAGCCTCGGCCTGAAAGAAAGCTAGTTTGACCCGGCCTGTTGCAAAAAATTAAAATTCAGCCCGGGCCCGGCTCGTTTGTATTTTCGCGGTTCAGGGCCGTGCTAAAATAAATAAAGTCAGACTCTACCCGATTTCTATACAGAAAATATCGATTTTTCTTAACATACAATTCAGATTTTTTTTCTGGAATACTGCATACATATTTATGGGAAAATTTAACGTTATAGATTAGTATATGTTTGCAAGCCGTAGAATGCAGAATAGCACCAGTACCTGCTCACCATATAGGTCCAGTACGTATAAAGATAACGTAAGCCTAATCTTGGACCGGCCCGAGCCTGCTGAAATAATCACTGGTTTAGATATGATAAAACTCCCAATGCTGATCTCTACGCTGGACATGTTATATTTCCGTACTGATATTGTCAATTTAGCATCGGGTCATGCAGCATATTTATTCTTATCCTCACCTCAGTCACGTCCATTGAAAACCGTTTATATTTTATTGGCTTAATCGGATCCTTTTAATTTTTTATAACCGGGCTTGGCCCGAGGCCCGAACAAGCGAAAATTTCTAACGGGCTGGCGGATTAAAGACAATTTTTTTAATGGGCCGGATTTTTTCATTGGTCCGGTACAAAAATGATCTTTTATCCGCCTGCCCAGACCAGCTCTTTAGAAATTTTCCGTAGCCAAGCACGGTCCCGTGCAGATCTCTGCCCCAACTCACCAAAGGTTCCTTGGAACGCAGGTTAAGAATACATTATTTATATCATTTTTCATATCGGATGTTAAATAATCCTATTGCTTATAAGTGTTCAAATAAAAAGTTGTAAATTGACTCATTTGGGAAAAAATGAATTTATTTATTACGGCTTGAAAGGGATTTAGATTGGTATCGGTCATGAGATCGTTACGGTTTTTAACCAGAAATGCCAAACTCTCCAATATCTGTTTTTTTTTTTTTTTTTTTTTTCCAGCAATCACTCACCGCATAGCTTCTATCATTCGTTAAGTATGGTAATTGCGCTTACTGGAGTTAAACGTTTATATCCTGACTTTGCAACCAAAAACATTTTAACTCTATTCATTTTTACCTGATTGCCAAGAACAGTTATGTGTTTTACGCGTATCTGGGTATGTGGATTTCTTTATATCCTCGAAACATCCCAACGGCTGGATGATTTTAATAAATGAGGTCTCTATCGATTCGTCTTAACCGTCCGATGGTTATAGGCTAGGTTTTGCTTTATAAATTCAAAATGGCGGCCGTAAAATACAAAAAGGCGGTAGAGACGAAAAAGAATTTTTACGCACCCTATTGAGCGGCATATCATTGGATAGGTCTTTCAAGATGAAGGCGATGTTTCATTGCCTATTTTACAGTCAGAAGCTCCGTTTAAATATTACACAACCTGGAAGTTGTGTAGGTAGGATCTCTAGCTTAACTGCAGCTCTAACATTCATAGACATCTATAGGCCTCATCAAAACAGTGTTTATAGGTAGGAATTAACAATTAAACACTACTTAAAAGTCATCAATAGAAGGGAATAAAAAAAAAATAGGTAAATAATATAAAAAGTATCACATTGATGAGAAATAATTAATTAGTTCGCTTTGTACGCAGTCGGGTTTTTTGATTTTTTTAAATTTAAGTGATTTTTCATGTTATAAGCTTAAAATGACACAGTACAGATATAATACAAGTGTCTGGCAGAAACGCGTTTTTCAAAGTGAACTTCTTTTTCGAATTTCGGCCAAAACTTCCGTAAAAAGAAATTTTGAGCAATTAATATATGCCTGCAAGAATATCGTTAATTTAGTTAACACAAATTCATACCACCTTACAAAGTCACATAAATAGATATTGAATATGTTTGTTTAAAATAAAACTATAAGTAAAAACTTATTATTTTGTATTGTTGTATAACTAATAATCAAAAGCATTTATTCATTATTAACTATGTAGTTACTTATAGGTTTTAAAAAAATTTAATGTATTTTTTAAAAATTTATGTATTTCAAAATGTTTAACTTAGATTTTTAAGTTTTATTGAAAAAGAAAATCAAGTAAATTATTCTTTTAAGATAAAGGTTTATCTATTCGTAGCAAAAGTAACTAACGGCTTCAAATTTACAAACGTAATGTGCGTGCATGTATAATATTTAAATATAGTTTTACAATATAAATGATGAAGATATTCATTGTTATGAATATTTAAGCAATTTTAATGCGGTGATTTATTCACAATTAAAGATTATTTAAACTAGTACATAACTAAAGGCGATGCATATGTATATTACCCTTGTGTTTGAATGGATTAAAACACAAGGTATTATTGATATGTAAGGTATATATATTATTGGTGTGTATACAAGGTTATAAGTTTAAAATTTATATATATATATATGTATGTATATATAATACCTTTATTTGTAATGTTTAAATGAAGCTGAATTATATCCATAAAAAGACTCTTATTTCCTGATACATTTTAAAACTTTATCTGTAAAAGTTCTTTATTCACTGTTTAACATATGTTCTCCAGGCTGATTTTTTTTTTTTTTAAATACCGGTTTTGCTTTTTTAACTCTAGAAATTTATAATTTCAAAAATCTTAATCAGTTTTGCAAGTGTATTTTTGTTATTTTGCATTTGCAGAGTGCAATTTATACACTTTAAAATTTTCAAAATGTATTTTGAAACTACATGTATTTTGTATTTGAGTATTTTTAATTTTGAAAAGTATTTTGTATTTTAGGTTTTAAAACTAATGTATTTTGAATCGAAAATGGTTTTTAAAGATATTTTGCCAACTCTATCAGTTACATGCCTTTTTTTCGCTTTTATCAAACACAGATTATTCTTTCAATAATGCATTATGTACGCAATTGTAATCATTCGTATTTCAGGACATAATACCTAGAGAATGATGGCAGATTACTAGACAAGACTGATGTGAATTATTATTAAAGTAACTGCATCAAGGATGCGCTGTGTTGCTGTGTATGTTTAATTAAATAAAATAAATAGTGCAGTGGCGCATCCAGGATTACGCTTTGGAGGGGACTAGCATATTTTAGAGAGGTCTACATATGCCCAGATCTGGCCCGGCCCCCGGCGCGCTGACTAATTTTTTTTCATTTGAGTCGATGGGACGTGCCGGCTTGGGTCCTGACTTAATTTTTTTTTCTGCTGGCTTGAGCAGAGCCGTAACCAGCCAGAAAAATCAGAAGAAGCTCTAGAAAATTTTGGTGGGGCTAATTCTGAATGCTTTTAATAAGTTTGATAATTAAATACTGTACCTAAAGTATATCTTAGATTTTGCAATTTTTTGGTGTGTTTACGATTTAAAGTTTTATCATTAAATTATTAAAATATTAAGGTTAGAGGAGGTGCAGAAGGTTGTACGGGGGCTTAAAGTTTTTAATTAATAAATGTTAAATATGCTAATATTTCGAATTTTATAATAAAATTTATAAAAGAGAAAAATTTGGGACAACACCAATATTTTCTTCAAAAATTCCGATTTTTTAAGGACTTATTAAAAAAAAAAAATAATATTTTTTCACAATTTTTGAAAAATATCTAGTCTAGTCTCAGTGTCTGTGAGGGGCTTCAGCCCCCTTAGCTCCCCCCATGAGTGCGCCAATGAAATAGTGTATTTAAAGGCAGTCGCATAGATGTAAGACCTTTCAGTCTTAGCCTGATTTTAGTCTTGGAAAGATTTTTTTTCTGATAGCAAATTTTACTTTAAATACTTAAGTAATAGCAATTTTACTATCCAAAACTTTTAATAATTTTCTTTTATTTTAAAAGATCGTTTATTAGCCATAATGCAAGGCATAAAGGACACATTAACCTACTTTTACTTGACTATATCTAATACTCAGAAAAGTTTTCAGTCTTGCCTTGAATGCAGTTATTGCACCCGTGGGGCAGTGTTGCGGTCGTGAAAAAAACCAGAGGGTATTGCTGTATGCAAAGAGTATACGCTAGAATCATGAACTTTCATGACTAGAGTATACGCTGTAGCTTTAAACAAACAGAGGTTATATGGAGCCTTTTAAAAGAATTCAGAAGATATACGTTGTATACCTCCTTATACCCTCCACTACATCCCTGTTTAAGGCTCCTGTTCCTTCCGGCGAAGACACTCACGAGTTAATGCTAATCCTATGGGGGAGGGATTTATCTAATATTTCGTTTGCATTTCGACATTTTTAAACTTTTTTTTTTTTTTTTTTTTTGGCATTAGACAGCCGAGGTCCGTCTCTACATCGCACCTTTTTTACTTCTTCGATTTTGGTCGCAGATATTTTTTATAAAGTTACTTTCACTTTCAAAACCGGTTCTGAAAATGAAAGGTCATTCTAAAAAATATCTGCAACTAAAATCGAAAAATTAAAAAAAGGTGCGATGTAGAGACGGATCTCGGCTATCCAATGCAAAAAAAAAAAAAAGTATTCAAAAATGTCGAAATGCAAACGTGATATTAGAAAAATTCCTCCCCATAGGATTAGCAATAGCTCCTGAGCGCCTTCGCCGGCAGGGACAGGAGCCTTAAGGGTTAATGTAAATTTCGAAATTCCTTGGAAAATTTCTCATAATCTATGCGTGACAATCTTTTTCTTTACTCTGCTATAAATGATCATTAAAGAGATGGGGAAAAAGTAAGTAAGAAAGGAATTGACATTCTTCTGCGGATGAAAATTTAAAAGACCAGTTTTCATTGTACGATACATTTATTCTTCCTGTAGATAATTGCAGTGCATGAAGTCTATTGTGCTTGCCATTCTCATTAAAGATTTTTTCCCCCTCAACAGTTATAAAACTTATCATCTGTTCTCGAACTCTATTCAAATAATTACGCAACTGAAACATTTTTGCGGAGAAAACGCCTTAAATACCGTTCCGTTAAGTTTACAGAATCTTGAAGCTTGGCGGATGAAAACAGCGGGTACGATAGCTACACTTGGACGACGTCCAAGAATTTTCTTTTGAGATTTTTTTACCTCCTATTCTCCTCTCGCATCTTTTAAATATAGATCTGAATAAAAACACTGTGAGAGTGAGACTGAAACAAGTGTTTCCGCAAATATTAGTTTTGGATTAGAAAATGAAATTAATTTATGTAATTATTCATAGTTCCTTCAGTGAATTTTCTTTACCATCAGATGCTGGTTTATAATGATTGTTTAGATAGTGTGCATAGTAGATTCTAAACTAATATTTATCCAAGTCAAAAATTTTGAATGTCTGTAAATTATAGTTTGATCACTTCTACTGATGAAATATTCAATGGAAAGTAAAAAATAGTTTCTGAAACACTAATTGAACGATTACCCTAAAGGTCTGCACGGGCCCGGGCTTGGCCCGAGGCCCGTACCCGGCCCGGCCGGCGGAATGAAGGTGAATTTTCAAACGGGCCGGGCCGGGCCGACAGACAAAATAAACGGGCCGGGCCGGCAAAAAAATTAATCGGGCCTATCGGCCCGATATAAGAATTTAAGCGAAGCAGATAAAATACGAGCCATTTTCAATGAATATGATTTTCTCGAGAAGTATAAATGTGCATCACGAGCCGATGCGAGTTTAACAACATCAATACAGAAATGTAACATGTCCATCGTAGAGATCGGCATCGTACAGTTGCAAGATGTCTGATTCAGAGTTTAATGTTTTTTTCAGCAGACTCGTGCCGGGACGGAACTGGTCTTAATCGATCTCAGGATGCGTAGAACAGTCATTGTGTTTTGTAGTATTAATAGTTATAATGAACTTCTCTTAACAGTATCTTTGGAAATATACCTTAAGGTGGTTCTCATATTGACTGCCGAACAATGCGAAGCTTTCAGACACACTTTCTGACAAAATTTTTAACTATAAAGGCATAAAATTGACAGGAGCTGCCTATTGAAGGCATTTGGAAACGAATAGCTTTTTCCATATTTGATAAATTACTTACAGAGATAACAGATATTCCTGTCACGTGACTGTACGTTTTTCTCCTTTCCTGTGCTATCGCTTCCGGAAATTCGATTCAAAACGCTAACTTTGACAGTATTTTCAGAGAGATATATTGCTTTTATCATAAAAAAACGACATTTACATAGCTTCTGAATAAGAATACCTGCTAATTTTACGCGTTTCCGAAAAGAAAAGAATTCATAAATGTGTCGAAATGTAGCTCCATTGGATTTGAGAAAAGCCTTAAAAATGAGAGAAATATTTTCACAAATCTACTTTTTATTATACAGCTTCAAAAGTTATCATGTTTTTAATCCTTTATTCTGATGAACTACATTAATCTTTTAATGAATCATTTTATTTCCATTTTGAAATGTCTATAGACACGATGACAAAAACACTGTAAGTAATCGTGAATGTTTACTATTGTGTGTTTTCTGTTTTGCGAACATCATAGTAATGTAAAATATACTGTAAAATGTTCCCATAAATATGTATGTAGTATTCATTAAAAGAATCGTAATTGTATGTTGAGAAAAAACTGCTTTTTTTTTTCTTTTTCTTTTTTCTTTTTTTTTTTTTTTTGTAGAAATTGTGGCGGGCCGGGCCGGGCCGGGCTCGGGCCGAACTTCCAATTTTTACACCGGGCCGGGCCAAGATAGCTTTCGCTCGGGCCGGGCCGGCTCCGGCCTGGAAATTCCGGCCCGTGCAGACCTCTAGATTACCCTCAGCTGCTGTTTCATTGACATTCTCAAAGCTTATTCAGAGGTATTTACGATATTGCGTATATCTCTTAATTTTTTTTGTGAAATTATCTATTCTTAATAAACATTTATTGCAAATTTATAGCTTTGAAAATTTTAAGATACCTGTTTAATTTAAGAAGTAATAGACTATACAGGATAATACATTCAAATTCTTTAAGAATCTTGGAGGGAAAAACAGAAAACATGAAACAGTAATTTTCAGTGGAAAACTTTCTCCACTTCATCTTAACAAATTTCAGATCTGAGCCTTTTAACGAAGGTTCGTGTGCGGAGAGTCGGATCGAAAAGCAGTCCATTATCCGGTTCTAATGAAGTTTATACGACATCATTGTAAAAGTATTTTTCTTTGATGGAAAATGAAAATCTATAAAGTACTGACTCTACATTCCACAAGGGATTATGGGTTTTGATGCCTAACTCGCCCTTCTTGACCACGGGCCATGAGGAAGTCCCAGTCAAGCACGGCCGGAACTAGGGGGGTGGGGGGGAGGCATGTGCCCCGGGCTCTAGAACGAAGAGGCGCCAAATGAAGTATTATAGCTTTGGAATGGATAATTTTTTTTCTGGTGGACTGATGTCTTCCATTATTAGGAAACAGCCATTATAAATGAAGTGTTAGGTGCTGTCATTAAAAAAAAAAAAAAAGTGGCCATTTTCCCCCCAATTCTGACCACAAAATCAGAGTTCTAACTTTTTACGACTGGTCTTTCATCCTCATCTAACACTTCATTTATAATGGCTGTTTCATAATAATGGAAGACATCAGTCCATCAGAAGAAAATAACTCGGTTAAAGCGGAAACTCGATTAAGCGCGACTCGGATAATCGGTACTCTACTGTATATTTCATTTTTAAAATGATCTTTAGAATATTTTTGTTGGTGTTCAGGTTTTGTTGGTGTGATCTTTCAGGCAGTTTCGTTTCTTATAACCTCGAATACAGATAATATGAAAGATAAAAACTATTCGTGACTTTTTGTTTCATTGTTTGGAATTTTCGAGAAATATAACTCTTAAGAGCCCACTTCAGACACGAAAAGAAAAGAAAGCGCTAATGTTAAATCTATGGGGGCGTTATTTTCAAATTTCAAGCTTTATTTTTTATATTTTTGAATGATTGTTTGCATAGTTGAGGACGATCTGCAACCGGGCTGGTTTTTAATTTTTACGATTTTGGTTTCAGATAAAAAAAAAAAAAATACTGTCACTTTCGAAACCGATTCTGAAATTGAAACTATCCTAATATAAAAAATCTATAACCAAAATCGAAAAACTAGCCTTGTTGTAGATGGTCCTCAGCTAGCCTATGCAAAAAAAAAAAATCATCCATAAATATTAAAATCAAAGCGAGATATTTGAAAATAACTCTCCCATGGACTTAGCATCTCTATATTTTTTCAGAACAAAATCATACTTGTTTTTCCATTTTATACGCCTATATCTTTCCAAAAAAGCATTTTTAAGTTGGGTAAATGCTAGTAGCCATTGATATGTTTTCACATTAAAAGCGGGATGTTTAAAAAACAAAGTAAACAAATAATTTATTAGATACACTTTCACTCATAGCAAACTTAAATATTTGTAATAGTTAAAAGTATACACACAACATAAAATTTTCATGAATAAATTTTTAATATGTAAATATTTGATTTGTGTATTGGAGCAGAAAAAAATTCTGGTGATGAATAAATTTGTGCCGATATTTATTATTTTATGATTACATAAAAGGCTTGGGCAATCAGGCATATTACATGTAAAAATATATTGCTTGCAATATTAACTTCTTTATGTATAAATACTAAATGCTTTAGTGTTTAAATAAGAATTATTATTTACAAAATTATTGTTAAGGAGACTGTGCGTATTTTTTTCCTAAAAATGATTTTGAAATATAACTAGTACAAATTAATGCTTAAAATAATTTATCATACGCTATCAACTTTATCCTATGCTAATTCAAGAGTCTCGGTGTGTTTTCTTGTGCCAAAATTAGGTATTGGCATTGAAAATTTTAATGTTTGGTAATATTTCAATATGGAAAAAGCCCGCGAAATTAATTTTTTGGTACTACTTAGTTATTCCGTCGACCAATTTCGCCAAATTGTACAAATTGACATAATTTTTCTTTTAAATAACGAAAGAACAAATAAATTAGTATAACATTAATAAAAATACTAATAAAATGTCGAATAAAAATCACTTGATGACGTAAACACGCGTAATTTGCTAAAAGTCAAGTGAATGTGACATTTACGATCAACCATTATTGGCATTTAATCTTATAGTTTGGCGATAGATTTTTGGTCGATGGGATAACTAAGTAGTACCAATTTTTTAAATGTAGATTTAAAATAACCAGAAAGGTTTGAAATGATGGAAAAATATAATTATATATACATATACTGGGTGTTGCTGAACCGACAAATTCAGAGGGTTGATAGTTATGCATCAAGAGGATGGAAAATTACCTTAGAACATGGGGTCGCAAACCACTTATTAATCAAAAATACAGGGTATTACCCTAACTCAACTTTGGTTGACAGAAATAACTTTCAGAAAATTAAAGTATGTTATAATGAAACTTTGTAATAAAATGCGACTAAAAATATGAAATCTGGACTTCAAAATGGCAGCAAAACTAGTTTTGCAAGATTATTTTGTTTATACAATACTAACACTTTACAATTTAACAAATATTTTGTATTTATATAAAACATAGATAGATAGATAAATAAATGCAAAGAGAGGAATAGTAGCATACATTAAATACAGGCCTCCTATTATATGATCAAACATGAGTTAATTTTCGTTGTTTCAAAGCTTTCTGGTCCCAGAAGAAAAAAAAAATATATATACCCAATTGAATATTTTTAGCATTTCTTTGCGGTAAATTGATGATTAAATGCATGATTTTTTTAAAAACTGTACATTTTAAACATCTGCTGGTACAGGAAATCTTCTAATACAATCTGCGAAAAGATCTGATTTATGTGGTATTGTAAAATATCAGATGAACTTCATCAAGATATGATTCAAATTAGCCATTTTTATCATTTCATCTAATTTTTTTTTCTCCTAAAAAAACTAGCGATTCTTCAGTGATAAATCTCCAGAAATAATATTTTTTTCCCTTCTCTTTTGTGCATGGAAATATACGCAACTAATAAACAAAAAAGATGCGTTTCACAAATGAATTATAACTGCATCTGATGATTTTATTCTGCGTATTTTTAATCTTTGTACACATCTATGTCATAGTTCTCTCCCCCTCTCTCTCTCTCTTTTTTTTTATTTATTTCTTCTGAAGTCCTCATCTTCATTTTACATATTTATTAAGCTCTGATGACAATGCAATATCTTAGATTTTTGCTGAAAAGCTCAATTTCAGTTTCTCTATCTGCTCTTATTTTTCTTATTTGACTGATAAAAGTATTCCCAATGAGACTGAATTTTTTAGTTATCTTTTGTGGAGACGGATCCTGAAGTGGAATTGGAATTGTAAAAGTATAGAGTCCCTCTTAAGGAAAATCATTACATTTATTAAAAAATGAATTTAAAAATATCTTTTTAAATAGATGATTCATAAAACTCCGATCCTAATTGATAAGCGTCGTAGGTGGAATAACCCATGCTGCAGTACTTAACTTTTAAAAGCGTATTGGCTTTTTATACCATAACATTTTATTTTATTCGTAAGAGCTTTTTTTTTTTTTTTTTAATTTTTTTTTTTGTACTTTTTATCTTGTTTCAATATCTTCGTTTATCGTCCTAGTTTTACCTTTCATTTCATTTCTATTTAGGCTTCATTTGGATGCAAAATCCCTTTTTAGATTAATGCTAATACTAATAACAAGAATAATAATAACTAGTCTGATGTACCAATCCCAAAATTTTCTTCTGTCTCATACATATTAGGGTGAATATCACAAAATGTGAGAGTTTGGAAACAAAAATTTTGAAAATTTAAATCGTTTCAAAGCTCCTGATTTTTAAAAATGTTGGTTGAACAGCTGAATAAAGAAATTTATATGTGAAATTGTTAAAGTTTGAAGAGCGTAAGTCTTTTTTCTGCAATTATAATTATATGTCATTTTCTTGGCATATGTATGCGAGGATAATGACCGCCGGGACAATGACAATTTCATTCTAAAACATTTTTCACATTCTTTTTTTTTTTTTTTTACTAACATTTTAATTTTGTCTAAAGGAACATGTTTCCTCTATAGTTCCTCAAATTCGGTGTAATGTTGAGTTTTATTTGTAATTTATAGAAGTCAGGAAAATGACATAATAAAAGTCTACTCAATTTTTACAAAGCTTTTAAACACATTATTTTCAAAGAAATATCTAAATGATCTTGCTGGTAGCAATGATTTTACTACTTCTGACTTGAACTATGTCAAGAACAAGAAGAATTACTCTGCAGCGACATATTTATACCTCATAAAGAACTAAAATGATCAGGCCAGGAAAATGACATTCATTTTCAGTGACAATCATATTTTAATTATGGAAAATTATTTGTAAAATACAGAAGTTGTTAACTTCCTCATATATGTGTTATATAATGTAAAATTATTAATTTGAAATTAAAAAAAAATTAGCAAAAGATATTTGTACAGTATAGCAGAAAGCCTTTTACTTTGCACACATCACAGTGTAATATGCCAGGAAAATGACAATCTGAAATTTTAAGTTTTTTAATTGCTTTTTTTTTTTTGTTATTATGAATATATCTTGAAAATACTTCTAAAAATATTATTTATTAGAATGTAAAAAAGAAAATGGCATTATATAACATTAAATAGAAATTTTATTGTGCGGACTGCTGTTTTCATATTTTGTGATATTGTCCCATTAATGCTTCAAAATTCGCTGTCACAGTGCCAAAAATAAATGGCAATCTGTCCTTAATGAGAATTTTAAAGATATAAAATTCCGTCTATTAGTTCTTGAGATATGACTATCGCTAAAATCGTGTAAATTCTGCAAAATTCAGCACAGCAGCGCCACCTATTGGGGGATTTACACTAAAACTTAATCAGCAACAACTTGTGTCAACGTCTATATGAATGTGAAGTTTGATGAAAATTCGTGCATCAGTTCCTGAGATAGAGCTATAGCGAAAATCGTGAAAATTGCAGCATAGCAGCGTCACTAGTTGGGTGATTTACACCAAAACATAATCAGCACTAATATGTATCAAGGTATACCTGAATCTAAAGTTTGGTGAAATTTCGTGCTTTAGTTCTTGAGATAGACAGCTATTACGGAAATCGTGAAAAATGCAGCATAGCAGCGATACACACAAAAATCTAATCAGCACAAGTTTATATCAAGGTCTAACTGAATCTAAAGTTTTGTAAAATTCCGTTCTTGAGATAGAGCGCCCACAAATTTTTTGTCACATACAGACTCACAGACAGGCATTTTCTAAAAACCATCAAATCGTATCCCGGACCTAAAACGCATATATCCATCGAAAACCGGAATTTGAAAATTTTCACGAATCCAGTACTTTCTTCTTGTAAAGTTAGAAGAAAGAAATAATAATGAACTGCGATAGTGGTTTGGATATTATCGTGGTTTTTTTTAAAGATTTAGACGTATAAATGTTTTAAAGTCTGAATATAAAAATTACGATATTTGAATATAAAAATTACGATATTTTAACAGTTTAAAAGTGATGATTCCGCATAAAGAACTAAATTACACCGTCATCAGTCAATCAAAATTTTCTAATTATACCAACATTTATTTTTGTTATATCGGTTGACTACAGATATTATCACGATTAAATACATACACTATTGAAAATGGCAATTTTAATCGTTTTCGCCTGATAAAACTGTCTGTTGGGAGGTATTAAAAAAAATATTTCCCCCGCTCAACAACTCTAAATTTTCTGACACATTTTGGACTTATTTTTAAAAGTAAAAACATGAAACTTGTTGAAGTGATTTTTGAAGAGATGTATGAACTGCCGTGTGTTTTCATTTTTAGCTCAATTAATTAGAACTTGGTTTATAAACAATTATTTTCTCAGTATGACCATTTTTTTTTTCCTTGATACCAGCTCTCTCGCTTCGGAAAATTCGGTTCAAAACGCCAACTTTGACAGCATTTTTTGCAATATATTCTGCCTTTGTCAAAAAATCGATAAACATGGCACATTATATAGTTTTTGAATAAGAGAATATGCCAATTAGGTGCGTTTCAGAACAAAAATAAATTTAAAAATGAATCGGAAAATAAGCAGTTTGGATTCGAGTACACCCGTAAAGTTTTCAGTTTTTAAAATAATAAAAACCATTTCACAGGTACCTTAAGTCTTGTTTTCGGCATTTTTAAATGTTTAAATGCTTCTTTTTTATATTTAACACGTTTTACTACTCGCGTGTCGTTACTGTCTCTCCAAAACTAAAACCTGGGCAGTAGAACACCTTGCTAAACCGGTATTTCGAAGATTTAGTGTAATAAAGAAAAGAATAGTTCGTTCTGCTGATTAAAAAAAAAAAAGGGAATTCTTTTCCCACCCATTTTTATTCATCCCATACCGAGGTGGGAAAAAAAATGTTAATTTATTGTATGCTGAAAGTATAGAGGAACGAAATAGCCTTTGCTTTGCCCTTTCTTTAATCTCAGCATCGTACACAGTATTTTTACGAGCTAGATCACGATGCGATTATGTATAATAAGGCGTGTTGCTTTACAAAGGAATTGGATCCTTGAAGAAATTACATTAAGATAATAACTAGTTGATGGTTTTAAAATAATTGTCAGTTGAGTTCTTAAGATCTTCTCTAGAAATTTTTACATAAAAAGGAATTTAGTAGCTTATTATCAATGTTATCTTCTGTTGATTGTGCCAGTGATCATGATCTGAAAACACACACACACACACACACACACAAAAAAAAAAAACTAGAATCCTTAAATTTCAAACCAAAACCAAAAATTCGAAGCGAAGTAACCCAAAAACCCAAAACTGATCTCGAAATGAAAAAAAATATATAATAATAATAATAATAATAATAATAATAAAGTAGGTAAGAAAATATAGTTTACAATCATACCTATAATGCCAATTTTATGTTTATGCAGGAAAGTTAACACATACGTACTCATTTATATTAAAATATATTGTTTTTATATGATGTAATATTCTGATTTTATTATTATTATTATTATTCGGGTGAATTGGAACTTCTAAACCCATGTCCGCAAGAGTCGAAATCTAACTCTAACCTGAAAAAATAAAAGTCAATCCTGTCCAAAATCGACCTGCAGCAAGAAAAAAAAACCTGAACCGAATCGCGAGTCGGGTCGTGTTCTGGTGAAAACGGGTTGCTTAACCAGAATGTCTGATTTTATTTATAGAGCAAGATGCATGCGTGATTAAGCGTAGAGCAAGATTAGCAAGTGTGTACGATTAATAAGTACTTTTTAAATTCCCTCTACGCTGAATATTTATAATTTGCACATATCCTTTCCATTTCCTTACATACTTGGTTCTTTTTAAAATCTAATAATTTTTTTATCCAAAAGAACGAAGTATTTCAATGCTTGAAAAACTTTTCAATTTAACTTGAAACGCGGCAATCCAATCTTTAATAATTCTAAGAACAAGAACACTATTCCATGACAGGTTACATTGAACATCTTTTATGGCACTTTATTCTCTACGTTTCTGTGAAATGAAGGAATAAATTAAAAATTTTCATAAGTTAGCGCTTGAAGGTGGGACAGTCTTTTAAGGGGACAGCGAACCTTTATTCCAGCAGAAATCGACCCAAAGATCGAAAATTATTTTTGTGCTATTATTATTCTCCAGTTTGTTTTGAGTCATTTGCGTAAAACCGCATGCAGACGCGATTATTTTTCGAAAAGTTACAAGAGTTTGAATTTTGTTCACAAATACTTTTTCAGCCCTTTATATACTTTAAGGTTGTTCTCAACTGCTCTGCCCAACAAGCGCAAAACGTTTTGACACATTTACAAATTCATTTTTTAACGGAAAGATATAAAACTGGAAGGCCTGATCATGGAAGCGAATTGGAATCGAACTGTGTTTTCCATTTTTTGGTCAATCAATTACCTATTGAGTTATAAGCGATTTTGATCACGTGATAAACACGATTTTCACCTTTTCTTGGGTGGTTATTCTCCTTTCGTGCGGAAATTCGGTTCAAAACGCCCACTTTGAAACTATTTTCTGAACGATCTATTGAGTTTGCAAAAAAAAAAAAAAAAAAACGGAAAATAGCTTGATTACACAGTTTCTGAACAACAACACCTGCTAGTTCCGAACGAAAATAAATTAAAACTTATGTTATAAAGTTGCCCTTTTGGATTTGAGAACAGCCAGGCTCCATGCGTCATAATTTTTGATCAAAATTCATGAAATTTATAAGGGAGAATCCTGGTAATATCTTACAAAGAAATTGTGTATACATTTTAAAATTCTACTTCATTAAGATAATTAAATTTGATTTTTCACTTATTAAAAGGCAAAATTTTGATGAAAATCGATATCGAATTCAGAAAAAAAACTCTAAAAAATTAACAATTCAAGGGATTAAAAACTCGATGCACAGATTTGTTTGTAATAGAGTTTTAAAGGATTAAAATGCAAAATCGAGGAAATATCTCACAAATTAAGGCTGTTCTCAAATGCTCTCAAATGTTTTGACACAAATTCATTTTTAACGGAAAGCTATAAAATTGGAAAGCCTGAGCGTGGAAGCGATTTGAAATCGAACTGTGTTTTCCCTTTTTTGATCAATAAACTACCTATTGAGTTATGTGATTTTGATCACGTGACCAACACGTTTTTCGCCCTTTCTTGAGTGGTTATTCTACTTTCGCACGAAAATTCGGTTCAAAACGCCCATTTTGACACTATATTCTGAAAGATCTATTGCGTTTGAAAAAAAACGGGAAAAACTTGCTCGATGACATAGTTTCTGAACAACACAACACCTGCTAGTTTCATGCCTTTCCGAACAAAAATAAATTAAAACTTATGCCATAAAGATGCCTTCTTGGATTTCAGAACAGCCTTAAGACTCATGGGCCCAGTAGCAGAATTTTCGGTATCAATCTGCAGCAAACCAAAATTTATCTGCGACCCAACAATACATAAACAAACTACTATCATAAATTTTTATTGTAATCAATAAAATAATTGAAAATTGCATTTTACTAAAGAAAATTAATAAGAGACACAGCAACTCTTAAAATAAAGTAAATTTTTAGTGATTTTTTTTTATGCCTAGTATTATTTTTAAGCTCATAGATTAATCTGCAAGGTCTAAAATAATCTGCAGTGCTGCTGCCGTGCTGCACAGTTTCTGCTATGGGGCTTAGGGGCCATCCACAAATGATGTCACGCTTGGAGGGGTGGGGGGTGGGGGGGGGGAGAGGGATTCATGAAATTGTGACAGTTTGTGACAAGGGTTTTGGAGGGGTGCAAGAAGTGTGACATCACACATTTTGCATAAAATAAAAGGATTAAAAATCAGCAGATTAAATTTTTAAGTTATTTTGAAATTAAAAGCATTTTGTGTTCATAAAGTAAAGATAACATTTAAAGCCAAATATGTTAAATTCCATTTCAAATTCTAAAAAACTACTGTTTTTAATTGTTCTTTCAATTAATAGTTTATTACTATTGTATATTAATTATGTTTTTTGTTGTAAATCTTACTCTTATTTCATACAAAATAAGTACACGAATCATTTTTATTATTATGCTCACAAATGTCGTTAAAACACATAGTTGAAAGTTTCCAAATAAAATTTGAAAATGATCTTTAACATAGTACTTTGAATATGAACTGCAAGTATAGGTTTATGTAATATAGTGTGACATGTGACAAGAGGGGGGGGGGGTATGGTGAAGTGTGACACTTTGTGACAAAGGGGAGGAGGGGGGTCAAAAATATTGAAAAAAAAAGTGTGACATCATATATGGATGACCCCTTATGGGGCATTTTAAAAATTCGTTTTAAAATTTATTCATTTTTTTTTGTAAATCTTAAAATTGTAAGATTGAAAATTTCTTTTAAGGTGTTCTATATGCTTATGGTGAAATATATATTTCTACAAAATTTCATATCTCTATGACAAAAATTACAAAAAAAAAAAAAAAAAGTTCATTGTCGCCTTTAAACTAAACGCAAAAGATTCGCCCGCTACATATTTGGCCAAGAATTAAATCTTCAATTGCATTACTATTACACTGAATAAAACTCCTATTCTGCAACTGCTGTGTTAATAAGAAAAATAAATCAAATCGAATCCGGTTTCAATGCAGGTGGGAGGAGAAAAGATTTTTACCAATCCCATTTTTTTCCCTCTTTATTTTCTTAACCTTTTCATTCAAAGCTACATACCCATACGGGTGTATATTGATATTCAACTTTTCTATGCATCAGTTTCTCTTCAAATCTGAAGTGCTTCTTTCTCAGCTGTGCAATTTCCTCCTCGCTATTAACAATCGACCATCTCAAAACCTCGTTTGCTGAAGGGAATTTCACATATTCAATAATTCTTCGATGTTTAATTTTATTTTGGAGAAAATGGGTGTACTTTTCCCCATTTATTTAAGAATTAGAAGAAATTATGCAATGATTTTGCCGTAAAGTAAAAAAAAAAAAAAATAATAATAATTCAGTGATGGATATTCAGATAATCATTACTTAAAATGTTAATATCGTAAAGTGGTAGAAAATTCGTACACTATGCAAATGGAACGCGAATTGTTCTTACAAAACAAAGTATCGGATATACGCACGGTGAATGTTATATAAATATGCAAAAATGAGCAAGAATTAGAAGAAAATATGCTATAATTTAGGCATTTATTTATTTTTTCACGATAAGAGTAACAAAAATAAAGAACCTGTGACGGATATTCAGATAATCATTACTTAAAAATGTTAGTATCGTAGAATGCCAAAAACTACGTGTATTATGCAAATGAAACACGAATTGTTCTTACAAAACAAAGTATCGGATGTATGCACGCAAATGTACGAAGATAAATGCTATACAAATATGCAAAAATTAGTAAGAATTGTAAAATAAAAGACTGGCACAATGTTCGTTTATGTTGTTGCCCTGCCCAATTTAATTCATTATTCATAATTATATTACAAAACTAAATTTAAATGTTTGTATATGGATGATGGAATAAAATAAATAAAAATTAAACAGTTTTTCAAAAAAAAAAAAAAAAAAAAAAAAAAAAAAAAAAAAAAAAAAAAAAAGAGAGCTTTTATACGCATTTAATGTAACTTATAATCCTTATTTCATGAATTCAATTCATGCAATTCTAAAAAAAATTCTTTTAAAATTCCGAACTTTGATTTATAACATAGTTACAGAGACGACAAACCTATGGCACGCTGCGGATTATTTTTGGCACTGCATAGATTCTGGTTCTATATCAAAATATAGTAGAATTTCACAAAATGCTAGATGTTGTCTCTATTTATCTGAATTAGATTATTTCGTTGGTTGTCATTGTCATACAGATGAAAGAAACTGAAATACAGTAAACTCTTTGTAAGGCGGACTCTGTGTAAGACGGAAATCTCTTTAACTCGGAAATATTTTCAAGTCCCTGCGAATCCATAGACATAGAGTAAAATTTGTCTAAGGCGGAATATTGTCTACTGATGGAAACTTTTCTTGGTCCCGATCGATTCCGCCTTAAACAGAGTTTACTGTATAATTTAATGTATTCCAATCTAGCTCAATATTACTTACAAAATTTTAAGAAGAAGAGAGAATTGGGAGATTTTCGCAAAAGAAAGATTTAAAGGCATTATAGCAAAAATTCCGATGATAAAATTATGGCAACTTTTAATTCAATTCCACACACTAAAAGGTGTAGATTCTGGCGTTTGCTAATTTGACAATTTTTTCTGCGAGACATTCTTTTCGGAAATATATAATATAAAATATTCAAATAAAAACATTTTGTTAACTGAATTCAATTTAACTTCCAATCTCTTAAAAAATAACTTAGTAAGAACCTGATATAAATTATTTGGCATCTAACATGAGACAACAGAAATAATATTTTTGAAATAAATTTGTAAAGTATAACATTAAACATTACCAATATTCAATTACCAATTAATACTAAAAGCAAAATTTTAAGTAATTTTGATTCATTATTTGATCCATTAATTTTTTTTTATTGTTGGCGCGTCATGACCACGTAAAACATATTTTTGGAAAAATTTGGCACGTGGAGGGGAAAAGGTTCGCCATCCCTGATAGTATATAGTAATAACACTGAATTATTAACATGTGTAACAACTTTTTGAAATATTAAGATGTATGAGAAAGAAAACAGTTTTGGCATTTCCAACTAGTTTCATTTGTACATAAGTTGTTTATTGTATGTAAATAAACGTTCTTATGTTAATTTCATTTGGTTTCTCTTTAATTTTCTTATACGTGTATTTATTTCTAAGTTTATTTTAGATATGTTTAGTTATGTACTTTCGCGCGAATATTATTTATAGACAACTATGGGGAAGATAGAAAGTGCGACCTAGTGTGAATGTATTAAAAAATTATAATTTTTGCCCTGTTTCTTTTTTAACGTATGGCAACAGGAAAGAAAAAGCATTATTTGAACTATATATTCAGGATTTCTAAGTTATTTTCTCAACGTGTAATAATTTAGTTATTATTAAGCTATTAAGTTTTGTTTTTTTATCATACTCTTTATTTTTTATTTATATTTTCTACTTTTTAGTGTAAATCTTCGATTTGTTTTTAAATCTAAGATTCTCATTTTTGGAATTATTCACATTTTTAATTGACTTTGAAAGCTTACCAAGTAAATGGTCTTTTACCTTCACATCGTCGTCTTATGGATCTCCATTTCTACGTATACTAATCATTGTAAACTTTAAAACGTTCTTTACTTAATCAAAATCAAAGAATGGTTGTGTTGAGATGTTTTTAAAAGAACATTGTTTAAACCATACTTATCTTTCAAAACACTAAAACTTGATTGATTGAAATTTCGATGAAATATGAAAATAACTTTAAATGTGCAACATTTCTGCAATTTTTTCGTTTTTTCATGATTATTCAAATTATGCAATGGTTTTATTATTAGGCTTTTCTATCTCATTAATATTACTTTTTCATACTATGCATAAAATACTTTTAAGGTGACTAATTCTAACTAATAAAATTTAAATGTTAACATCTTACGTTTGTTTTAGCTAAAAGGCGTTACAGAGTTAATCCTAGTAATTTGAAGTTTTTTTTTTACTATTCTTTTAATTATTATAATTTTCTATAAACAATTTTAAACCTAGATAGTTTTTTATCGCCTGATTACACACTAACATGTGGTAACAACCAATTATATCAGAAATCTGCTATTAGGGTTAGTGTTTCCTTTTTTATGGCAACTTTGTAAATCGTTCCTCATGCTACACTTGGTTTGAAAAACATAATATTTTAATAACTATTTTTTTCAGATTATCGTTTTAAGTCAGGTATTGCACGACAGATGATATTTGGATTCCTTGTTAGTTAATACTAGAGATAGACCGAAAATTTAGTTTCGGCCCAAAATTTGAGTTTCGCCGAAAATTCGGCTTAAAAGAAACTCCAAAATTTGAGTTTCGCCGAAAATTCGGCTTAAAAGAAACTATCAGTATTCCAAAATCTCGTTTCTTCCTTCGGAAATTTTCAACATTACTCATTGATTTGAGCTTTATCGGCTTAAATGAGTCTTTATTGCACCGAACTTCATTGTTTATAATTATCAGCGGGATACAAGCTATAGGCCGACCAACAAATCTGCATGTCAGTGGACAAATTGCCACCACTATTAGGTAGATTTCGTAAGAAATACTATCTATCACCTATGTTGGAATTTCTGAAAAATTTTTGCTGATCTACACCAATGATGATCCAAAACTACCCTCAGTTCAAAACCTTATCTATCTATCTATCTACCTATCTATCTATCTATCTATAAATATATGTGTGTGTGTGTATGTATCACTTTTTTACGGACACGATAACTTCCATAATTCTGCACAAATCTCTTCCAAACTTATACATAAAATTAAGGTGCAGAAAATCTCGGTCAAGTTCGTTAATGGGCAAAATCGGACCAAAGGGGTAGGAATAGGGAGGTGTTTCGTAAAAACCGAAAAAACCTCATAACTTCTTAATTATAATACATATCAAATCAGTTTAAAGTTGTTATTACTTCTAGGAAAAGGGCCAAAGATTTATGTATTACAGATTTTTGATAAAATTAAAAATGGGCTCAATGGGTGAAAAAAAAAATAAGGTTTTAGGGGAAAAAAATTCATAACTTCGTCAATTCGCAAGATATCAAATGCACTTAAACTTTCGGTAAATCTTCTTAATACTATCTACAACTTTTATATTGACAAGCTTTTGATAAGACCAACTCTTAAAGAAAAAAAAATAAAACGAAAAAAAGGGGGGTTGAAGAAGAAAAAAATTCATAACTTCATCTATTCACAAGATATCAAATCCGCTTAGATTTATTATAAATCCTCTTAATATTATCTACAACTTTTATATTGACAAGTTTTTGATTGGACCAACTTTTATAGAAAAAACAAATTAAAAGAAAATAGTGGTTGAAGAAAAAATTACCATATTAACATGGCTCTGGTAAAAACAGCTCTTGCAGAAAAATGAAATTAAAAACTCGTCAAAAGAGGCTTGATAAAATTGTTAAACTGGGTTTTTCTCTAATCTTGATTTAGTTTTTGTTAGTGAAATTAGTACTTAACTTCGAAATCTACCTCCGTCTGTAGGCCGAATCGAAAGGGATTTTTTTTTTTTTTTTTTTTTTTTTTTTGGGGGGGGGGGGGTGGATATTCTTATTTAATGAAAGACATTTTGATGCTAAATAAAGCGAAAAAACGATCCATGAAAAATAGTTAGACGAAAAGTATAAGAGAAATTTACTTCTAAATCTCGTTATTAGAAATAGTGGTTTGAATGGAATATAAAAATTAGAGATCGACCGAAAATTGAGTTTTCGTTTTCGACCCAAAATCTGAGTTTCGGCGGAAATGCTGCCAAAAATTCAACCCCACCAAAACTATCTCCATTCCAAAAATTTCATTTTTTCCATCGAAAATTTTCAACATTACTCATAGATTTTAGGTGTATCGGCTCAAATGAGATACTTTTTATTTATTGCTGTGAACTTCACTGTTTATTATTTATCAGTCATCACTGACTCAAGACGTGATTGGAAATTATGAAGCAGGCAATGCTTATATGACTAAACTTTGAAGAAGTTTTTCACGTGCTCTTTAAAAGCTGCAGACTCAAGAGTAATAGTAAAATTTTAGTTTGAAACCACAGAAGTGTTTAGAGTCTCTTTGAGAAAGTTCTGGTATAACAGATAATCATTTACAAAAATCATTATAAAAGATCAATTGAGGTGTACACCTAAAACATTTTTTAATTAGATGGAATTCTTATAATTAGAAAATCATTCTGTGTCGTAGATGAGATTAATTACATTTTATTTTATATGAAAATAAAAAGTTTTGGTCAGAGGCACAAAGAGCCAACTTGGACCACACGTTTCATTACACATGTAATTAATTGATAATTCTATATTTTCATGTATGTATTAATTACTTAAAATTTTTTGGACATTTTTGTTTTCGTTTTCGGCCGAAAATAGGAAGATTACCGAAATTCGGTCTTAAAAACCTGTTTTGGTCGATCCTTAATAAAAATGCCCTCTCGTAGCAGCCCTGAAATCGGCCTTCTGGCACGCGGGTTTGCCGTCTCTGCTTATTTTTCTTGAATATTCTCCACTCTTTATTTAATAATAAAAAAATATGCCCATTGCAGAAATAAATTTTAACTTTTCAAAAGTATAGACATAATTTCTAAAAATTGGTTGTAATCAATTTAAAAAGTTGTTAACGATATTACAGTTTCTTTAACTTTGTTCCGCGTAACACAACGAACTTGTAAGAAATGTATTAAATTATAATTATTTCATTTCAGACGTACTACATTATTGAACCTATGTAATTAATTTTATACCATATCATTTTCTCACGCTTACATATTTATTACTGCAACAACATTATCAGCTTAGAATTACTGTAACATTTGTTCATAGAGAAGGATGCCAAATAAATACTATAAATAATAATTATTGTATCATAAAGACTTTCTCTATCATTGAACATTTATAACTTTGCGTAATCGTAATTGCATTGTATAAATTTCATGGGTTTTATATACCTCTATGCAACAATAGCTTACAAAACTCTTTTGTATTACCCAGCATTCTTTATTATTCACCTTATTCCCTTTTCTAAACAAACTATCTCCTGAAATCTCGGTAATTGTTCCTGATAACATGCGGACAAAACCATTATTTCTAATGAATTAGCCTGAAGGGGGGGGGGATGGGGGTAGAGTGGAAGAGTACGAAAAACTGCCTGAAAGCAATCATATTCATGATCAGAATCTTTACTGGAAATACCGTTGATTCTCCCATATTTCCGCCAGATGACGCTCAGGCTTTTCTAAGCCTCCATTCCTCTTTTCAACCCACATTCTAAAAGCATTATTTTTCGATAACATCATTCATTACGGTCTCTCATTAAACTTTCAGCACTCGCGTTCATTTCATCGCGTCTTAGCGAGAAATCGCAAATCTAAAAGCTCGCCACGTTCGCGAAAAGAACTGTTTGTGCTCCCTTTTTTTTCCTTTCCTTTACTTGCTGTAATTGCATGCATAAATTTTAGTAAAAGAAATTGCATAAATAAATTATAAAGCACATGTTCCATGTTTCGAAACACGTAGAATAGATGTATATCCAAGAATTGCATTTTTAAAAGATCGTTTGCATGTTTGATCTTTAGAATGTACGAATAAAGTAATCTGAGACCGAGGTTTAATAGCAAGGGGGAAAAAATAAGAATTAAAAAAGCGTTTTAATGTTTTTTGTATTAATAAATCAATTTTTTATTCCAAAGAAGCAGAGGCGTGTTTTAAAGCCAGCATAAAATTATTAGATTTGACTCTTGAACATGCTTAAAGAATACGATGTTTAATTTATACTCAATATATTTCAGAATGTGATAATATATATATTAATTAATCTACAAGAGGTATATTTCAAATTCAGTATTTTTAAATGAAATTTTGAACTTACTTCATATTTTTATTTTATTTTACATAGTATCATTTAAATATTTTTTTAATGTATTTCATAACAAAAGCACATTATCGTATCTATGAAAATAAAAGAATCTTTAGCAGTAAAGGAATGTTTTTTTAATGATATTAAAATTTCCATTTTAACTCTTTCAAAACAATAAGTCTACAATGTGAAAATATCGATAAGTTTATTAATTAATTTTATTATTATTTTTTTTTATTCAAAAGTAAATTCTGTTTCAAACGACACATAAATCATACCTTACGCAGTTGCGTCAAAAGATTCGATCGTCTAATTTTGCAATTTCTTTTGCTTGTATAATTATCTGGGAAAGTAATTTTAAATATTAATCATAATTCATGGATAGATAATACTTAAAAGCAAGTCTGTTTTCGCGTATTTATTTGGTGCCCTTTAAGCTTTAACCGCCACGGATTAAATAAGTGTGTTTGGCAATGAGATCTAGATGGAAGACTAAATATAATTGAAGCAAAACAATAACTGAATCTCCCAATTTCGATAAAAATTCGAATTCGAAAACTTACTATTTTAGGGGATGGGGGGGGGGGGGGGGAAGCCGGCGAAGTATATGTTCCTTGAATGAGTATATGAACTTTTAAAACATTTATATTTCTTACAAACTAAAAAAAAAAAAGAAAGAAAGAAAGAAAGAAAGAAAAGATAAGAAACTAAATTGATTTTTTTGCTTTTGCCTTTTTTCTACCTCCCCCTCCCGCAAATGATTTTTTTTTTTTTGGGGGGGGGAAGGGGTAAAATAGCGTTTGAAAAATTTCCGTAACTCAATAAATATTAGTTCAATCACCACAAAAATTTTAAATTATGTTTTAAATATATATTCAAAGGAAGTAGGCTATTTCATGTTTATTTATTAAAAATTTTATAAATTTCACACTTTTAATTTAGGAATTATGAACGTTTTTCAGGAATTTTCAGATTCATATGTCTTTTTATGCTTATAAAACTTTTAAAATATTTATGTTATTGTCATAAAAATAGTCTAGTTCCTGTATAACATCGTTATATTTACTATGTAATTCATAAAATACATTTATATTGAATAGCTTTAAATTTAAATAGTTTTAAGAAAAAAAAATGGATTAATTTTGTACTATTTTTTTTTAAATAAAAAAAATTGTTAAATTACTTATTTGTATGTTTATGTCACAGTTGTATGACATTTTCAACAATAATTAGCAAAGTTAATCTTAAAATTTATAAAAATTAAAACAATTTGTTCCAAAGGAATAAATACACAGATACCGTAAGACGGTATTAAAATATATATATATATGTTTTTCAGTTTCCGATAAATGAATGGTATCTTTAGTTATAAGCGTTTGTTCTCCCAGGACGTCGGCGTATTTCCTCTCCTGCGCTGTTACACCTGGAAACTTGGTTTAAACCGCTTACTTTTGTGACAATTTCTGAAAAATCTTCTGTCTTTAGCGGAAAACGAAAAAAAAGTTCGATTACATAGTTCCTTAATAACACCTGCCAATTTTATGCGTTTGCGAACAAAAATCAATTAAAACAAAAAAATGTCAGAATGTAGCATTTCATAAATCGGAACAGCTTTAACCCTTTGTACTGAATTGTGAATTCATGAAAATTTTATCTTCTAAAGCATTTTTCGTGAATTTTTGAAACTATATTAGAGGATTTACTTAATCATTTAATAACTTTTTCAAGGATTTTAGAAGGCTTGAAGGATTTAGAAGGATTAATTAAATTTGAATTTATAGGGATTTTGTGCAATATTTATAACCCCACTCAAATCTTTTATTTTAAACCTTTTTCTTAGTATTTTCTAGAGTTAGGAAATGTACAAATATAATGTTCTTACAATACAAATATAGAAATATTTACGGGTTGAAAAATCCCCCCCCTCCCCCCTCAACGCCAAGAAAGATGCAAAGACAAAAATCATCCTTTTAAAAATATTTTTGTTTTGTGTAACCAATAATGATTTTGGAACAAGATAAAGTAATGCATCTATAACTCACCCTAAATAATATTACTACTAATTGATGTATTAAATGAATTTTATAACAAGTTATTTTAATGGTACTTATAAGTACCATCAGTAGTTTAATGGTTAAGAAACAAAAATGCATTTTAAATACTACCACTATCTCAAATCGTACATACGAGTAATGCAATAGAGGCTAATTATACGCGGTTTTACTATGCGTAATATTTCAATATTTTAGGAAGAATCCCCTAAATAATAAAATATTAAGAAAAATATCTTTAAATCCGTGTGGACCCAATTATCCTATTCAAGGATTAATTGTTGCAAGATTGCAAATTGCAAGTCCCTTTGAAATAATCTCTGAAAAGTAGCGAGTTTCCATTATTCCCAAATGGAGGCTGCTTTCCTATTAAATTCTGATTTTTTTTTTTTTTTTACATTTATTTTCTTTTAAAAAGTTATTTTGTGGGGGAAAAAATACTTGCAATCCAAAGCGGTATGGATTTTATTATAAAGTAAGGAACACACTACATTTACACGTGCACGCAACTATGTTTTCCTGTAAATCGAACTTCACCTTTATAGTTCTGCTATGGCGGTGAAAAAATGAGTTCCTCGGAGACAAAGCACAAAAAAGGTTTACAAGTACAATTTTCAAATGGTAATTCGGTAATTGAATGGATTCAGTTATGAGTTATTCTGTTTTAAAGAAATTAGTCATCTATGCACACATTTTTTAGTGTATTAAAATAGTAATGTTAAGATGAGTATAAGGATTTAAATAAGTTGTTTGTTTTTAAATATCTTAATCTTTCTTTCTTTTCATTATTAAAAGATGAAATATCGTTTATTTCTATATTTTTAATATTAATCGATTGAACACCGTATATGTTATTTTAATGTTATTTTTCAAATTTTTGAATTTTTAATTCAGTACTATATTTAATCATACTCTACTATACTTATTTCAGTTCCAAGAATATTTATGTTAATTAACCCTAAATAAAATATCAGTAAATTATCCTATATTTAGTATAATATCTTATATTAACTTAAATTAGCTTAACATTTTTTTTTTCTCCTTTTATTTTTTAAACGAATAACTGTATTTGTAATACTTATTCATTTGATATAGAGAATAGTGATATCTTTTTTATTACTAGGCCGGCCGATAGATGGCAGAAGTTACCCTAACATATTTCACGCGGGAATATTTGTTTCCATCAATAAGCGGGAGGAGGGATTTTACGAAAGGGAAAGCTGCTTCCTGAGATGCTCTTGATTATTTTTATGCTCTGAAGTGAAGCAGGCTGCTTTAAAATATGTTCTACTGTCATTTTTATCAAAGAATATTTTAAATTATCCACTGGGACCAAGTGTATTGAAACTTTGTGGCTAAAATTCTTCTAACCAAGCCTTTGCAAAATTTGATTTATTCAATCGATATTGCCTTCCATGACATCATGTGCCTAGGATATGAAAAAGTTAGGTGCCTTCCAGTAAAAATTTCTGTTACGTTAAAATTCAAATCGGGGATATTTTTTTTTTCGAATGATCTAAAATATATTATTTAAGCAACTCCCTTACTAATGCGATTAACGTTTAATTGGTTATAGCGGTTTTGAAATCAAGAAATTAATTTACTTCATTTGTGACAATAAAGCGTTTTTTTTTATTAAGTTAATAACTTAATACATTAACTGTGTGAATATTTTTAGCTTCGAAATTCCTAAATTTATATAATGAAAATTTAAAATACTGAAAGAAATATACAAATTCAATTGAATTCATTTGACAGAAATCAGATTTTCATACGCACGAATAGTACAGTTGTGGAAAAAAAAAAAAGTAAACACCCCCTACTAACTCCTCAACAAATTATCGTAGACGAAAGTTACTGGTACCGAACGATTGGAAATAATGTCTACTTTTAAATGACGTATATAAAATTTGCTTTGGGGGCCATCTACATATTAAAACGAATACAAACTTCATTTTTTTTTTCAATGGCAATACTCAATTTTAACGAGATATTTTAAATTTTTGGTTCAAACTATGCTTAGACACCAAATTTCAAATCATTTGAATGATAAGTTTTTGAATTTTAAACATTCAAAATTTGGTGCTTCTAATGTTAAATTACATTTTCATATTTTTATTTATATCTCCTGAAATTATGCTTCTAATATGCTAATTTTTGTGTAGCAATAATACTAATATACCCAAACATAAATACGTTGAATTTGCAATTTTTATAATTTTATGATATGAATTATGAAATTAATATTCGAAAAAATTATGAATTGCAAACTACAGTTTTTTTTTATGGATTTACATTTATTAGGTCCTGCTTTATGGAAATCCAAAATTTCACATTTTTCTTCCAAGTAGTTTTCAAATTATGCTTAAAAAACGGCAAAATGATGGTTTAAGGGGCCGTCTATGACTAAATATTTTGAAATTTCTTCTGCTGCCCTGTAATCTAGCAGGCTTCATTGACTGCTTAAGGTGCCTTGATCAAGAAGCGGGCTCTCTCGGTTAACAATCGAGTAACGAACTTCAATTTGGATACAGCCCTTAAAATACACTCGTTTTAAAATAATTAATTTCTCGGAAACTTATCGTACGAATTGCATAAAAATTTGTTTTTAGGCTAATTGAAGGGTGTAGAGTTCATTTATGCTGTCAGATCTGTGTACTGCTATTGAAAAAAAAAAAAAAAAGTTATGGCTCGTTTTAATATGTAGATGCCTCCCTAAGCAAATTTTATATACATAATTTAAAAATAGACTTTAGTTCTAATCGTTCGGCACCAGTAACTTTCTTCTACGATGATTTGTTGAGGAGTTTGTAGGGGGTGTTTACTTTTTTTTTTCCACGACTGTACATATCAGGGCTGCCACATGCGACTATTTTTTATTTCTATTTCGCACCACTTTTTCAAAACGTGCGCTTTGACAATATTTGCAAGAGAAATATACTGCAAAATGTATTTTTTTTTTTTTTTTAAATAGTGGTGACAACATAATATAAAAATAGTCGCCTATGGCACCCTGCATATGTACATTCATAGTACTTTCCTAAACATTTTTTGAGATTTATTCAATAATTTGTTATCTATTTGTACTTCAGATAAAGAAATATTTCAATCTACGTACACAAATTCACACTGCTTTGCATTCGCCTGCATGTAATACGCGAAAGTATATGGTAATGTAATCGTTGCACTGTGAATAGCTGTAACTTCTTTTTTCTTTTAACTATTTTTTTAAATTATACCCCTATTCAAATGCGCATTTCATACACAGAAAAACGCAGCGCATTCAATTAGATTTAAATTATATTCTAAGTGGAAATTAGAAATTGTATGCTTGTACTTCATTCTCTTTCTTTTTTTCCACCTATATCTTCTAGATCTAGACCATCAATCAGATGCTCATATCGGAGAACTTGATAATGCAATTTGATTAAAATCCTCGAACTGCTTATTTTTACAATCTCTTCGGATGATTATTGTGCATAACTTTGATAAAATAAATTAAAAATAACGCATAAAGTCGTTGATTGTGGTAAATTTTAATATTCTAGTTCACTATCAAATAAACCGTAGTTCCCATCTCATCTTAAAATCACTTGGACATAAGCTGCTAAATCTCTTCAAAGAGAAACAGAAATTCTGTCCAGTGTAAGGCTAAAATCCGTGAATTTAATTTCACCACATTCATTGGAATGTGAAAATGCAGTCAAACGTTCGACTTCTCTTCAGTCAACTGACTACATAACGAACAAGCGCGCTGTCAGCTGTGTTGAGGTCAATACCGTTCCTCCATTTTCGGAGCTGCCTCTATCTGTACGGGGCGAACGATGACATCAGAGAAAACGAATGAACATGTCCTTGTTCACGCTGTTTTGGAACGGCGGCATGTTCGGACTCCGAAAGCATGTTGCGCTCTGAATCATTTCAAATTATTTCGAGAAAGAGTTGAGGTTTTGGATAATTATATCTCAAGTGATTTGTATATTTATTCTCTCTTGAACAGAGGCGCTGGCAATCGGGGGGGGGGGGGGGGGGTCATTACACCCCTCCTGGATTTTGAAATTAAATTTTCAATTTTCTATAATTTTGAAAAAAACAATTGTAAAATTTATTCTTCACAGGTAACATAAAATAGTTAAACGCCACGAGGAAAAGGAACTAGTAAAAATTTTTGTCAGGCGGACTCTTCCTTCTTGAACTACCCATTTAAGATAAATTTTAAACACATGAACGTAGAAAGAAAAAAATATCTAAAAAATGACTTCCACGTAAGTGTGTGTGTGTGGGGGGGGGGGGGGGGCATAACCTTCCTGATGAAAGATGAAATTACTGTTTGATATCTTTTTTTTTTCTTTCTTTCTTTAAAAAAAAAAAAATATTTGATGTTTTTAATTGTATTTTCTGTTCGTTTTTATGTCAATATATTTATAAATAAGTCGTTCACGGTGGGTCGGGGAAGAGGGAGAAGAAAGATTCTGACATTTTCTTTTATTAGCTTCTGTCATGTTTACATGTTTATATTCTCTATTTTTAAAAATAGAGGTACAAGGCTGTGGACTGCAATCTCACCCTTTACAAAATCTTGATTCTCCTTGGTTTTCGTTCCAGGAAAAATAATTATAAATAAATAAAAGTGTCATTTCCATTTTTCATTTTCTATGATAGGGATTATTTATCTAGTGAATTTATTTTTTAAAAAATTGAAATTTTTACTGTAATTTTTTTAAGATATGACTAGTGTTTCAAATATTTCGTTCTTGCTGTTTCACAACCAGTTGGCCTTTTCTGGCGAACATGGTTTGGCGCATAATTAAATCCATTGCTTTTATAATGGACCTTATGCACGCGACCTGAGTTCGAGGCTAAAATTCGTCTGCTGGCGGTATTTACCTCAGATTAAAGAACTAACTCTTCTTTCCTGTGTCTGAGGTATTTACTGGCGGTGTTTAGCATAGCAATCTATGGAGTGTGAGTTATTAATTCTTGTTTGTTAAAAATACCTCAAAAAAATTATTTGATGCAGCAGCATATACTTAATATATTGTAATCTATCTTCAAAATGTTGTTCTGTATGCGAGAAAATTCCCTAAGTTTGCAAATTTTCAGTTAAAATGTATGCACTCAGCCTGGGTCAAGGCTAAAGTCGTCTGCTACCGGTGTTTGCGCCTGTGCATACTGGTATTCTGCCGGTGCAGTAACTAGAATAACAGGTCATCATACCTCTGGCTCTGGCGTCTGACGTCACCTGAATAGGGTCCATTCGTATACAATTGTAACCATAAAGAATATTTGGCGACTTATCACTTGTGGCAAGCTAACAACAACAACAAAGCCTTAACATTGTGTTCTAAAAATATTAAAATGTTTTATTAGTCATCGGAACCTTTGTACATTATTTTTGAAATTCTGGAATATAAGGAAGTGAGTTAAAAAATCGATTACAAAATTTTCCATCTTATTTAGAAAAAGTAAAAAAAAAAAACTCTTCTTGAAGTAAAAAACTTCGAAAGGAAACGGATATAAATGAGAGTTAAAATTCTAGTGCTAAATTCATCTTGTTGCAATTGCTGCACAATAGATGAAAGCTCGTTTTGTTAGAAATCTGCATATCTTTATCTGGCATCTTATCTGCCGTACAACCAGGGCTGCGAAGTCGGTGGGAAAAATGGACGGCTCCGACTCCGGGAATTTTAACAGATCCGACTCCGACTCTTTGGCTTAAAAATGGGCCGACTCCGATAATACAGACCTGCTGAAAAATGGACGACTCCGACTCCGGGAATTTTAACAGATCAGACTCCGACTCTTTCGCTCAAAAATGGGTACGACTGCGACTCCGCAGCCCTGCGTACAACCCTTAAATTACAATTATCTCGTCTAGACGATTCTCGAATAAGCGCAAAGAAGAAAACAATAACATTTAAATAACCACTGGCGGCGGTCGTGTGATGGCTGAAAGCGTTTAAGACTTTTAATGGTTTTTAATGTATTTTTAAGGTATATTTAAAGAATAATTTTATATTAAATGTATGCATCTGCAAGTACTTTTAGGAAACAGGTATATTCTTTGAACAACAGTTACTTTTACTTGTTTAACATTTTTTTAAAGCTAAAGTGTTTCATAAATTGTATTGTTATAAGTTGATTCACACATTAGTTTCATATAAATACATATTTTGTTCATTAAATGTTTATTATTACTATAATTTGTCCTCCTTTTTTGTGCATAAATGTCGATTTTTTGTACTTAAATATCCCAATTCTCGATTTGGTAAAATAATAATCTGGTAACCCCATTTAAATGCTGTTTTGTGGAATTCGGTGCAAAATATCTTAAATAAAAAATATAAATAAAAGTAAAATTTAACCCTTTATGTCCCAAGTTATGAATTCATTCAAATTTCATCTTCTAAAGCATTTTTCGTGAATTTTTGAAACTACATTAGAAGATTTACACAATCATTTAATACATTTTAGAAGGATTTTGCAAATTAAAAATCAATTAATTAAATTTGAATTTATGGAGATTTGTGTGCAATATTTAAAACTTCACTCAAATCTTTTATTTGAAATATTTTTTTTTTAGTACTTTATATAATAAGAAAATCTAGAAATATAATGCTCTTACAATAGAAAAGTTGGAATAATATAAAATATGGTATCCATAACTCATTCTAAAATGTATTACTACTAATCGGTATGTTAAATTAATTTTACAAGAAGTTATTTTAATGTTACTTTAAAATACCGTCGGAGCATAAAGGTTTAAGCAATAAGTTTTATTCATATTCTGGATTATAAAAACCTGCCATTTTCTGATATTTTAAGGTAATTCAAATATTTACTTTCTGTAGCAAATACATAGACATTTGTATCAGAACATTCAAGTAGAGACAGAAATTTTGAATAAGAAAAAATGTATGGAGAGTAAAATTTTTACTGCAGAAACTTTAAATAGCCTTTTCTTCTTTTTTTAAGATAGAACGAAAGCGAAAAGATTTGTATATTTGAACATCCTTTAAATAAATTCATTCAGCATGAACTACATTTACTGTATTTACGTTAGGTTAAGCACACTAATTTATTTTGTGTATGAAAATTTTAACACACGCACAAAATAACAAAAATCAAATAAGATTTTCAATGCTTAGAGGGAAAACAAAATACTCAAATTCCCTTTCTAAGGAAACCAATAAGTTGAAGAAAAAAAAGAAGAAGAAACAACAACAAAAAAAAAGCTTTATGCTTCAGCAAACCCGATTTGAGGAAAGGAAAGAAAAAAGAACTAAAGAGAACATTTTTGCAATTACTTCTTTAAATTTATATCAATTACAAAAAAAAAAAAAAAAAAAAAACATAAACAATATTTAAAAAAATTAAGGCTCAAGTGCTTTTAAAGCATTTTTAAAACAAACGTAATTTTTCTAGATTTTCTTCGAAAATTCATTAAAAGAAATTCATACTGTTTTCATTCTTAAAGTAAAAGAAAAACAGTTAAAAGGCATTCTTCTCCTTTGCCACCCCCCCCCCCCTCTTCTATGTGAACTTAACTGGTTTAAAAAAATAATGCATTTATCTAAAGACATGAACAAGAACGATAAAAAGGAAGCGGGGAGGGGGTGTGGGGTGTAGATGAGCAAGAGAAAAAAAAAATCGGATGGGTGTATAAGAGCGTGAGTTGCTGAAATGAATAAAATGACGAGCCTAAAATTTTTAAGCCGAAGAAACTGAAAAGTAAATGCAAGATGGCGGAAGAAGATCCAAACGATATTCTAAGCAAAGTTTCGAAATGCGCGATGGCAATACGAACATCTGCCTCCGTAAAATGAAGGAGAGTCAAAAGAGAAAGAAAAAAAAAATAGTAATGAAATATGTTTGAAAGAAAGGTTTTCTGGGAAGTCAATTTCACGCAGCATGCTCGCAACGGGAAATTCTTTTCTTCATGCAGCCATTTTTAGAGAGCCCATGTTGGTAATTTAAAGGCACCTTACCCGCTTATGCACTCTTTTGGGTACCACTAAATATCTCTAATCCGAGATTTAGCAACATCTATTTTTTCCTCACTTTACCAACATTATTTGTTCTTCATTAACATTGCTGCTATGATTAATTGTTTATATTGCAGTTAGGGAAAGAAAAACTAAAAATAATAGTCTTTTTATAAAGTTATGATGTTTAGTAAAAAAATAACCAGTAAACGTTAGCAAGAAATTAAGCGGTAATATGAAATATTTTCTCCATGTAGTGAATTTTTTCTTTGAATCATTTTGTTATTATTTTTTTTTAAATAATTTTTTTATGAAATAAACTTAGCTGTATTACGTTTTTATCGGCTTAAAAAGAAAATTATTAGAGAAAAATGAAGGTATTAGCGAGTTTTTGCTTTCATCTTTCAAACAGTTAAAGCTTTTGGATATAAAACCGCAGATAGAGTACAAGAAGGGGGGGGGGGGGTCCCTTTACTTTAGCTAAATGAAAAAAGAAAACTGGAAATATTTTTTTATTTATTTAATGGTGTTTAATATTTTTGAAATAAAGTTTATACTTTTTTCGCCTAATTTTCTCTTTTGCCATAGTTAATATTTCGATCTCCAAATATTTTTTATAAATATGTAGAATTACAGCTAAGCTTTATTTCAATATATCTAAGCATTTTGTATTTCCTGTGTGGATTGGAGGGGGACCACATCTTCATTATCTTCATTAATTGAATTTCCATAATTCGAAACATTTCTCCCCTACACGCTTTTAGATGTTAAAATTTAGTATTGCGAAATTACGTGATTTGAGGATCATGATATAATGAGCATTCAGTAATAGACGTAATTATTTAAAAAAAAAAACAAATACAGCATAATTAACATTAACTCTAAAACTACCGGGTAACCCATGTAGTAGATTGCCAGAAACTTCTGTGTTTACACCCCTAATACCGAAATTAAATCTTCGCCTAATTCGATCGCAGAAATCTGTGTGTGTGTGTATGTATATATATATGATTAAATAAAGTAAAGCCCTCTGAAGTTAAAAAAGTGCTGACAAACACTCGTAGAAAATCGTTTGCGGCACATCTTAATGAAATTACACTATTTCAAACTGCATGCAAAAACATAATGAAATTGATATGCATTTCTGAGACGCACTAAAAAATCCTTTCTGTTGATTATGAAATTCAAAGAATTTATCATCCCTTTACAGGGTGACACGAAAGAATTCGGTTACATAATCTTGTACGGGAAAAAATGTTTGCAGCGTATTTCAACGATGTTACACAATTTTAAACATAATGAAATTTATAATATGTATTTTTGAGGTACACAACAGTATTGTGTAATGTCACGCGCATAACAGTTATCGTTTATTTACAGAGATACGCAAAAGATTTCGATTGCAGTACTGTATATGAGCGTTAAATGCTGGAAGTAAGTTTTCCGTTGTAGTATGCGTTTTTAAGTTTAATTTTTTCTTCATACTGCGTGGTGTGTATCAGTTCTTTAGATCATATACAGGGCTACACAAAATAATTTGTAAGCATTACTGTGTGAGAGTGGGAATTGCTTAACCCCTTGGGGACGAGCGACACGTATACGTGCCGGAAATAGGCCTAAGGATCCTCGTTTATCCTCACCAGTAAAATTTTACTGTAAAATTTGCTTATTTAATCCGAGCATTTTTCCGATTTGAATAGGCACAAATTTCTGTTTTTTAAAACCGGTAGCAAAGTAATAAACATTTCGTAAAAGGCTCCCGTCGCGAAGGGGTTAAGGGTGTTTTTTTAATCGAACTATGCATTTTCCACCTAAACTGTATATGTCCTAAGAGATATTTGTAGAATATAAATAAATTCATATACAGGGCTATGCAAAAAATGATACATCGCCGTCTATGGTAATTTCTTAGCGTACGTTTTTTTTTTTCTTTTTCTTTCTTTCTTTTATTTATTTATTTATTTTTTTTTTTTTTGTTGCCTGAATTAAATTTTCGTTTGACGTGTTTAAAAATCTGTAGAAAATAAACAGGGCTGTACATAATTATTCGAGTTGTTGTAAGTTTTTTCCACTGTGTTATGTATTTTGTAACTTATCTGAATGATGAAATCTATTTTTCTATTGTGTTATAAGTCCAAACCAGCAATCTCTTTGGAAATCTACTGTATAAATGACAATGCGTTTGAAAAACCCGTGCTTTATGTGTATAACTTTTATGAAAATTTTGTTACTTAACAATTTAAAAGATGTAATGCCAAATTTTGAGAACTTTCTCACTGCTACTTACAATAGTGCGAGTATAGATTTCGATATTATTTGAAAATTTGTGCAACAAAATATTTTTTTTCTGACATAGCAGAACCGTTCATTCCGTTCTCCTAGCAAAAAGTAAACTGATATATCTGCATTTTTTGCAAAATTATAATAATGATTATAGTAATAATAATCAAATGTAAATTTTAGGGAAGGTGGAAGGAGAGAATAAATGTGATTAATCCAAATATATCTCTCTCTTAACAGCTTTTTTAAACATTTAATGACTATATTTTGTATAGTATTTTAAATATTTAATGTGATTTGTCACAAATTTTTTTATTGATATAATGTTTGAAATTAAATTGGTATTATAATAGAGATTTTTTTATGTCAATTAAGAGCGTTTAATCATCCGCGAATTAAAACTGTACTTTTTTTAAAAAATACTTCCCAACATAGTAGAAAAGTGTTTATGAATTTGGTTTGTCTGTCTGTTTGTGTGTGCTCTAACTCGCGTAAATATAGTCAAATTGCCGTTAAATTGATATATGTTATTGGTGTTTAATGTGGCATGTTCCTTATTGAAAATGGAGTGTGTAGCATTTACAGGAATACTCAAAAGAATTCCATTGCATTACTGACTATGGGGAAAAGTTGTTTGCGGTGTATTTTAATGATATTACACTATTTAAAATGTATTGAAATTTGTATATGTCACTGAGGTGTACTATAAAACGCTTACTGTAGAATCTGGTGTGCATATAATTTATCGTTCATTTACAGGGACACTCAAAAGTTTTTGGTTACAGTACTATGCAGAAAAATTTCTGGAAATGCGTTTACAGTTGTGTTATGCGTTTTAAAATTTAACTCTTTTTTTTTTTTTTTTGCATATCACTTGGTGTTTATAAATTCAATAGATCATATACAGGGCTATACAAACGATTTCAAATGCATTTCCCTTTATTGACGGAAATTGATGAATCGGAAATTTCAACTGTGCTGTGAGTTTAATTGAACTAACTTTTAGCATACTATGTAACATGCATACGAATCTGGATCATACATAGGGTTGAAAAAAAAAAAAAAAAAAAAAAAAAAAAAAAAAAAAACGGAAGCGTTTTGGATTTTCTAAATTGTTTATTTCGACATCTATCACCTTAATAAATTGTAAAGTTTTGTCACTGTATTCTGAATTTGTTGGAAAGAGAAAGAGTTTCATAATCTATCCTGGAGCATAATTTTTCGTTCTTGTTTTATTAATTAGTTTGATTTTTTTTTTTCCTCGCAATTCATGTACCTCATGCTACAACCTATTTGTTGCATAAAGCTCTTTTTCTTTTCCTAAGAGATTATTATTTTAAATTACTGCCGTTTAAAATCTTAAATATTCCATCTTTTCTCCTTCTTTGTCCTTAATTGATCTCTCAAGGGCAAGACCAATAAAGAAGGGCGTAAGTCTGTTTACATTAACTAAAAAAAAAATTCAGGTTAAGATATTTTGCAATGTTTACTGTGTTTGGTGCTTAACATTGTGGACGCCCACTGTTCGAAACATACGGCCTCCAACTTGAGTGAAAAAAGTAAGCAGGAAGAAATTTGAATCTTATCGTGTTCGTGTCTGTTATTCAGCAATCATTTCTTATACTTAAAAATCGTTTTTCTTGCCGAAGGCATGATCATGATAGTAACAAATAATCGAATCGATTTCGATAAGATTATCCCGTTGGGCAAGTCTAGATCGACTTAGCTATCGGTGACTGGCTTTCATGCGATATATTTATCTTTTTCTGCTAGATTATGTACGAACCTGTTTCAATGTTTTATTTATTCACTTTTAATGTGCTTCTTGGTAGGACATCAAATCACGCGTGTTACTTTTTCTTTAGCGATGGACTTTTTAAAAATCTTTTTTCATAAAAACATGTATAATAATCACTTATAAACAAATTAAGTTAAATAATGCTATAAAAAGTGATAGAATATCTTTATTAAGACTTACGATCGTTTCATCGCACAATCGGCGACATTTTCAAAATCAATCAGAATAGAAAATATTTTCACATAACTTAAAAACAATAATATAGTAAACAATGTCACGAGACATGAAGCATAATGAAAATATTGCAACCATAAAATAAAATAAAAATTAAATTAGCTATTTGCGAGCGTGGATTAATTTTCACATAATTTAAAAACATTATTTTATGGTTGCAATATTTTCATTATGCTTCATGTCTCGTGACATTGTTTACTATATTATTGTTTTTAAGTTATGTGAAAATATTTTCTATTATGATTGATTTTGAAAATGTCGCCGATTGTGCGATGAAACGATCGTAAGTCTTAATAAAGATATTCTGTCACTTTTTATAGCATTATTTAACTTAATCTTTTTTCAGTTTTCGAATTTATGAAAGTGATGGGTGTTATCTATGTATTTAAAACGTAAAGCTAAATTTTTAATCTGAGCATTTTAGAGTGATTTTTCTGTCGCTAAACGGAGTGGGAAACACACTTCAAAGTTCTTTCAAAAATTGTGTGGGCGCTCCAGCACAAGAACTAATGCACGCAATTTTCTTAAATCTGTAGATTCAGTTAAACAATGATAATATAAATTAGTGCTGATTAGATTTTGGTGTAAATCGCGCAGCAGGTGGCGCTTCTATGCTACATTTTTTACGATTTCCGCAATAGCTTTCAAGAAGTAATGCACTGATTTGCATCAAACTCCATATTCTGTTAGACTTTGACATAAGTTCAAGTTGGTGTTAAGCAGGTTTCGTAAATATCATGATATTTTCGAAAATATCAAATATCGGATATTTTGATATATATCCGATATTTTCGATATATATCCGATATTTTCAAAATAATCAACTTTACTGACAGTAAATATTTTCAAGCATAATATTACATTAGAAACTAAAACATATTGCACTTAACATGAAAACTTAAAACAATATACTAAACACACTTTTTTTTTCTTTTTAACTTAACAAAATTGAAGATGAACTAACTGAAAACTGAAACAATTTGATTTATGCACTTACATTTAAAAAAAAAAAAAAAAAAAAAACTGTGGGATTCAGTATCAGCTATCAAGAAATCAAATTCATAAAACAAAATTTTAAATACATAATATTGTTTTACCTGAAAAATTTTTAACATTTTTTTATTCCCTAACATGCTGTACAGTTTATAAACAAAACTAAATACGAGAACATATTCTTTTCGAATGAAGATGTGTATACATATATATATATAACTGAGTATTTAAATTAGACCGTTTATTATTCAGTGTCTGTTCTGACTTAATTATGTTCCTTATAATCCACAGTTAAAAGTAAAAAATTCAAACATAAAGCTTGGAAAAGATATTTGTTTTCTTCTTCAGCAAAAAAAGTCACTATCAGAGACAAAAATTCATTATTTACTGAACAACACAGTCAACAACAGTTAGAAATTTCATTTGCATTTGTTTTGACTGAAAATATCAAAAGTATCTTGCACAGTGATATTTTGAAAATAAATATCAAATATAGAAAAATATTGAAAATAGCACACATCTTGATATTTTGAAAATAAATATCAAAGTAATATGAAAATATCGAAAATATCAAAAATCTTGATATTTTCAAAATAAATATCGGATATATATCATGATATATATCAAGATATATATCGATTGATATATATCAACGAACCCTGGTGTTAAGTTTTCGTGTAAATCATATAACAGGTGGCACTGCTAACTGTATTTTCCCGAAAGCTATATCTTAAAAACTAATGTGAATAATTTAATCAAACTCCATAACATATACATACCTTTTAGAATCTTTTTGATAGTCATAGATTGTCATTTAATTTTTGCCTTGTGATGACGAATTTTGAAGTATTAACACATATGAGATAGAAGAAAGTTTTGGGATTTGCATATCCGACTAGTTTAGCCCTTTATGTACTGAATTATGAATTCATGAAAATTTTATCTTCTAAAGCATTTTTCGGGAATTTTTGAAACTACATTAAAATATTTATATAATCATTTAATAAATTTTAGAAGGATTAATTAAATTTGAATTTATAGGGATTTTGTGCAATATTTATAACCCCACTCAAATCTTTTATTTTAAATATTTTTCTTAGCATTTTCTAGAATTAGGAAATGTACACATATAATGTTTTTACAGTAGAAATATAGAAATATTTCCTAATTGAAAAAACGGCCCTAAGTACCAAGAAAGCTGAAAAGATGCAAAGGCAAAAGAAATCATCTTCTTAAAAATATTTTTGTTTTGTGTAACCAATAATGCTTTTGGAACAAGATAAAGTAATGCATCTATAACTCATTCTAAACTGTATTACGACTAATCAATGTATTAAATAAATTTTATAACAAGTTATTTAATTGTACTTGTAAGTACCGTGAGTAGATAAAGGGTTAAGAATGTATCCGTCTCATAACAGTGCGTTGTGTAAAATAGTAATGTAAAATTTCCTACCGACTTTGTAACCGACTTTTTGTGTTCTCGTGGTCATGTAGTTCATACGAGAACCCAAAAAGTCGTTGGAACTGTGACCACGAGAACCCTAAAAGTCGGTCGAACTATGACCACGAGAACCCAAAAAGTCGGTTTACCAAACCTACCGGACACTTTTCTTAACCCTTAAATGACTGGTGTTGCTTTTCGGCAACATACCCAATTTAGGCTCTAAAATACTGTTAGAATAATATTGAAGCTGTAATACCTAATGTTGTCAATAAAATACATTCTGAAAATATTATTAAATCGATTTTCAACATTTAGATGGCAACACTTGTGCTGTTTAAGAATAAAGATAAATTTATTTTTTCAAATGTTGCTACTTGTTCTTTTTATTTTGTTTGGAAGCTTGCGAAATACCCTATTTTGACCTGCAGTGAGCAAGTAAAATTTATTTCTTATTATAGTTCCTAAAATTCTTGTGTGTTTAATATTATAGAATTTTATCAAGGCAAATTATTTTTTCAATTAAACACCAGTATTGCCGATTAGTAACAAACTGTTTTTTAGCCGTAAACTATACTTAAAACAAAATATGATTTTTTTAAGTATTTTTCCCATGATTTATTTAAAAAATGAAAGCCGAAAAACATTATTACAATGATTTTTGAAAAATCAGGCATTTAAGGGTCAAGGTATTTTTTTATTAAATTTTTTTTTTATGTACTGCGCATACAACTTCCAGATTAATCCTTCTATAAAACTTCATTTCCAGTATAATGAGCAATAGGCCTTGACTTGTATGTGATGTGCGTTGATCTTTTATCTGTGTAAAAATGAAGCAACTAATGCAGTAGAGCAGTGGAAGTATCGCAAACGTTCACTGTAAAAACAAAAAAAATTGTATTTTACAACACTGTTGCTGTAAAATTTACAAGCTGCTGTCTTTAAGAGTTCTGTAAAATTACTGAAGTCTGGGTTAAGTCGCGTTGGTATTGGCTGCGTGGTGCGCATGACAGAAATAATCCGATTTTGACATCATTTTTCGCTGGAATCCGATTTCCCTGCGTCGGTGCTTGAAAAATTATAACAGAACGTGCAGAAAAAAATCACAACTTTTTTTTTTTTTTTTTTTTTTTTAAACATTGCTGTCGTTTCGATGTGAAAATTAGTTTTCTAATAAAATGTTTCCAAAAAGAACGCATATTAAAAAATCTATCAAGGAAGAGTTCTTAAACGAATGTTCATTTTCTTTCTGAATACTAGGTACTGTAAATTATTTTTTACATTATAAATCTTATTTCATTTAACTAGTTTTTTAAAAGCTACTTTTTCAATTTTATTCACTTTTTTTTTTCTTAAACATTGCTGTCGTTTCGATGTGAAAATTATTTTTCTAATAAAATGTTTTCAAAAAGAACGCATATTAAAAAATCTATCAAGGAAGAGTTCTTAAACGAATGTTCATTATCTTTCTGAATACTAGGTACTGTTAATTATTTTTTACATTATAAATCTTATTTCATTTAACTAGTTTTTAAAAGCTACTTTTTCAATTTTATTCACTTTTTTTTTCTTTGAGAAAATTTGACAAACTAATTATCAACCACTTTAATGAAGAAATATATATATATACAGTACAGCCCCGATTATCCGCGGGATTGGGTGGCAAGGGCACCGCGGATAACAAAAATCGCGGATAACCCGAAAAAGACTGAAAATGGAGGGCAAACACGAAAAAAAAAAAAAAAAAAAAAAAAAAAATTCAACATAAAAACTATGTTTTACAAAAAAACATAATAAAACGTTTAAAATACATACATATGTACAGTATGTCAGAAACCTTTGCTTTACATCTAAATCACTAAAATAAAGAATAGTAAACAAGAAACAATGCCGTACATGCTGTATAAAAATAGATGAGTTACATCTTTTTTTTTTTAAATCAGTCATTTGTTTTTGCTTCTTGCTTTGGAAACACCTTTTCTTTATTCTAAATTGTAAACTATTATTTTTCTTTTAGTATGGAATAATTTTTATCTAAAAAATGAAGTTATTCTTGATATGCTCTCCTGGAATTTATCATAATAGTGTTATTTAATTGTAAAATATTTTAATTGCTGTGTTTGAGTTTCGTTAATAAAACAAGAAAAGACATCAAGAATTTTTATATCACATATTTCAAACATGGCAACCGAATCTAGAAATATTCTTCTATGACTTTCGAATACATTAATTTTTCTGTTTATATTTAATAGTAAGGCTTATTGTATTTTCCTTGCTGTTGACTTGAATTAAAAAAAGAAAAAAAAATGCTTCGCGGATAAACCGTACCGCGGATTATCCGCTCGCGGATAATCGGGGCTTTACTGTACTTTAATTTTGTTATTCACCAGCTAAATGTTGCTATTCCTATTCGAAATACTACTCGTGAAAATGCTTTCTCTGTTCCATATCCTGCGGGAGTCCATTACGCATTATGTATGTTGACCTGATTGCTTGAAGTAATTGTTTCTTTCCAACAGTTTTAAAAAATATAATGAAAAAGTAAAATGTATGCTTAGAGTTGGGATTCTTCCGGATTCTATGGACAGATAGATGTCTTCAATTTGTTAAATGTTGTGATGATGTATTCTTTATACTACTTTAAAAACTCATTGGTCGTTAATCACTTTGGCTTTTCGCGCATTATAGATTCAATTTTACTTTACTTTTAAGTAGCTGTAGTTAGTTTGAGTAAATATGTTATTAGGTGACATTCAACTTAAAATAACAATCTCGAAACTTTTAAATTGTCTTTATATGTAATGTATCCCTTTAAGACCGGAGGATTTTTGGTAGAAATTAAAAGTTTTGGCGGCTTCCCCTAATTTATAGGATCATATCTGATTGGAAAAAAAAAAAAAAAATACTTGATCTCAGGTTATACCAAGGGAGGATCCGCGCAATTCTGTGGGTCAGACTCGACTTTAAATCGCACAAAAAGAGGGAAAGCTTTTTATTTTTCTTTGGGATCAGCTACACAATTGTGTAGGTCAGGTCTTAAGGCTCTTCTTAACTGCTCTGCTCAACAAGCGCAAAACGTTTTGACACATTTAGAAATTCATTTTTTAGCGGAAAGATATAAAATTGGAAAGCCTGGCCATGGAAGCTATTTGGAATCGAACTGTTTTTTCCATTTTTGGATCAATATATTACCTATTGAGTTATAAGCGATTTTGGTCACGTGACAAAGACGATTTTCGCCCATCACGGACTGTTTTTTCTGCTTTCTTTGGGAACTTCGCGGTTCAAAACGTCATCTTTGACACTATTTTCTGAAAGATTTGTTGCGTTTGCAAAAAAAAAAAAAAAAAAAAAAAAAAAAAACGGAAAAAATAGCTCTATTACATAGTTTCTGAACAACAACACCTGCTAGTTTCATGCATTTCCGAACAAAAATAAATTAAAACTTATGTCAGAAAGTTGTCCTTCTGGATTTGAGAACATTCTTAAAAGGGTTCACACTAGTCACTCGGAAAAAGTCGAACGCTAGTGGTAAGTCTATGGGCGCGTTTTATTTTTTCAAATATCCATATCTATATATATATATATTGCATTGGATAGCTGAGGACGATCTACAACCGGGCTAGTTTTTACTTTTTCGATTTTGGTTTCAGATTTTTTTTTTTTTTTTCTTTTATTACCTTCACTTTCAGAACCGGTCCTGATGAATTTATCTTTATATATATATATATAAAACTAAAAACAAAATCGAAAAAATTAAACTAACTCGGTTGTAGATCGTCCTCAGCTATCCTATGGGTGAAAAAAATCATTCAAAAATATCAAAATTTAAGCGAGATATTTGTAAATAATGCTCCCATAGACTTAACATTAGCGCTTCTCTTTCTTCCTGTGACTAAGTGGGCTCTTAAAGGGTTATGGCGTAACTCCAGCGCCCCCCCCCCCCACCCCAAATCTTTCCAACATAGTTGAAATGTCTTCGAGGACGTGAGTTTCAAAATTCGCCTTATCCAAAATTTTAAAAATCAATTTTTCTCTATCAATCTACACTGTTCGTGTAACTACATAGAAAAAAAAAAAAAAAAAACTACAATCTGAAAAAAAAAAAAAGTCTAGTTTTTTCGGGTATTGTAAAATCTTCGTTTACAATGGAAGCAGTCAGAGGTTTTTCGTGATTTCTCAAAATTTGATTTTCTGGATAAGGCGAGTTTTGAAACTCACGTCCTCATTTGTAAATTCCGCTTGCCTGGCTGTACTCTAACTCTCATTAATACAATTGAATTACCATGTAATTTTTATATGTTATTTGAGGTTTACTATACAATGCTCGGTATAGAAAATGAAAAGTGTAGCATTTATAGTTCGTTTACAGAGCAACACAAAAGATTTCCTTTACATTATGGTCTATGAAGAAAAATCATTTGAGGTGCATTTTATTGATGTTACGATATTTCAAAATAATTAGGGTGATATGCATCACTGCGGTTGGATTCTTTGTCGGGAATACAGAATAAGTAGCATTTACAATTCGTTTACGGTGACGCATAAAATAATTCCATTCCATTATGATATATTAGAAGAAATCGTTTTAATGATGCATAATCGTTTTAACTCTTTATCTACTGATGGTACTTAAAAGTACCATTAAAATAACTTGTTATAAAATTAATTTAATTCCACTTTTTCTTGTTCCAAAAGCACTATTGGTTACACAAAACAAAAATATTTTTAAAAGGATAATTTCTATTACCTTTGCATCTTTTCAGCTGTCTTGGAGTTGGGGGGGGGGGGGGGTTGATTTTTCAATTCGGAAATATTTCTATTGTAAGAACATTTATATCTGTACATTTCCTAATTCTACAAAATACTAAGAAAAACATTTAAAATAAAAGATTTGAGTGAGGTTATAAATATTGTACAAAATCCCTATAAATTCAAATTTAATTAATCCTTCTAAATCCTCCAATCCTTCTAAAATTTATTAAATGATTATGTAAATCTTCTAAAGTAGTTTAAAAAATTCACGAAAAATGCTTTAGAAGATAAACTTTTCAGGAATTCATTTCCTAGGAATTCATTCCAGGAATTCATTTCATAATTCAGTTCATAAAGGGTTAATCTTATATTATGATACTTCAAACATAATGAAATTAAAAAGCGTCGCTAAGGTACAGTCGTGGAAAAAAAAAGTAAACACCCCATACTAACTCTGCAACAAATTATCGTAGAAAAAGTTACAGGTACCAAACGATTGGAAATAAAGTCAACTTTGAATTGGTGTATATAAAACTTGCTTAGGGGGCCATCCACATATCAAAACGAACCCAAACTTCGCGTTTTTTTTCAATAGCAATACCCAAGTTTGACGCCATAAATAAATTCTACATCCTTCAATTAGCCTAAATACAAATTTTCATGAAATTCGTACGATTAGTTTCTGAAATATTAATTATTTTAAAATGAGCCTATTTTAGGGGCTGTATCCAAATTGAAGTTCGGTATTCGATTGCTCAAATGCTACAGAATGATTATGTCCCTTCTATTCATGTATTATTTCTTGCCATTATGATCATTTCACTCGCTTAAAATGTTTCCACTCTAGCCAGCCCAAATATTTCAATAAAATGAGTAAAATATATTTTTTCAAACTATGCTTTTCTGCACATCATAGACGTCTCCTTAACCCTTACCGTCACGGAGTAATTCTGTTTATAAACTGATAAAATAATGGACTGACACCGCAATTTATAAACGAATTTATTAGAAAATACGAACTTGCTTATTTTCATGTACATTATAATGGAAAATTTTACTTAAATATTCTTGGTGCCGTTTGTCAGTTTTGGAATTAAAATTAGGTGTCCTTTTTTAAGGACACCTAAGGCCGGTAAGGGTTAAACCCACATTTTGACGTTTTTTAATGATAATTCGAAAACTACTTGAATGAAAAATTTTAAATTCAGAATTTGCATAAAGCAGGACATAATAAATATGAATCTAGGAAAAAAAAATGGTAAGTTGCAATTCATATTTTTTTCGCATATTAATTTCAGAATTTATATTATAAATTTTTTAAAATTACAAATTCAATGTATTTATGTTTGGGTTTTTACCCGACTGCCAAGAAGGGTCATGTGTTCACGCGTATCTGGGTACGTGGATTTCTTTATAACCTCGAAACATCCCAACGGCTGGATGGATTTTAATGAATGATGTCTCTATTGCTTCATCTTAACCGCCCGATGGTTATAGGCTAGGTTTTGTTTTTATAAATTCAAAATGGCTGCCGTAAAATACAAAATGGTGGTAGAGGCGAAAAAAATTTTTACGCACCGTATTGAGTAGCTTATTATTGGATAGGTTTTTCAAAATGAAGACGATGTTTCATTGACTATTTTACAGTGAGAAGCTCCGTTTAAATATTACACAACCTGGAAGTTGTGTAGGTAGGATCTTTAGCTTTACTGCAACTCTAACCTTCATAGACATATATAGACCTCATCAAAACAGTGTTTATAGATAGGAACTAACAATTAAACACAACTTAAAAGTCATCAATACAAGTAAATTTAAAAAAAAGTAAGTAATATAAAAAAATAGTTCCACATTGATGAGAAATAATTAATTAGTTCGCTTTTTACGCAGTCGGGTTTTTTGATTTTCTAAATTTAACTTTTACATTTTTAGTATTATAACCACACACAAAATTATCTCATTATTAAGATTATAATTTCAGGAGATATTAATAAAAATATGAAAATGTAATTTAGCATTAGAGGTTCTAAATTTTGAATATTTATAATTCAAAAACTTATCATCGAAATGACAAGAAATTTCGTTTCTAGGCATAGTTTGAACCGAAGATTTAAAATACCTTGTCAAAATTGGGTACTGCCATTGGGGGAAAAAAAAAAAAAGTTTGGTCTGGTTTTGATTTGTGGATGGCCTCCTAAGCAAATTTTATATGCATAATTTAAAAGTAGACTTTATTTTCAGTCCTTTGGTACCAGTAACTTTCTTCTATTATAATTAGTTGTAGAGTTAGTATAGAGGGTGTTTGATTTTTTTTCCCACGACTGTACACTACAACATGTTTTCTGTAGATCATAGGGTGCATAGCACATATCGTTCATTTACAGACATGCACAAAAAAATTTTGTTATTGGACTGATTGTGATCCATAATTGCTGAAAGTGCGTTTTCCACTGTGACATGCATTTTTTAACTATTTAATTTTTATAGTATTACGTGGTGTGTGTAAATTCTATAGGTCACATGCAGATCTGCACCAAAGAATTCACATGCATTACCGCATATGGACTGCAATAGCTGAAAATGGATTTTTACTGAATTATGCGTTTTTAAAATTCCTTCTTTATGTATCTCATTTCACTTTACTTAAAAATGAAATTTTTTAATATTATGTTAGTCTTGGAAAATGTTTCATAATCTATGCCTGTTGCACGATTTTTCGTTATGTTCTTTTGCAGGTTTCAAAGACTAAAGTGCAAAAAGCCTGAAAAAGTTAATTATTACTGTTATTGCAATGGTTTTAGACTATTTTCTGAGATATTGATGGAATTTTATGTTTAAAACTATGAAAGAGAAATTAACGCGACTCTTTAAAAAAGTTTTCTGTCTTGAATGATTTGTATAAGTACGTCTAAAATTATAGAATCGAAATGTGCTCGCTGAATATTCTGTGTATGAAAACATATAAAATTATACGTAATGTGGGAATCGTTGCTAAATGGCTATGCAATTTTGAATAGCTTTTTATTCTTCACAATTAGCGAAAAAGGTCAACGATATCTATGCTGTGCCGGCTATAGGCTTAGGCACAATCTAGGGGCGCAACGGTACTACTAGTAATAAACCCTTTTGAAATGTGTAAAAGGCGCAAAAGGGCACCCATAAAAATGGTGTTTTAGGGACACTGTATAACCACAAGCTGGCCCTCAATTTTATGAAAGGAATCTAAATTTTATGGATAGATATGTAATTAGCATTTTCTATTGTAACAAGAGCGCGAGAATTAACAAATTGTTCTTTAAGTCACATGCGCCTCCTCCCCCCCCCCCCCCCCCCGTCTTAAAAAAGTACGGATGTCAATACCATTTTTACCATGTATTTAATTTAAATAGTCTTATATAATTAATTATTGCTGCAATTAGATAGCTTGAATTAGCACATGGAGAAACTATATTCTTAACCAATTATGAAAGTTGGTTTGCTTGTTTTATCACTCCAGATGTTGCTATTGCAAAAATGCTTGCTTTTATAGCTTTTGTGTGTTTGCTTACCCTAAAATATATCACCTCAGATCTGGTTAACAGACATCACGTTTCACCGTTTTTTTTCTTTTGCGTAATCTTGAGCATGTGTATTATATGTTCATTTTTCGCAGATGGCAACGGTTTACGATTTACGAGAAGTCTTGTTTACGCAGCGATGGAATGCAGATGTGTGGCTCGTAATTGGGTCTGTCGCGCCTGCCGAATTCGACCCCGATTCGTTATCTTGAAAGGGGTTAGCATCACTCAAGATAAAATGAACAATTTATTTCTTTTTTATTCACTGGCTCTTACTTTTTTTTTTGTTATTTAATGTTTATGTTTTAATCTTCCGCATTGCTGCAATACGGTATGGGTATTAGGTTATATTGAATGTGACTGGAGTGTTAAGTGTTGTCTTTTTTTTATAACTTTTATTTTTTGTTAAGTGGCAACGTGAATTTTTTTAAATTTCAGTAATTCTTTTTCTCCAAGCTTTTTCCAAATCATACAATATAAAAATAATTTTTAATTGTTTAAAGAAAACAAACTTCTAGTCTGCCAAGAATTGTAGCTAAATGGTGTGTATTTTCATAACTAATTACTAATAATCATTAAAGTTGTTTGGATTGTAAATAAGTAATCATACCTTTTTTTTTTAAATGCTATTTTATAGTTCTTAAAGGTTTTTGGGTATGTCAAATAATACATTTGTTTTGAGAATAAACAGAAAAACAAGTCTTATCGTCTGCAGTACTGTAATATATATATATAATTCATAATAATTGACGGTGGTAGGTTATGTTTAATTAATGGTTATATATATATATATATATATATATACATTTTTTTTTTTTTTTTTTGCATTGCTGCTATATGGTATGGTATTAGGTTTAACAAACATGTTATGATGATTGTTTTCTTCTCCTAAGACTTTTTGCATTGATATTTATTTAAATAAATTTTATTTTCGAGATACTTCGAAAGAATTTTTTTGCAAATGTTAATGAAAAATAAATATAAAAAAATGCTATTACTACGTTATTTAATCTGCAACAATAATATGTAAACTGTGAAATCAAATTTTATTATTTAAGCGATAACTGGAAAACAATATTTATATTAAACAATACTTATACACATATTAAATGTTCTATTTCAGATTCCTAATACCTAATCGATATTCCTAAGATAAACCATATATATCTGATTATTATTTTTTTTAAACATAAATTGTAAGTTTATCAATAATGGGTTACACTTTATCTATAGCTAAGTAAAAATAAACAGAGTAGATAGAATCGTTTTGTTAATTTGTTTGGAAAAGATATTTACATAATTTTTTTATTTGGCAAAATATTTAAAAAATTATAATTTTATTTCATGAATTTATTACTTTATTAATTTTTTAAAAGTTTTTCATGTCATTTTTTATTTATTTTTTGTTTCTGATTAATTATTAAAGGTATGTTTTGTTTTTGTTTTAATATCTAATGTTTATTGTAAATGGTTTTGTAGTATTTAGTACATTGTTTTTATTTTAAAGCGAAAATAAAACACAATATTGCCCCAGATTTTTTCAGTTAAACTCACACGTTTAATTTGAAGTTACATGTTTTATGCATGCGTGAATTTTAATACTAATCATTTTTCTTTCCTTTTTATCATTATATTTATTTACCTTTCTGTTATTTTTTACACCATTTCTAGGTTTTCGTATTTATTTTATTACATTTTAGAAAATCCGCTTTTCCTTTTTAATATTGCGTTTGAAACTTGTATAAAGTTTATAATAACATTTTCTTATTCTGCTCTTTCAAGTAACATGTTTCTTGAGGGAGATATGGGCTAATAAGGAATTTTCCCCCGTACTTATCTTTGACTTTTTTTTACACATACTTACATTTCATTGATATCGACAATAAACTCAAAAATAATTATCTTCTTAAATCTCAAATATAGCTATTTGGGGCAAGATTTGGACTATAGATTTGGGGCAAGTTTTAACTTTTGATCTAAATTTGGGAGATTAATTTTTGGTGCCTACCATCATTAAAACAAAACAAAACAAAACTAAAAAGTGCATATTTTTTCCCATATACTTTCATATACATCGCCCTTGCATATTTGCACACAGCTTTCAATGCAATTACTTGCGTACAACAACTTATAATGCATACGACATATTTACAATAACATTATATGATACAGCAGTGTTTTTTCAACAAATGAAATTAATAGTGCTATTAGGAAAGTTTCCATAATCCACAATTCAACTTAATAAATATGCTTTTAAACTGATGAAGTATCGGTAATCTGAGTATCGTTGTACAGTGCAACCTCGATTATCTGATCTAATTGGGACTGTTAGTACCTCGGATATCGGAAATCTCGGTTAATAGAAACTATGGGCAAAAACTCGCCGTGCTTGCGAATTTAACATCCCTTAAAATAAAAAACAATAGAACGTTCTTTAAATAATAAAAATAAATATATGAAAAGTTATGTTTCACAGCTTAACAAATTTAAAAAGGAAATCAAATTTTAAAAAGTAAATTGAAAAAATTACGAAAGTTCACACGGCCACTGGAAACAAAGCAGTGTTCGCTGTTCACTTCTCAGGGTCCAATGTTTCTTGGGAGTTGAGTGCTTTGAAGGTAGAAGAGTCTGTATAGCACAGGCAGTGAACGAAAAAGTGTGGTCATTTTCAAGGCTCATTCACAAAAAAAAAAAAAAAAAAAAAAAAAAAAGAAAGAAAGAAAGAAAGAAAAATCGGATTTCATTATTGGCTTGGTTAACAGAAACCTCGATTAATCGAGGTTCTACTGTATTTTTTTTTTTTACAAATTCTCCCCCCCCCCCCCCCTCCCTCCCCATAAACGAAAATTTTAGCTAGTATATCGCTAATTTCGAAACAGACCTGAAAAAATTATTATTATTATTATTATTTTCAGATTATGTGGTTGGCCTAAAAGTTAGTCTTATGCACCTTAATTTCTTAGCTTTAACACGAAATAAATTTGCTGCATCAATAAATTTGTTTTGCAGCCTGTCTCAAGATAAAAAGTTACAACGAAAACGACTTAAAATTCCCCTCGCCAATGTTACACCTGAGGGCGCGTAATGCATTCGCATTTAAAAAATTTGTCATCTGAAAATTAATATTTTAAACTTTTTTCTTTATATAGGGGAAGACGGGGTACAATGAAACAAAATTTACTAATTTTTTTTTCCTATCCAACATTTTGCATGCACAAAAATATAATTAATGCATATTTTTAATCTTGTATTTTCCCCATCTAAATAAATTTTTATTAGGTTCTAAACAATATCTTTATGCTTGAAAAATAACAAAAAATAAATGTCTTACAGTGTTTCATTGTACCCCGTATGCCGGGGTACAATGAAACACTCCAAATGATGGAAGCAATTTTCACCCGGTATAGTTTATTTTATTAAAAATGAGATAAATACAAAAACAAAACTTTATTAATATGGAACTTGATAAAAATATTATAGTCTAAGATGAAAAATAAGATAATTCTATTAGTTTAAGAAATACCTTTCATTTTATATTAAATTGGCTCAAGTCAGTTTCAAAAATTAGCGTTTCTGCTTATATTTCAGTTGCTCATGAAGGAATATGGAGTGGTAGTTTCAACACAGTTTTTTTTTTTTTTTATTGTAAGTTTCTAAAAAAATAAAATAAAATAAATAAAACTGGGTTGGAGTCTTTTTATATCAAGTATTTCATATTTGACTTCATTTAAATGTATGATTTCTCCAACGGTATATATTTCCTTATGTTTCCATTTATATGGATACTGCTTGTGCCATACATGTTGTGTGTGGATATCTCATTCTTAGTACCTCGATGACAGCTGGACCTAGAAAAAAATCTGGATCATCATTAGAGTCTGTAGCAGGCAGAGTTTGTTTTCAAAACAATCCCTTCTTAGCTTTTTTTTTCTCTTTCTATTTTTTAATTGCTTAACAAGAGCATTTTTTACTGACCTGGTTAGAACAAAACTCTTTTTTTTTTTTCTGTTTTCCTACTCTTACTTCTAATATATTATATTTAATACTTTTATTACTATAATAAAACATGTTTCATTGTACCCCGTCTGCAAGTGTTTCATTGTACCCCGCACTGAGGTTACTAAGTAAAAATTTATTTTCAAACTTCTAATATTTATTTTTTTTAGTTTGGTTTTGGAGGTATGAAGACAACAACCCAAAGATAACAATACACAGAAAAAATAATTATTACATATAAAAACAAGGAAAAAGAAACAAAATTACTTTTAGTAAAGAAAGTTACTTTCAATGGTGTAAAAGCAATAATCTTCTGTTGCTACTGTTGTAGAAGTGTGAATGTATCCAAATCACATCAGTAATTGGAACATATAGTTGTATAACATATATATAAACTGTAACTCTCCATGAAAAATTTGATTGATTTTACAAGTAATGTTTCATTGTACCCCGTGTTTCATTGTACCCCGTCTTCCCCTACTTCCTAAAAGGTCTTTCTTTCCTTTTTAGGTGACAAAATATTTCTAAAACTAGCGAACAGAAATTCTGCTTTTTCAGAATTTAGTGTCGACCCCGGCATTTCCATTACTTCATTTTCTTCTGGTGGACTGGTGGCTTTTATTATTATGAAACAGCCATTATAACTAAAAAAAAAAAAATTATGGCCTTTTTTTTTTTTGTCCATTCTGACCAGAAAATCAGAGTTCTAACTTTTTACAACTGCTCTTTCATCTTCACCTACCGCTTCATTTATAATGGCTGTTTCATAATAATAGAAGCCACCAGTCCATCAGATGAAAATAACTCGGTTAAGCGAGACTCGGATAATCGGGACTCTACTGCGAAATATATTTCAATTTTAAGACTTAAAGCAAACGTTTTTATTTTATGTAAAATGACGTCATTTGCATTAATATAGATACTTAAAATTAAATATAGTTTATAATAGCTTCATGTTTTATCTTAAATGAATCCTTCATTTATATTTTTTCTCAAAATAGCACGTATTTTAATAATTTTTTTTTCAATTTTTATGAAAAAATGGCAACTAAAAGATATAATTGCTATTTTTCAACAATTTTTTCTTTACTTTCTACAGAAAGGGAGTACTTGAGTTGCCAAAATGAAACAAATGTCGCTAAAAACTACAAAAAAAAAAAAAATTAATATTTCAAAAACAAATTTAGATTCAGTTTTCAAACAAATTGCATTAAAAGGTACTTTTTTTTCTCCCAATACGACGGTATAAACATTGAAAATGTGCAATGCTTAGAAGTTTTAAAAAATGCTGTAGAGTATTTAATCGCACAATGAAACATCGGCTTTTGTTTTACGGCTGGCGTATACAAGGTAACGTTATTTATTGGAGACAAAATAAGCTGGGAGAAAGAAATAGGATACCGGGGGCTAATAAATACCTAATTTTATTTGAAGTACTACTCTCGCAGCTCATCAGCTTCGCTAAAATTTTAACACATAAAATATTAAATTAAGCATATATTTTAGAAATATATTGACAAACAAAGAAATAAGAGACATCCTTTAACCTTTAAGAAGAGTTTATAAACAAAAAATGTTAAAAATATTAATTTTCGGATTTCCATAGGTTCAACATTGGATATCTATAATCTTTACCACCGTTGCCCCCCACCCACTCGCCTAATCGAGATATTTCGAGAAAAACTAAAGATGGCAAGGCTGCTTCAAGATTCCGATAAAAGATACATGCACTTAAAACCTCATGCAAATTAAAACTCAACGCTCAATAAATTTGCTGCTGCATGGGAAGGTGGAGAAGAGAATAGGATTCTTTCACAATTCTTTTTGAAACCATGCCAATGAATGCGAAGCTCGAATCCAAGCAATTACCCTCGCACACGCTTACCTGTAAACTAGGCTACGTTAAGTCTAAAAAATGTGGAAGAGCGGAGGGAGTAAAAGAACAAAAATCCCGAAGGCTTATCCTTTTAGTCTAAATGAGAAAACAAGAATTGAAAAATATCTATCTGGTGTCTATGTTTAAAAGGAATAAAAACAAAGGAAGATTTTCTTATGCCGGAAATTCGATTTCATTCATAAATTTCCTAGGCAAACTACCAGAAAGTGAAGAGGAAAAAATAAAAGAACAGCACAAACACATGGTAGAAATAGCAAATAACCGGGAACCAGCTAAGCTAGAGGAGTTAATATATAATTTAACCTTGTTACTCTAGCGGACGGGGAAAAGGACGGAGTTGGCCAGGCGCCAAGTTACGCGGCTACACACACGTGCTGCAGAAAAGAGAAAAGACTGACTGTAGCTTGTTGCTTTCACTGCAGATTATTTAATGTCAAATTTCTGGGTAGATAAAAAGACTTCAGCATGTTTGCGGAGATTAATTTAATGTAAATTGATAAGAAAACAAGGACGGACACATGGTGATAGGGGTTTGTTTGGAATATATTCGAAATAAAGGCAGCACTTTTGCTCTTTATTGGAAGGAACTTCCTGCAAATAATTAGAAAATAAATACTAAAGATTTTATGTTTTTCCCAAGTCAAAAATTATTACGGTAAATGAGATATGATTTATAATAGTAAAGAATAGATGGTTAAGACAGAATTGAAAGTCAGCGTACCCTTCTGCCTATTCTTTCATTGCCTTTTTAATCTCCAATTACATGTCAATGGTTGTGCAAAGGTTATCATTTAAAAGTTGGTTTAATAGTTTTTTTTTTTTTTTTTTTTTTTTTTTGAGAATTTATAGATGATTTTTGATACCGTAAAACAAATACGAAGCATTTATTTAAGTAAAATTTCTGTTCAATTTTTAACATTTCTGTTTTCCTTTCCTTAACTAATTTAAAATTTTTTATACAATTATACAATACATTACAATTTATACAATAGTGGAGATAAACAAAAAACTCAGGTAGTAACTTTTTTTTTTTTTTTTTTTTTTTTTTTTACAAGCAGTCTCCTTAAAAACAATATATAATCAAACTTCTTGTAATTATAAACCATTTTAACAAATTAAAAATTGACCACAGAAATGAAATCATGTATGATACCATTGAAATTGGTCATCCAAAATGCTGTGTATCAAAGTGGGATGATTGAAAACGTATTAGGAAAAATTAGAAAAGGAATGTTATACTGAAGAGTGACATTTTGACATTTACATTACTGACATTACATTTCCACAAATACTTTAAAAACAAAAGCGTGTTTAAAAAAAAAAAAAGTAGTAGTAAAAGAGTAATAAGTTTGTATCTCCTCTTTAAAAAAAATACCGTCTAAAGCTATCAGAAAACTAGTCCTGTTTATTGAAAATGATTTTATTTTCATTTTTTGAATTTATCTGAAAATTGTGTATCTGGTCACATACTTAAGAACCAGGCATGAATATTCAGTCGAAAACGAGACGATTATCTTCAAATACTTATGTTTTTCGGCTTTAGTTCAATTATCTTGAAGAAACCATCTTCATCTGTGATGATTCGCAGCCACTGTTTCCGGTTTTTGTTTTCAACTTTTAAGCAATTGACTGCATGTCCTACTTATTTTTTAACGAATCTTATTGTATTTTTGAAGCCCGGTAGCGTAGTGATCAGCCCGCCTGTCTGCCCACGCTACAGGTCGCGAGTTCGGCTCCCGGCTGGGCAAGGTTCACTCAACCTTTCATCCCTTCGGTGTCGATAAAATGAGTACCAAGCTTGCTTGGGAAATAAACACCGAGGGTCTCGCGTTAGGCTGACCACCTGGCCGTGACCCATGCTGCATAGTACCTCGGGGCTCAGGGTCAAGTAAACAGAGTTGGGCGCTGTAGACCCTGATCCTTCGTGGATAGTTCAGCCACAGGTTTAGTTTTAGTTTTATTGTATTCTTACTAACGATTTCCAATAATTTCTTTCTATTCTGAAACCTCAACTCTACAGCCTCTGTTATTGTTTCTAGTAGATATGAACCAAAAATTCAGTTTCGTCTTCGGCGCAAAATCTGAGTTCCGCGAAAAATTCGTTTTCGGCAAAATTGCTCTCAAAAGTCCGGCCGGACCAAAACTGTCTGTTTAAAAAAAATCTCGTTTCTTCCTTCGGAAATTTTCAACATGACTCATTGATTTGAGCTGTATGGGCTCAAATTAGACACTTTTTATTAATTGCTGTGAACTTCATTGTTTATAATTATTAGTCAAGACTGACTCAAGACTTGGGTGCAAATTATAAAGCAAGCAATCCCTATAGGACTAATTTTGAATACGCTTTTCACTTGCTCTTTAAAAACTGTAGACTTAACAGTAATAGAATATTTTTAGTTTGAAATGGCAGAAGTGTTTCGAAAACTCTTTGACTATAGTATAACAAAGTATAACAGAGCAGTATAACAGTATATTCTAGTATAATAGGTGATAATTTACAAAAATCATTATAAAAGATAAATCGAGGTATGTATAACTTAAAAAATTTTTTTAATTAGATGAAATTCGTTTAATTAGCAAATCATTTTGTGTCGTTGATGAATTAATTACATTTTATTTTGTATGCAAATAAAAAGTTTTAGAGGCACAGAGAGCCAACTTGGGCCACACGTATAATACACGTATAATTAATTAATAATTATGTATATTTATGTATGCATTAATTATTAAAAAAAATTGGACATTTTTATTTTCGGCCTAAAATAGGAAGACTACCGAAATTCGGTTTTGGTCGATCCTTAGTTTCTACCATTAAATGTTTGTTTGGAGGAAAATTTGCTGGTAAAAAGATATGTTAGGAATTTATGGGTTGAATTGTGTAAATTTCCTATTTCTTATTTCCAGTCTACTTTACCTCACTGACTTTATCTTTTGTGGAACTTTCGTGTAAAATCTAGACTATTTTTCTCATCTATCATATTAAAATTAAAATATACCTTGGCTGTAGGCTAGAAAAACAAACCTTATCTTTAAAATAATATCTTATGCACCGTTGTTTAGTATTGTGCATAATTTATTGTACTAACATTACAGAATTTAGAGTTGATTTTGTTTCATTTTTGCTAAAATTCTATAGAGTTTATTAATTTTTAATTTATCTTTTATCTTTTATCTTTTTAATTTATATTTTTACTTTTTAATTTATCTTATGTTTTTTTTAATCCAAGATCTCTTGTAACTGAAGCGAGGCATAGAAATCTTACAAAACCATTTGCATTAATTTTTGTTTGATTTTGTTAAATTTATTTTATTCTCGAGTTTTCTGTAGCCCAATTTTTTTCTCTCCAGGTCTGATTTTGTGAGTTCTTCATGTGACTACAATGTCAAGACGTTTTACGAAGTAAGTCGAACCAACACTTTCTATTAACCTCGGATTCCATTACGGTGGAATGCATTTATAAATCTTTATAACGAATAGATGTGAAGGATTTAATTTAATAATACAGATATTTTTTTTTTTATTGTTCATTTGGGAAAAATACACAAGACATTGTGTTTACTCTTATATAATTGCACTTTGAACGAAATTAACAGGCAAGGTTGTCTGACAAAAGTAATCGTGAGACAACTGTTGCTCACAACTGAAGATATTTATCGAAAAATGTGAAACGCTATTCGATTCCATATCAGTTCAATAGTCGTGCCTGATTTTCACTGAATAAAAATTGCATTGAGTGTACGTACAATGCATTTCGTACAGTGAGTGAAGTTGCCCATTAATGGGTGTTTGCCGATTAAGGGGCTACTTCATTCGTGCGAAAACACCCGCTCGCTAATGTTATTCCCATGGGGAGAATTTTTAAAGATATCTCGTTTGCATTTTTTTTTTTTTTTTTTTTTTTTGCATTAGATAGCTGAAGTTGATCTCTGTAAAGGCTGGTTTTTACTTTTTTGATTTTGTTTGCAGGTTTTTTAAATGAAGATACTTTTAATTTCGAAAGCTGTTCCGAAAGTAAAAGTATCTTTAAAAAAAAAAACTGTAAAAAAAAAAAAAAAAAACTTTTTTTTAGAGATCGCAGTAAAAGTTATCGACCTCAGCTATACAATGCAGCAAAAATCATTTAAAAATATTGAAATGCAAACGAGATATCTTAAAACAATTCTCCCCCATGGGATTAACATTGGTGAGCGGGTGTTTTCGCGTAGTGAAGTAACCTGTTAATGATAATGTTCCGATATTTACCCGTGTGACCGTATGATATATTAAAAATAGTACAAAGACCATACAGTTTATAAAAATTTTTGATGTAGGGAGAGTGTGTGTGTGAGAGAAAGAGAGGTAGAATGAAGTGCGAGAGAATAGATAGACAAACCTAAATCTCAATACTTTCCAGTAAAAGCTAAATCCATCTATGTCTGGAAAGTGCTAATAAGAATTAAAGTGAAATGCGGTGTCTACTTGACCCCATAACCATATAAGATTGTGAAGTTAACATGAGTTGGTTATTGTTCTTATTACAACTTCCTTTGATTGACATGGAATAATTTTGCGTCAGCCATTGTGTTGTGCGAGACTGAAATATTAATTGCTAATGGAGACAGTCTTCGAAAGCTCTCTAAGAGCTTTCTAATATTAGCCTTTAAAGAGCCTTAACTGTCAATGTGTTAGACTGCTGAAGTCGTTGCTTGTAACTATTTGTGAATAATTAAAATGCTGACGTTCAAACAATCGGCGTGTTTAACGAGTGAGATAAAGAACTTTAGTAAAAGTTTTACTGGAAGAAAATGCAGTTAAATGCTATTTTATTAATAAAAATTTATATCTAGTAAATATCTAAAATTTACTTTTCACATTGGTAGTTTAATGTATTATTTTGTTCTTAAAACGTATTAGTGTTTTATGGCTGGTTTTACGCTGACTTGGTTCGCAAATTAAAGGTTGTGTGAATATTAATTTTTGTATCAGGTTGATTTTTTTTTCTTTTTTACATTTTCTATTAAAGTAATAATTAAAAAAAAATTCTCCTTTTTAGTGTTCCAAAAATGTATCGTGCAATGAAACAAACACGTGTTAAAATAAACCTTCACCTTAAAAAAAATTACAATAAATAAAATAAAATAAATGCGCCTTGTTTAGAATACTTTTTACCATTTGCAAGCTTTCTTTATATTAGAAATTTAAAAATAAACTTTTTTTTTTTCAGTTTTTCTTTTTACTTCTGAATAGTGAAATGAGATTGTTGTACGAACCCCAATGCGCTTACACTCCTTAGAATTTCAAAGGAGTATGATATCCCTATTTAAGATTAGGAATATTTGCCCTTTTTTTTTCAGTTTAAAAATCTTTCTGCGATTAATCTCAGAATTTGCGATATTTTGTCTGATTTAATAAGGCAAAAGTGTCAGTTAAAAAATTATATGTATATTATATATTCAGGAAGTAGTAAGAGAAAAATAATTGACTTATCAGTTTTAATTGATTGTAAAGGGCTTATTTAATATACAGACGAATTGATTTTTATGTTACATTAATTATACTTGTGTCGGGAAAGATTATTAATAAATTAAATGCAATGCTTGTTAAATTCACAAAGTGTCATCTAATAATTTCATGGTTTGACATAACCGGCTATTGTGTTACATAATTTTCCAAATTTATTTCAATGTCAAATTTATGAAACACCGGTTAAAATGCGCAAGAATTTCCCTCACTTAATTTACTTTCATTTATCATATTAGCGCCAGAAAACATAAAAGCATGACTGGTTGCTGCCGAAATCATTCTCTTACAGTGTTGGACACGCCCTTTATTCAATTCCTCTCAAAATCTTGGCCTCCCCCCCACCCCCTTAACGATTGCGTATGTGTTACAATACATATGTACGTGTACTATTTTTTTTAATGATTTAATTTTTAAATCTAGACATTATTTTATATAGATATGTATATAACTGCTAATGGGTAATAATGCCCACAAGCAGATTTTTATGTAGTGAAATTTATAAGATATAGCCTTTTGTCGCAAAAGATTATATCTATAAATTAGCTGACAAACCTTCCCAGATTTCTTTTAAAATCAAATAAAATCAGAATTTTTCATAAATAAGAGGAATTACTTAATAACCAAATAGAAATAAGAAATATTTCGTTAAAAATATTTTCTGGTCCGAATTATGAATACTTAGGGAAAAGTAAAAACTTGGAAGGCTGGCAGCTATGTAGATGAGATATTATTTAATTTTTATATGAATTGTTCTTTAAGTGAAAGTCCTTTTTAAAGTATTAATATTTTTTGAATTCCTAAAAGCAGATTAAAAAATATATTTATAACGTTAAAAGGAAAATGCAGAGCTATTAACTGAATAGTTAGCAAAAGTTTTTTTTTCCGGGAAAAATTACTTCATTTCGAATACGTTTGTAGGATTAAACACGCTTCAGTAAGCCATATCAATCCAAAATAAAAGAATAAACAAGAAAGAAAAATCATGCGTTAAGCATAGATTACAAAACACTTTCCAACACTTCCTGAATGCTTTAACAAAACTTTGTTATTTAGGGAAATAAGGTATATAACATAACTAAGTAAACATTTTAGAAAACGCATAAAACATTTGAAAAACTGGTTTCAGCAGTTACCGTCCATAGCAAATATGTATTCCAATTATTTTGATCAGCCCTGTATTTGATCTGTAAGGTTGATATATACCAGGCTCGGCGAACCTTTTTACGTGCGCGTGCCGAAAATTCACAAACAATATCTATCAACAATGTAACGTGCCAACAACAATGTAACGTGCGTTATACAGCAAAGATAATTTTAAAGACTATGATGTTTATACTAAACAGGGTTATAAAATCAGTTGCTCCCATGCATTAATAATTAAAAAATATTAAAAATCAAAATACGATTTTTCTGTATACTGGAATCAGCCATTAAATGAATGAATTTTTAATTCATAAATAGGATTAAATTTATGCGGTATGTACTGTAATAAGGAATAAATATTTTTTTTTTATTTCATTAATTTTTAACTTATTGTTAATGTAACATCTCGGTTATAATTTCCCAAGTTGCATTAAACAATGTACTAATAATGTATTGATGAGATTTTTACTTTTGTACGTTCGATAAAAAATGCTTTATATCTGGTTCATATTTTGTTATTTTTACAAATATACATAGCTTAATCGGAACCATTTGCCATTTTATTGCGGTGACTGTCAAACGAAATTCATTTGAAAACTACAGCTTTTTTAAATTTATATAGAAAGACAAAATACACGTCGAAAACGCTGCATAACATGACAGGAAAAGAAAATTATTCTGATGTATTAATTGATGCAAAAAATAATTGCATTATTTGCGATCTGCCCGTACGGAACAAAATTTTTTTGGTTATAACAGAAATAAAGAATGGATTTTATCTATATAACGATTACTAAATTTAATTTTTTCGCGTGCCAGAAAAATTAGCTTACGTGCCATAGGTTCGCCAACCCTGATATATACTATATTATGGGGAAATTTAGTTTAGCAAGAAAACGCATAAAAGGTTGAAATTTCTCTTTTAGCAATTTATACTAATAGATGGAAACATACTTGTGTACTTTTGTACAACCCTGTAGTTAACCTAGTACTTTTATTACACGCCACTATTTAGCTAAAATTTAATTCAAACTAAAACACTCTTAAAACTACTGAAAATCACATTTCCAGAAATTATCATTTATAGACGGCCATGTATCCAATTCTTTGCGTGACCCTGTATATCATTTTATCTATATTTTACAAACATTTCTTAGTAAACTAAATGCAGTTCAGCTTAAAAAAGCATAACTCATTTAAAAACCACTTTTAAGCAATTTGCACTCATACCCAGTAACCATTACGAATTCTTTTCTGTAGCCCTCTATATTAATTATAGCATTTATACACACCATATACTATGCATAAATATAGTGAAACATAAAAGCGCATAACATAATTAAAAATGCATTTGCAACGATCATCTCTACTGTACAGTACTTCGGATACAATATAGTAATATAGTATCTGGAATCTTTTGCGTGATCTCAGTAAACCTCAGCGACGTATATCAATTTCATTATACATGAGATAATTTAACATAATTGAAATACGTCGCAAACAATTCCCTCCATCCCTATATCATTATGTAACGGAAAACTTTTGACTGTCCCTGTAAATGAACTAAACATGTTACAAACTTCATTTGAAATAGGGAACGTGCTATCGTAAACGTCAATAACATCCAAAAATTTCAGGACTATCCGAGTATATTTACGGGAGTTAGAGCGCGGACAGACGGGCAAACAAACCGAAGTCATAAAGGAAAGTGTTAAAGAAGTAAATTGGGGGGGGGGGGGGGTGCGGAAGAGACAAATCCTCTTTAACTCATTATTCTCTAGCCCATTTGGTCGTTTTCAAGCAGCAATTTAGTTCAAAAAGGTAAAAAAAAAAAAAAAAAAAAAAAAAAAAAAAATGTAGAAATTTTTATTAACACCACTTTACACGTTACTAGATTAAAATTATTCTTAATTCCTCCCTTGTTTTACAAGCCAATGTTCCCAGTTAGAACATCAAAATAAAACAAAAAAATCGTAAATTAAATTCCATTTATATTGAGTAGGGAAAAAAATAGCAACTACAACAGAAAGTTGGCTTAATATTTTGAAACAAACTACGTTTCAATTATGAAATTTGACATTTACAAAAAGTCATATGGTCTTTTTTGACATTTCTCGTAGTGCGCAACATAAAAATGCATTTGAAATTTAAAAATGATCCAGTACTTCTAAATATCGGTAGACATATTTAAAGTGGTTCTCATTAATTATTAAAAGAATATGTGAAAAAAATTTTAATTACTAAAAAATATATTCAAACGATAATTAACACTGCAATGAAATTTTTTCTATTGAAAAACACGAAGCTGCACGATCTGCATTTACTGCTGTTTTGACTGCAAATCTGTTTTTCTGCCCGTACCCATCGTTAGCAGAGAAACTCAGCATTCACGGTGTTTCCTTTTGTAAAAAGTAACATTATTTGAAAAATGCTTAGTGTTATAAGGTAAACGCACCAGTAAGTGGGCCACTTAAGGATATTTATTTAATTGTTATTAAAGTGTTAGTGAATTCCAATATATATATATTTAGCCTACTCCTAACTTTCATGTATAAGAATAAACATTCAAAGTTTCAAAGTATATTCTTCGAAAAAAAAAAAGGAAAAGTAAAAAAATGTTACCTTTTTTCTATGCTTCATTTGTGGGCTAGTAAATTTCTTTTAATCTTTAAGTTTTCGACTTGTCCAACAAATTATTTACAATGTAATAGAGTATATCAACAGTAGTTGAATTTAAAATAAAATATAATATTAAAGAAACAATGTTTTAAATAAAAACTTATCTCTTAATGAAAATCTCTAAGAATTAAGACACTCTAGAAAATAAACAAATGTACCAGCAGAGAAAAAAAAAAAAACATTTATTCCATACAGTTTGTGGAAAGTTGGCATTTAAAGATGTTAGCCAATCAGTTTCCTTTCAGTCGTTTTTCAGAAATGCATTTTAGGCTTGTTTTTAAACTTTAAAAATTAGTGACCCATTATAGGTGCATTTGCCTCATAGAATAGGTATTCCCATACTACACATTATAGGTCGCGTTACGATCAATTAGATCTTCAAAAATGTATATCTCTTAAAAGAATAAAACCGATACGAATACGATTAAAATATCTGGAATAAGATATAGATAAATAAGTGTTTGAAGTGGCAATCTTTTATTAAATTTTGTGTATAGAAGCTTGAAGTTAAAATTCAGTTTTATTCCTGACACAGATTCTGTAGCTGGTGCAGAGCAGCAGCATAAATTGCATTGACTTTTAAATTTTATTTCCTGTAATGCATCCATTAATAAATGTTTCATTTATAATTTTTTTTTTTTTTCGTCGTAAAAGTTTTTGATGATTCCATTTTCACATTACTTTTAGCTATTACCATTCTCGTTCGTAAATGCTTTCTGTCGAAATTTCTAAAAATCTTCATATTAAGTGGAGCTCCAAAAATTTGAAGGTAGGTCGCTTAATAATGAAGTTTGGGAACCGCTGATCCTGAATATTGTCAAACTCCCAAACTCATATATATAAATATTTTTTATATGTAAAAAGGAAAATAGTCAAATTACATTATCAAAATTTCGGAGGAAAATGCATTTCTATCACATATCAAAATCTCTAGTTTGTGTGCATTTAGAAACTAAGACTGCCCAAAGGGAAATGAACTGTTCCACCATCAATATCGCTTCAAAAGGACAAATAAAATCTCAGCAACAAAAATGTTTGCGAAAGAAAATATATGAGCACAAGATCTGGAAAATACATAGAAGCTGGGGAAAAAAAAATAATAATAAAATACAGATGAGAATAATAATAATAAAAAATTATCGCAGCGATATTTTTCCAAAGAAAACTAAAATAACAGATTGTAATGGTATTTCTGGAACAGCATTTCATTTATTGAAGCATATAAATTGAAAAAAACAGATTTTCAAGTTAAAAACTTAGAAATAATGTATGAATTGAAGGAGAGAGATAGAAGAAGGGGAGGTGAGAATAGGCTACGCTGAATTATTAGGGCTCCTGTACTTTTTTTTTTGGTTAGAAATTAAGCCCAGTATACAGTGGATAGTAATTCTCTCTCTCTCGCTCTCTCTATATCACACACACTCTCACTTTATCTATCTATATTTCTATTTCGATATAATGTATATATAATACCTTTTGAAATCAAAATACAACAAACAAGTTCTTCCCTCAGAATCTGACCAAATCTCTAATTAAAGATGGCAAGTAATTAATTTATATATAGAATACCTTTGCATTAAAAACTAGCTAACAAATTCGAACACTCCAATTTAGAGATCTCATGTAGTAATGCAACATAAAAAATAAAAATAATACAAAACATCCTTAACTAAATGAAATCTACTATGAAATTAAATAAAAAAAATGTATTTAATGATAAAGGATTCAATATAAAATTGAAATATAATTTAATCATGTATTGGAACAAAAAGTGGAATTTAGATGAATTAGGATGAAAATGTGAAAATCCAAAGCGAAACGTGATGTGTAATCATGAGCCGGCAGAACATCACACATGTCACAAAATCAGCAATATTTCATATAATAGACTGGCAAGTTTGCCAAGAATCGCCTATTACTGCCGATACATTGCATTGAAATAAGAAAAACAAATATGACGCGCAAACAAAAAAATCTGAAACAAATTTTACTAGCATTCCACGCAAAGTGTAGCAGCATGTAATACTATCACTCCAAGCAACATGCCAAAATAAGCATCTGAACTATGGAAAATCAAGATGCTTGATAACTGTTACAGTTAATACATGATAATTTTAATACATTTATAGATATACATGTATTAATTACACGTTATTTTTAAATTAGAGATTTGGTCAGATTTAGTTAAAAGAAACTTTTTCGTTGTCTTTTGATTTCAAAGGTGTGCAATATAAAATTTCATAGACGTATTGTTCAGTTTTCTCTGTAATGCTGAGTATAAGTGAATTGCGACATGCTTAATCTTTAATGGACAGTTTTTAGGGTTCCGTACTTATAAAGTAAAAACGGAACCATTATAAGATCACTCCTGTGTCTCTCTGTCCATCTGTCACAGCCATTTTACTCGTAAACTATGGAACGTGGAAAGTTCAAATTGGGTGAAGTAATAAAGACTATTGACCCACATATTTACAAATTATTAAACATTCATAAATATATCTAGGGAAAATGTAGAGGGGCTAATTAAGCTACTTGAAAAAAAAATACGTATTTTCTTTGTATATCGTGTGGAGTATCGCGTGAAAGCTTTCGTAACGCTGAACTCAAAAATATATTTCTTTTAATTTTAGCAATTGTAGTTGTAGAGATATCGTCGGAAATATAGTGCAAAAATATGTCCTCCCCCCATCTATTTCCGAATCTAAAGAAATATATCGTGTGGGGTATCGCGTGAAAGCTTTCGTAACGCTGAACTCAAAAATATATTTCTTTTAATTTTAGCAATTATAGTTGTAGAGATATCGTCGAAAATATAGTGCAGAAATATGTCCTTCCCCCATCTATTTCCGAATCTACTCAAACTAAAATTATGAAAAAATTAGAGGTGGTAGACGTTAACTTAAACCTTGCGGGAAAGTTATAGCGATTACCCTAGGTCACATAGTTTTTGAGAAAAGCCCATTTTTCTGTTACACACAAATTTCGATTTACGGGCATTCAGCAAAGGTGGTGAGGAGCGCTGATGGTACCTTTCGTAGCAGAAGTATAAAAGCATTGTTGATAATGATTTTTGAAAAACGTCGTCTGTAATTAGCCGAGATATTAACCCTTAAAGACATGGACGGTGTGGACATACATAATGACAGAGGCGGCGTACTCAATGTGCCATCGGCTTTTAAAGCGTAGATATAAACTTTTAATGATACTTTTTTGTTATGCAGTGCCCAGTCGCAGTATAGAAGCAATAAACGTCAAGTTGTTAAAAACAGTCTAATTTAACTAGAATTAGTCACATAAATACTATGGGATTTTGGACTAGTTTGCATTGGGTGGATATCTCTGTTCGCTTCCCGTGTCTTTAACAGTTAATTAAAAACCTATCTGGAAAAACGCTGCATGGACCAAGGCGGCGTTGCAACTTTACGACCAACTTTCGAAGCGCGCTTACCACAATGCCAAGTTTAAACTTTGAAGAAGGATTTTGTTTTAGATGCCCTGTAAAAAGAAAAGACTATTACTATGCTGAATTTAGTGTTATGAAATGCTAAATGAAGTTTAAATATGCACTACTTTTATTGTCAGTACCGAATTAAGTTCATCATAAACAAATTAGGATTATATTAAAAAAAGAGTTATACATAATAGCAATATTTGACATTCTTTAGGCTTCCTATCTCTTTGAACTTATATGGTATACCCATTCATACTTTTCTAGTATATACAGCTATACTCAAGCCTACGTTGTGTAGTTTTTACAAAGTCTTATTATTCTTTTAGCAACGATTTTTTTAATAATACAGTTAATAATTCACATATTTATTGTAGGGAACCCTCAGAGCGCGAGTAATACTCGCACTTGACCGTTTATTTATTTTTAATTTTGGAAGGGGGGGGGGGGGGGAATAGCTATCCAAATGGCAAAAGATAAAGTTTACTGGAATATTTATGTAGTTATTTTGCGTTCTATTATTATAACGATAGACTAGAGAGAGAGATGAATTTTTAAAGACGTTTCGAAAATGTTGTATTACATCAAGCCATAACACGCCATTCCTGTATTTTTTCTTCTTTATCATAAATTATTGGTTCGTACAAACAGTTGTTTTTATAAATTTAAAAATGGAACAAATGTTCGAAATAAGTCTTAGTAATAGTGTATGGAGCTTTATTTTATTTTACTACTAAATGCTTAAACGTATATGAAGCGATGGTAAAGACACACTACTATCATTACTACATGCAGATAATTGCAAAAAGTAATTATAAAGACAAATTAATAGTAAATGTAACGAATTATTCTATTAGGACGCTAGACTCCAAAGGTTAATTCTATTTATTTTTAGCTTATTTTACATTAAATAGAAGAAAATACTAAGACCAGCCAGCTACAATATATCAGTGAAGAACGCAAATACAAATACGATGCCACTTAGTTATTTTCAGTATAAAATTGGTTGTAACAAAAGCCCATATTTCATAGCGATTACATTTCAGAATCACCTGAGCTGAGGCGGATAGAAAAAAACGAGCCAATTTGTTTGTCTGTGGCAACAAAAACCTTTTAGAACATTTTAGTTCTTAAATCTTGTCAAGATAAATGACAAAAGATGAAGTTAAGGAATGCTTTTATGACAAATGTTAAAGGTTACTGGGAAATTTGATCGAAATAGTAATGTTTTAAATTTTACTTTGTTTTCTTAATACTTGTTATTTTCTGTTCCGAATATATTATGTCAATATGTTTTGCTTTCAATTATACTTTTATAATTTAGTAAGTTTTTTCTGTATGTTATAACTAAGTTTTATGGCTTTTTGTTATTGATGTGTTGTTATACAAGGGTGTCCACTCTCAACGATGCCAAATGGGTAATTCCTAAACCTTTAGTCATAGACATAGTTCCGTTAACAAAAATGTTTTAAATGCGGTAAAAAAGTATTTTTTAAAAAACGATTTGGGTTAAGCAAAACATTTATTAAAAAATTAAAAATTTTTATATGGTCCCGAAGTGATATTTAGTAAAAATATCCTATCACACTAAGAAGTAAGACAAAAAAGTCCCATTCTTCTACGATTAAAACTGACTGAGTAATTGATGTTTAAAGTTGAAGCATCTTTTTTGCTTCGAAATAGATTCACAAATTTACTAGAAATATATGTAATCGTCAGATATTTAAAAAATAATAATAGTTGAGAGTAAAATTAACATGGCAATATAAATTTGAAATCTGTTTTCATTCTGACATATTAAAGAAAAATATACAACTTGTATTAAAAATTTGTTAAAAAAATAACAGAATTTTTGTTAATTAAATTGATGAAAAGCAACAGTCGCAATTCTTTACAAAATGGTACATATTTTAAAATGATTTAGATTAGATAATCTAAAACTTAATTAATAAAAATTAAAGTTACCTTAAAACTTGCCCAAAGTAGCTCCTTCGGCTGCAATGTAGAAATGTACACGCGAAATAAATCCTTTTAATAATTTAAACACTTTGTGTACGATCCCTCGAACCAGGGTTGGGTTTTTGACGTCAAAAACTGGTTTTTGACATGACAAGCGTCAAAAACTGGTTTAAACTGTCGAAAACTGTCATAAACTGGTTTAAACCGTCGAAAACTGCCAAATACATGTAACACGCTAAAACATTTTAACAATAGATAAACATTAAATAAGTCAATGATTTATGTGATCTTTTATTGAAATTTAATAATTTAAAAAATATATTATTTGCAATAATTTTTTTTTTTTTTTGGATTTTTCAACCAGAAGAAATTTTTGTACAATTAAATAATCCGGATCAATTTTACCCCGCAGCATACTGCAGCACACCACTTGTTTAGCACATTTATTTACACCCAAAAGATTTTTGAGTTTAGAGTGTATGAAGCGTTAGAAAATAGTCTGTCTCTTAATTGATGCTGAGCTAGTAGGACTTCATAGCAAAAGCATTGCTAGATGAGCAAGTTTTGAAGCAGGCTCAAAAAGCTGTTGCATTTAGTGATACCTTTCCATCAAACAATGGAGTCCTTGTCCTCCCTATAGCACTGAAATAAGAAGACTGGAAAGGGGATTCTTTAGCTTCATACACAATCAGCACGGGTAAGCATCCATAAACTCACCGTAGCTCAAGCACGAGCTGAATCAACTGATACAGCAGTCAACCCTTGCCCCTGATGGTTGGGATGCAAAGTATAAGCCAAACAATGGTATGATTTCATGATTTAATCCCTTCTATTATGCACTTTTTCAATATGGGCTTACAGGAATTTTCTTTTAGATGACCGAGCCAATTTTGTTCAGTTTTAAAATCGAAAACATTTTTATATATTGAAAGAAAGCATGTTTTAAAAAGATTTTGACTTTAAGCTTTTTTTTTTAATTACTTCCCTTATTTTGTAAATGTTTAAAATTAATAATCCAATTTCAATTTTGAATGGAATGGTTATTGCCTAGACTAGAATAACATTGATGCACATTATCTTGTTATATATATACAAAAAAATCTACACTTTTCTAAGTTTTTTTTCCCCATAAAAAAGCTAGCTAATACTTTAAGCTCTCAAAAGTAAGCGAAATTAAAACGATTTTAAGTAAGAGAAAAAATGTACAGCTCAGGTGAGCTTAATGTCTGCTTTTTAGAAAAACACAATTTTACAAAAAAAAAAAAAAAAAAACTAAATAAAATTTTACCCTGTTAAAAAGTTGTACTTAACAATAATACTTTACTATGTACTAATTACTGATATACAGTAAGAGTGAATTTAAAATATTACATGTAATGTTGTCATGTGTGACATTTAATTTGAATTTTTACAGATCAATTTAGTATTTGAGGTTTCTGACATGACGGTTTAAACCCGACATAAACTGACACATGTCAAAAACCTGCCAACCCTGTAATTATTACTAATACTATATACTAATTATACAATTACAGTAATAGTGAATTTTAAATATTACATCTAATGTGTGACATTTAATATGAAATTTTATAGATCACTGTAAGTATTTGAGGTTTTTGACGAGGTTTTTGACAAGGGGTTTTCGACATGACGGTTTAAACCGCAGTTTAAACTGTCAAAAACTGACATGTGTCAAAAACCTGCCAACCCTGCCTCGAACCTTGGCCCAACTCATCTGTGTTCAGCTGCAGATAATTTGGTTTAAGTCATGAAATTGAAAGTTTCATAACTCGGTCAATTTTAGTGTTAGATGAATGGGATTTCTTTTGTCTTACTTTTTAGTATAACAGGAAATTTTTGCTAAATATCACTTATAGGACGGATGGACCGCATAAAAATTTTAATTTCGTAATTTTTTAATAAATGTTTTTCTTGACCCAAATCGCATAAAAAATATTTCTTTGCCTCATTTAAAACATTTTTGTTTTTGGAAGTATATGTCTATGGTTTCGGAATTAGCTATTGGACATCGTCGAGAGTGGACACCCTGTGTAATTTTTGTCTATAATCTTATCCTATTTTTAAAAGTACAAAATACTGATTATAAACGGCACAAAGTCAAAACAATGTTAAAATATGAATTTTAGAATAGTTGCATAGCAAATTTCGAGGCTAAAATCCAGTTGGCCGATACTTTAATCTGAAGTAAAATAGCGTGAGATCTCTCTCAGCGAACGAAAATATTACAAATTCTGTAGCGTGCTTAGGAGTTAGATTATTGTATTCTATCTGTCTGCTGCATAATCGAACATTTTGCTATCTCAGGTAACTAAGCAGCAACAACTGCACATTGTCACTGCCCATATGCAATCAGGTTTTCGGATAAAGAACCGATAAAAGTATTTTGTCATTAATTGATTTATAACATGATTGTTCTCTTCATAAAGGTTTTTCCTTATTTAATTTGCTATGTAGGTTTAATTTATCTGTTTCGCTGCATCGTTATACAGCGTCATTATACATTATATACTGTAATTATGAAATAAATTACCGGTTTATGTCTAATTTTTATCCCTTAAGCAAAATACGTCAATTTGATTTGTATTAGTGGAAAATCAAAGAAAAGTAAAATTAATCCCCGAGCGCAAATCAAAAAATAAATATCCTGAATTGAGCTAAATTAAAACGGCAGGTTCTCATCAGTTAAAAGAGAGAGAGAGAGAGAGAGAGAGAGAGAGAGAGAGAGAGAGAGAGAAAGAGAGAGAAAAATACAAATCCTGTATTCTAGTATGAATAGCTTATTTTAAATAATAAACAAAAATTGTTTAGTTTAATGCCTGTATTATATTATACGTTTACGACGTCTATACCGGTTTTATCAGGCATTACTTGTACAAATAAATAAATAAATAAATAAAAGTAATAATGGAGTACCATGCTTGTCTGCGCTATAGTGGTTAAACTGTTTCATAATATAGTTACTTAGATATATTTTAATTCCATATTAAAAAAAAAAAAACATATGCATTCACTATTGTTTCATAGAATAAACATGTCATTTCACATTTTAATAGTAAAAAACAATGCTTTTGTGTTTAATAAAAATCCAATATATTTCCTAAAACACTACTCATATATGCATCTGTGCTTAAAAGATTTTTTTTATTATTATTATTTTTATTTATTTATTTATTTATTTTTTATTTGTGTCCTTTAAATGAACTTTGAAGGTATTACAAAAAATAACCATAAGGTTTTTTAAACACAGATGCATTGCATAAATGAGTAGTGGTTTTGGAAATACATTAGATTTTTATTAAACACAAAAGTATTGTTTTTACTATTAGAATGTGAAATGACATGTCTATTCTATAAAACAATAGTGAATGTATTTTTTTAAATATTCAATTAAAATATATCTAAGTAACTGTATTATGAAACTGTCAATGACTATAGCACAGACAAGCATGATACCCATTTTTTTGGTACAAGTAATGCCTGATAAAATCGGTATAGGTGTAAACGTTTAATGAATAGCATGATTCACCGGATGCGTTTGAATCAGCCAAACTATTGCTGTTATTTTATTCATAGTTTAAATGTGTCAGTGTGCATGCAAAGTAGTGTTGACTCTAAGCCGCTTTAGCAGCGCCCGACAGCCCTTTTTATTTCTTTTTTGCACCCAACGGCTCTTTTAAACCCTTCCGATGCGCCCGGTTGCCCTTTTTAACACTTCCTATACGCCCCGTGGCAATTCAATTGATCCCGGGAAAATATCGCAAATTCTAGGGTCTCTAAACAAACAAGTTCAAAATATTTTTTGTGAACAAGGTACAAGTGTGCTTTTTTTGAAAAAAAATGTGCCCCTTTTTTAAAATACTGTTCCCTTTTTGAAAAATGTACCCTTTTTTTTTTAGAATAGTGTACCCTTTTTGAAAAATTCCCATCCCGGCGGCCCTTTTTTTCTAGAGTCAACACTACAAAGGAAAAAAAAAATGCATTTCGCTACAATATAAAATTAGCGAATTATACATACATTCTTCAGACTTTCCTATATTTCAATTAAATTCAATTGATCTACTTCTTAACATTCCGGGATTACTTAGCAAATTAATGGTCTTTCAGGAATTTGTTGATTCATATATAAATGCTTATATTGTGGTATAAGGAAATATATTTCAAGTAACTATGTACAACGGGAAAAAAATTAATTTTATTTAAAAAGGAATATTATTATAGTTTTTTACTAAATGCTATTTAGAACATTCAAAATCAGTACTTTTCTTTGACTATAATTATTTAAGGATTATTAAGATATTATTTAAGTTCATTTAATGCTGTGAAATCTCGAGCAGTATACCATCTTTCATTACGTTATATATGATAAGTGAGTTGCTGATAGTGTTGCCTTGACAGGTGTCCCGATTTATGCGAGAAGCCTTGATTGAAGGACTTGGAAGACATGTCACGCAGAACCACTGCGCGGGACGCCAAATACACCGTTTTTTCAAGTGCACAACCTCTTTTAATTTTCAAATGCTCTAATTTACAATTAGGCATTCTATTTTATTTTTTACAAAATTGCATCGACAATTTATATGTGATATCCAAGGTGGTGATTGTTTCGAATATTTTAAAGTGCTATCCATTTACCGTAATGACATGCATAATGGAAATAGTCTGGATAATCAGCCATGCTAATGGTTCAGAGTTTGGAGCGTAGGTAAGAAAAAAAAATAGAAAGTGTCTTAAAATTTTAAAATTATTTATATCGTTTAAAATTCATGTAAGTTTGCCGAGTTTCATTTATTGTAAGGTTGATAAACAGCAAGAAGACTTTCTAATGTTTTAGTTTGAACCAGAATATTTTGTTCTTAAAAGTTTGTTGAATTAAGCATTATTTTGTGAAAACTGATTGACAAAACAAAAGCAAAAAGAGTAACTAATTTCCTACTTCACGCTTTAGAGATTGATTAATTATTTAAATTTAATGGTAGGCAGAGCCCGATCAAGCTGAAGTTGGTCCCAGGGCCTGTTAAAAAGTTGCCCCACCCCCCTTAATCTCGTCGTTCCCGGCGACACTTTCAGAAAAAAAGTAGGTTTATTTGACGAGTTGACAAAGTTGTTTGGGTAAAAGTTTCAAGTTTACAAAAAAAAAAAAAAAAAAAAAAATTACAAGAATAATCAAGAAAATGAATTATCGCCCACTTTCTCAAATAAGCATTTGTATTATTCACAAACATCCATAGTCCACAGTTTATGTTGCAGAATAAATGAGGACGTCTTTTTCAAAACTTGCCTTATCCAAAATCATAAAAATTGTGTTTTCCCTAACAATCTAGTAATCATTTTAAACTATAATTCTGACATTGTAAAATCCTCGTTTATATTGAAACCAATAGGTACAGTAGGCAGTTTTTTGCATTTTCCCCAAATTTGATTTTTTTTGGATACGGCAAGTTTTGAAAATTATAAGTACTCTCAAATTGAAAAGGACTTTTATAGAAAAATTAAATATGGAGGTTTTTTATTACAGTAAAACTTTGTTTTTACGTCAGGGACCAAAATATAAAATGGAAACAGTGGAAAAACTTAAATTGTGAGAAAACCAGCGTTCGTAAATATCATGATATTTTCGAAAATATCGGATATTTTGATATGTATCCGATATTTTCGATATATATCCGATATTTTCAAAGCAGCCAACTTACTGATAATAATGAATGTTTTTGAGCATAATATAGATTAGAAACTAAAATATATTGCACTTAACATGAAATCTTAAACAATATTCTAAAAATGCATTTTTCTTTTTCTTTTTTTTTTCTTTCTTTTTTTTCCACTTAGAACAAAATTGAAGATGAAAAAATCAAGAACAATAACAATTTGCTTTATACACTTATAAAGAAAAACTAACGATAGCATTCAGTATCAAGATCAAGTATTTAAAAAAAAAAAAAAAAAAAAAAAAAAAAAAAAAAAAAAATCAGACTTTTTAAAACAAAATTGTAAATACAAAAAATTTTTTAATTGAAAAATTTTAACATAAATGTAAGTATAAAATGTCTTATAACATGTTGTATAGTATAAACTCAACTGAACCAAAGCTTGAGAAAAGATTCTTTTCTAATGAAGCTGTATATAATTGGTTATTTAAATTTGTCAGTTTATCTTTCAATAGTTGTTCTGAATTATGTCCCACATAATTATTAGTTTAACATTTAAAAATAAAAGTTTCAAATATAAAGCTTGAAAAATATACTTGTTTTCTTTTTTGACTAAATAAGTCACATCTAGAAGAGACAAAAGTCCTTTATCTACAGATTCACACACTCAAAAACAGTTGAAAATTTATTTCATTTACACTGAAATATTACGAAGTACGACTGAAAATATCAAAAATATCTTGCGCAGAAAATACGAATGCAGAAAATACGAAACATATTGATATATTGAAAATAAATATCAACTATATGAAAACATCAAAAATCTTGATAATTTGAAAATAAATACTGGATAGATATCCATTGATACATATCACGGAACCCGGGTTGTATATAAATGATTATCTAAATTACATTTTATCTTTCAATGGCTATTCTGAATTAACTGTCTCACATAATTATTAGTTCTACATTTAAAAATAAGAGTTTCAAACATAAAGCTTGGAAGAGATTTGTTTTCTTCTTTTCCTAAAAAAGTCACTGCCAGAGGCAAAAGTTCATTATCCACAGAATGACACAGTCAATAACAGGTGGAAATTTCATTTACACTTGCTTTGACTGTAGAAAATATCAAAATTACCTACAATGGTGATATTTTGAAAATAAATATCAAATATACAAAATATCAAACATCTTGATATTTGAAAATAAATATCAAGAATTTGAAAATATCGAAAATATCAAAAATCTTGATATTTTAAAAATAAATATCGGATATATATCAAAATATATATCAGGAGATGATGATATATATCCATTGATATATATCAACGAACCCTGGAAAAAACACACACAAATTTGTGGGCCCCTGAAATAGGTGGGCCCAGGGCCGAGGCCCCGGAGGTCCGTGCATTAATCAGGCCCTGATGGTAGGAAAGAAAGTTGAGTTATATTTTGTATATGTCCCGATTGATAAGCAGTCATCCCATATTTTTCACCTCTGTCCCGTTTTCTACCGCACCGGGCCTGTCGACACTAGTTGTCGATTTCTTCAAGTTTCTTAAAGTACCTGCGATGTCCAAAATAAACAAATTTAACTTACACAATGTTTTAATTTTCCACTGCCTTCCTTAAATGATTTATTTCACGATGTTGGACTACATTTTTGCCAACTTTACTCAGATTTTCGTAAAGTTTATTTTTTTAATGTGTGCTTGTATTGTTTTCTTCATTAACTTGCCTCTTCAGCTGTAGAAGTGTCTTGGCTGTCGAGCCAGCGATCCGTAATGATTGATTCAGCAGCACAAGTGGCGGGAAGTTGCAAATTATTGTGTAACCTGTTCTTGTGTGTGTGTCTGGAGCCTCTTCTGAGAGTTCTAGAGTGCATCTTGACGCTGCATTAATATTCCTCCACCCTTTCCCTCTTTGTAAGTCTTTGATGGTCGTTAATTTGTATTCATTATTGTTTGTTTTCAGTGAGATTGGAAGTTTTATTTATGGTCTCCAAAAATAATTTAATTGTTTTTAAAGAACTTGATGCCTCTCCTTTTTTTTTCCGTCGCTGCATTGTTGCAGGCGCATTGAAGCGATCTAAAAAGCGGCTGTCAGTGTAATGTAATGACTTTTGAGATTCATTTTTTTTTTCTCTTTTAGATTAAATCAAACTTTGAACCCTTAACTATTGAACCCTGTGCCGTAAGACTTGAGGCATTGCAATTTTTGACCTTTTTATTACTTTTCGCTCTAATTGGATTACATCCAGTAGATTTTTAAATATAAATTTTAAAGAAAGATGTTGCTGTTTGATGGCGAATTGTTTGCGTTAATAAATATTTAATTGCTCTTGACAATTGTTTCTGATTGTTTTCATATCAAAATTGTCGTCATCTTTCTTATAGACTGTTTAAAAACATAAGGCTGCTTGCTCTAAACCGATTGTTATATCCGATAATATTAATATTCATCATAGACTGTGATCTCAGTGACTAAGTCCCTCTTTCATACGAATAGATCAAAAGTGCTGTCATAGTTAATATCCGTCAGAAGATAATACCATTTAATAAGTCTTTCTAATTTGGTTAACAAATTACTATGATTTCCGGATTGTCTCCAGCTGCCGCAGGAATTTAACTAGATTTTGTATCTACAACCAGGGCCGAAACTACGGGGGGGGGGGGAGGGGGCATGTGCCCCGGGCGCCGTTTTAACAGAAGGTAAAGGGGGCGCCAAAATGAAGATTTTGTTTGACGTTTGATACAAGAATGTATATATATAATAAAACAATACCGCGACAATAAAGATTATAATAAAACCGCGACAATAAAACAATCGGGAGGGGGAATGCATAAAGTAAAATTCTTAGTAAAACCTTTTTTTTTTTTTTTTTTTTTTTTTTTTTTAAGATATCGACCTCATTTAGCCTATACAAAGAATAGTTTAAAAAGATTAAAATGCAATTTAGTTCCTTTTGATTCAGTTTTCAAGGTTTTAATGAATCAATGTTTGACAAAGCTGATTACGTAGTTCAGTTTTATATATTTTAAATTTAAAAATAAGTTGTCTATTAGATACTTAATAAAATTCTCTTTTTTAATTTACTTTGTAGTGGAAATTAGTTGTTTAAAAATAAAATGTCTATTACATACTTAGTAAAATTCTTTTTGTAAATTTACTTTGTGATGGAGGGGGAGGGGGGGGGGGCGAAAAATCCATGTTTCCCCCGGCCGCCGAAAAGGCTAGTTTCGGCCCTGTCTACAACATTTAAAATTAAATCGAGTTAAAAAAAAATAATAATAAATAAATGCACAATCACTACTTAATTTCATCTTTTCTTTGAAATGGTCGAATTTACTCTATAGTATTATATAGACTAATTAGAGTAAATAGTCTATATAATGCTATATACAGGGTGTCCAGCGAATAAGACCCTGATTTCAAAATTAAATATCTCAAAACCAAAGATCAATAGAATTATGCGGTAAACGGTTTGTTTATTAGCTAAGCTGTAAAAATGTTATACAGAAGTTTCAAAAACCGTTAACTGATGGCGCTGTAATCGCAATACTTGTAAACTGCTTCGAAGTCCAGAGTAGTAGCGTCTCATTCCTAGATTTGCTCCCTACGGAAAAACAAATATTGGGAAAGTCCATTTTTTCATTGGGGTGATGTGCAGAAGTGGAAACATCTGGTCACAGAATTATTGCATCAGCTTTAATTTTAGAAAATTTCAATTAGTAGAAATTTCAATAAAAAGTTTAGAAAATCATTATAAGAACTTATTAAATATTTTATTAAATTCAATCTTTAATGCCACATAATTATTTAAATCAAAATGCATATATTTAGAAAAATAATTTTGTACTTTTTATTTATTTTTTATATTTTTAAATCACGGCATAATATTTTGGTATTATTTTTTATGCCTGAATTATTAAAAATAAAAAAGCAATTTTTCACTTTTAATTTATTTTTAAATCACGGCATAATACTTTGGTTTTAGCACAACACATATATTTCTTTTCTTTGTAAACAAAGTTTTAGAGACAGAAATTATGCATTAAATTATTTTTTTTAAAGGAATTGGTGATAAGTCATATCATCAACGTCAAAGCAAAAGTATTTTGGATGCTGCATTCCTTTCCAACACTTCGAATCCTATCGCTAGAAACTGCACCTTATTTCTGTGCTCAATTAAAGAAATGAAATTGAGTTTTTAAAATTAAAATTATTTTTTTTAACTTCATTAAGATTTAAAAATAGAAACTTTGTATTTTTTCATTCAAACTATTCTCTACAATGAAAAAAAAAAATGATTTATGAATCATTATTATAAATGCTCAATGATTTTTAGAAAAGGGGTTTCTTTTAGCTTAATTAAATTTTAAAACCAGAAACTTTGGATTTTTTTATTCAAACTTTTTTCAGTTTAAATAAATATTAAAAAGTAAAGATTTCCATTTTTTTTCAAATCCTCCTCTACTTGGATTCGATTCCACGATCTACCAATTAGGGGAGAAAAGACATACCACAGAGATACTGGTATCCGGACCGAAGTAGCTTATAACAAAATTTGAAACAAATCTCAATTCTGTCAACACATGGCTCCGCTTCTGCACATTACCCAAACAAAATATTTTAATAAGTTCTTATATAATGATTGCTAAGCTTTTTATTGAAAATTCTATTAATTGAAATTTTCTAAAATTGAAGCTGATGCAATAATTCTGTGACCAGATGTCTCCACTTCTGCACATCAACCCAACGAAAAAGCGGTCTTTCCCAATTTTCGTTCTTCCATAGGAAGCCATCTAGGAATGAGACGCTAGTGCTCTCGACTTCAAAACACAATGCATAGGAATTGCGATTACAGCGCCATCTGTTAGCGGTTTTTGCAACTAAATTTTGAAACTTCTGTATAACATTTTTACAGCTTAGCTAATAAACAAACCGTTTACCGCATAATTCTATTGATCTTTGTTTTTGAGATATTTAATTTTGAAATCAGGGTCTTATTCGCTGGACACCCTGTATCTGTTTAATACTACTCTAAAATAGTTTAGGAGCAATCCAGTATTTCGTCTCTTGTCACAATCGAGTGATCACTCCCTGTTGTGAAGTCATTTTTTTTGCCGCTATTAATACAGAGCTAACTTTATGTTTAAAAAAAAAAAAAAAGTACACTTGCGATCTGCTACCACTTGATATAAATACAATAGTGCTGTCAAGATCTTAAGTGATTTTTACTTCAAACCATTGAAACTCAAGGAAGGGGGAAATATACTTATTGTTACTTGAGTAAATATACATTATATATATGTGTATAGTTTTTAAACTCCAGTTATGAAAATTAACACTAATTACACCATCATAACTTTAAAAACAAACAACAAATAAACTAAAAATTAAACCATCCTGTTTTAGGAATTTTAAAGGAAATCCAGGGCCGAAAGGGTTTAAATTCATGTGTTTGAAAATTATCTTCAGCGGGGGTTCAGGGAGGACAGCCCCCTCCGCCCCCACTGACGAAAAAGGAAAACTGTTCCAATTTTCCATTTAACGTAAACAAATTCTAAATCTCATTAATTTCTTTCCTTATGCTATTTTTTTCTATTATCTCGGCCAAACATTTTCAGTCTTTATCAGTCAATAAATATTCTGGTCAGATAAAAGTTTGTTTCATATTTTACATCTCGTTATGAAATCAATCCGATTGAGAAGCGAGAAGTTGAAGAAAAAAAAAAAAAAAAAAAAAAAAAAAAAAAGGAAGAAATGTTCGGAGAGAAATCTTTATGACGTTCTTTTGGGTCAAGAACGAAAGACGGTTGGCGTCTGAATTGAAAATACAGAGTGAATACATAATGGGCACTAGGCTCGCTCACTATCGTATCTGCTGAATAGATTGTAGCTTTTCCTTTTCTCGTGAATTTGTGGATTTTATCGAGTATGGGGAGGTGTGTGTGTGTGCATGGGTAAGGGGAGGGGCGGGAGGTGGGATGGAAGAATTTAATTCAGAATACTGAAACAGAATCTCTAATGCATTGTTGATCTTTATCATTGCGACGAAAAGTTTCAGAAATATTTTCCCGCGAAGATAATCAAAGTTAAGAAGTTTTCTATCTTCGTGAGGAGTTGGGAATAGTTATACGTGTGATAAATGTTAAGATCGATTTCAAGTTTAATGGAAATGGTATGTCGAATTAAACAGATAAGAGAAGAGATTTAAATTAATCGAGAGCTAAATGATGCTGGTTTGGATTTCTTTTTTTAAATTCTGAATTTCATATTTATTTTCTTTTTTATCGGGCTATTTGCGGGGAAAATTTATCTATTTTTATTTATTTATTTATTTATTTTTATTATTAAATCATTTTTTCATTAAATCATGACAGTTTTATCTCTTAATCTATCTAATCACCGATGCAAAGTTAAATTTTTATGGAATATTTTCATTTATTCCTTAATACTTATCTAAAGTTATATGATTTGGGATAGATTTCTCTTCGCTGATTTTCGTTTAGTCAAAGCAGTTTGCGGTGAATTTGTTTAGTTTTGTACAAGAGTTTCATGATTGCTAAAAAATAGTTTTTAATTCTTAGAATGTAGCATTTAAAATGGCTATAAGATTTTTTTTTTTTTTTCAATTTAAAGTTGAATTGTTAAAATGCAGTTTCAATAACATAAATTTAAAAAGAAATAATTCCAGTGTGAAGCAAAGTGTAAATTTAGTGAAAATGTTGCCACATAATAACTTAAAAACACAATGAGAAAAACTGTTCGAATTCTCAGGGATTATTATTATTTTTTCTTTCCATCAGACAATATTAGCTATAGGGAAATGGCTCATATAGCTTATGCTTTGTCACGCAAATATTAAATATTTCTTCAAAAAACAGCTTACTTTTCATATACAATGGCTGTTTTAAATTTACACAAAGTTTTCTTTTATATAACAGAGTTAACGTTTTGCACGGGTTCGGGTCTGACACGAAAACCGATGATCCCTGCTCCGATTTACCTTTTTTAAATTTTGACCCCTGCCGCGCTGGACCTAGATAATAGTGATATTATCCATTTGTTTAACATGTTATCTATTTCTTGAATTCCATGCCTTTCAGACATATAATCTGAAACATAATCTACGTCAAAAAAAAAAAAAATAAATAAATAAAAAAAAAATAAAAATAAATAAATAAATAAATAAAAATAAAATAAATAAATAAATAATAAATAAATAAATTCATAAATATGTATGCAACGTCCTTTTAACGGGACCGGGAAAGCAAAATTCAACCAAAAAAATCGATTTTTACCTTTTTATATCATTAAATACTTTAAACTTTTATCTTTCCAACGATGTTTCACACATGTTTATATATATATATATATATATATATATATATATAAAATAAGTGTTGAAATTATTCATTCTTTCTAAGAGTACTTCACTGCTTAATGGTCATTTAAATCTTTAATTGACTTTTTCTCAAAACTTGGATTTTTCATGTTTATTTTCCTTTTTTCAATATCTATCAAACTTAAGAACTCCGATTTTTTTTAATACTTATATTATGTTACATCGTATACTTTAACACAGGGATTTAATGATTTGTTGAGAATTATTTACTTTAGGCAGTGAAATCTTACCAAAAATGCTAATTTAAAAATGACTTTCAATAAATAATTAATAATTAGTTTTGAGTTTCCTTTAGAAAGAAAAAGGCGTGTTAAAATACGTAAAATCATGTTATTCTAACTACTCTAAAAAATCTAGACCTCTATCTTTCACCATCACGAATTTTATTCGTTTGGTACCACTTTTTGTTAATTATTTGAGTTAACTTTATAAATCACGAAAATGTCGTAATTAAATAAAATAAGATTTACTTTTATTTTTTACTGGTATCAAACTCAAACGTTTTAAGCAGTTCTTGAGGGTGCATATATGCACACATGGTCCCGAACGGGTTAAAAGAATTTTAATTGTAGGGTAATGTTGGTTTATAAGTTTAGCGTTTCTGGTAAAAATTGAGAAGGGGTTCGTTAAATTGTAGTCGAATTTCATTGAATCCTTTCACGGGCTTGGCCGGACCACGAATTGCGATAAAATAAACGGCTGGGACCGGACTCTGTGCTCCTTCTAGAAGTCTGAAGGAAATCCCAAAAGTTAAAAGGTGATTTTAAAGTTAATGATTATTTCCATATAGAGAGGTACACGCTTTTAAACGAAATGTAGCAATAGAAGAATTTTATTTTCAAAATCAATGTCCCGTTATTTTATCCGCAATATTCTTTGTTATACTATCGGAACGTCCTCTTGGCCAGGATGCCATACCTTCCAGTGCCGCCTCTAATTCAAATACAGTCGAACCCGGTTAAGACACGTTTCAAGGGAGTGGGCTAAAGTCGCGTATTAAGCGGGATCGCGTATAAAACGTGATTTGTATAATGCTGCAGGAAATGAGCTTATTTACAACATTTAATCGTCTAAATGAACTGTAGAACTTTCATTTATATGTTTACGGTAGAAAATTGTATCTTTTAGGTATATTTAGATTAAAATTTAATTCAATTCAATTTAACTCATTGTTTCTTTTTATAGAACCAAATGGAATAATAATTGAAAATAAAAAGTGAATTCAAACGGCTTTATTATGGATTAATATGCTGCAACCAAAAGTAAGAATAATAATTTCCTGCCGGACTAATTTTTTTAAAAGAGCTAAAAAAATATTAAACCTTTGAAGCACTTGTTAAAATCATATTTAGTACTTGTGATAATGAATACAATTATAATCTGTCCTTCTTTTCATTTTAAGAAAAAAACTATCCTTTTTAATAGTATTTGTGTAAATAACACTGTTAGCTTAGAAAAAAGTAAGCAAAGAAAACATAAAAGAAGTAAACAACCGCAGTCGTATTTATTTAATCTTTACGAGTTTAATTCTTTGTCTGTAATATGTATCATGAAACATAGTAGGGATATAACGTAGATTTAAAATCTCACTAACTATAGGTATACCAATCTTTAATCATAATAATTTCGTGACATATCTGAGTATCCTGAATTCGTCTATCTCTCTATACTTACAGTAAAAACATAACACCAACCTAGAGACAGAAAATGTTAGGACGCGGGATCAAACAAGAATTGTAGTGTTGCTAATTTAGGGGTTTTTTTTAAATTCAACTATCTAGCACTATTTTCGATTAGTAATATTAGCCTTAATTAATCTGTTATTAAATAAAATAAATATTACTATGCATAAACAGTGCGTTTTATTCGAATTAAAAAAAAATCTGGTAAATTGGCAACATTGAAGAAGAGAGAAGGAATTCGCATCTTGATCAATGAATTCGCATCTTAAGCGTAATTTTTTGCTTCAAAGGACCGAAAATATCTCGCGTATTAAGCGGGATCGCGTATTAACCGTTAGCGTATTAAACGTGATATTGTAGCATTAGCCTTATGGGCGACATTCAAGGGACCGGAAAAAATCCGCGTATTAAGCGGGTTCGCGTATTAACCGTGAGCGTCTTAAGCGGGTTCCACTGTAATTTAAAATCGATTATTAATAATAAAATAATAAGGTACCCGATAAGCATTAAAAAACTATGATAAAATGAATTCAGTGTATCTATTTTTATTCAAAGCCTTAACAAAGTTTATTGGCGCCATCAACTACTTAGCAAAGTTTTCAAACTCGTTGAAACGCCACTTTATTCTTCTTCCAAACTGCCTTTTCGCATTTCTCTAACTTTCTTTTTTCAGCGGATAACTAATGATATTACGATAAAAATGCATCGTAAATTGTTCTCTTCTGTTTCGCACACGTTCATTCATAGAAACTCTCAGAAAACTGCGCAATAAGTTATTTTTTAGAAATTTTAACAATTCCTGATTGACAAATTGGAGAAACAGGAATTTCATTTTTCTTTGCCGAAGAGTATTTGACTTAAATTTGCTTGTTTGTCCAGAAAATGGATACCAAAGAACAGAGAGAAAGAAAGAAAAAACTAGAAAACAGGAATTATGCTTTTTCAGAATTTAGTGTCGCCCCCGATGAAAAAAAAAAAAAATATATATATATATATATGTATATATAAATAGTACAAAACATATTTTAATTTTAAGACTTAAAACACACGCTTTTATTTTATGTAAAATGACGTCATTCGCATCCGCTTAAGAATTCCACATACGATCCACACTTAAACATCTACAGTAAAGTATTCATGGACGTCACTATCGCGAAATAATACACAAATGCAGCAAAAAGATGCCGTCATTAAAGGAACTCGATTAAAAAAAAAAGGCTGTCTCATAATTCATAGACCTTCATTTGTTTGTAACATTAATATAGACACTTAAAATTAAATATCGTTTATAATAGCTCCATGTTTTAACAGAAATCCTTCGTTTATATTTTTCAAAATAGCATGTATTTTAAATACATTTTCTTTCAGCTGTTATGAAAAAATGGCAACAAAAATATATAATTAATATTTTACAACTATTTTGCCTTTACTTTCTACAGAAGTGGAGTACTTTCGTTGCCAATATTAAGCAAATGGCTCCAAAAACTACAAAAAAATTAATATTTAAAGAATAAATGAAGATACAGTTTTCAAACAAATTGCATTTAAAAGTACTTTTTTTTCCCAATACGACGGTATAAAAATTGAAAATATGTGATTCTTAGAAGTTTAAAAAAGTGATACTGAGTATTTAATCGTACTGCTTTGTTTTACGGCTGCCTTCTGTAAGGTAACGTTATTTTTTGGAGACGTCACAAAATAAGCTGGGAGAAAGAAATAGCATACCGTACCGGGGGCTAAAAAATAAAATAAAATAAAAGAAGTCAGAATCGACCCCTGAATGTCAAATTATTCATATTACATATAAAAAATTGTTCTTAAAGTGAGGTTGTAGGTAAAGAAGTAATACAGTTGCTTAAATCAAATAACTGCTATTTCCTTCCGTTACACAACTATGGTTATGTATATGATTCGTTATTTTTTTTTTTCATCACCATGTTGTATGTATTTTTTTTTTTTTTTTAAGAAAAAAAAGGAAAAAAAGAAACAGAAAAATTTGATTTGAGTTTTTATAGCTCAATTCAAATTTTTCGTTAGCGTTTTGAAAATTGCAGGCCTCATTTGAAAATGCTACGATCATGATTTTTAATATTTTGCATTATTATAAGCTTATTAATATGTAAATCCTTGGCTCATTATAGGAATTTTAAGCCCTTAGCATCAAACTTCAGATGAATTGCTACTGAAATGACTCAATTTTTTGTAGCAGAATCACGTGTCAAATGAAATGGGGGGTACTCCAATTTATTCTAAGTGATACCTCTTTCCGAGAAACAGTACAAAAGGGTTATTATTTGATAAAGCTTCCCCCCCCCCCCCCCCCCTAAAATAGTATAGATGAAAAAATTCGCCGTGGTTAAAACTGAAAAAAAAAAAAAAACTGCCGAACTAATAGAATGATTGTACAAAAAATGACATAAAAATTTAAGTTATGAAATCTAAAGTACATATATCCTAGCTTTACGGACTTTCTCTTAACATTTAAAAGCTGCCATATTTATTACATTTTTCTATTACTTGCAGAAATTAGGGAATGGGAAAAAAGAGCGATGTTTAAAATACAGAATGAGTATTTATTAAAGGACAACTAAAGTTTATTGTCAGCATTTAAGAAAACTTTTAATTTGCCCCTTTATTGACAATAACTTATTTTCATTATTTATTTAAAGAGGAAGAGAGAAAATTACCGAAAATTTCCGGCAGAAGATTCTAGTATATTAAGTTAAAAAATGATATGGCATATGAATTCCTTGAAATCCTTAAATTCGCCTTACAATAACAAATTAAAAAAAGATTTAAGCACAAAATACTATTTCAATTACACAAAATGTGTTTTTTTTATTCACAATAAGATACTTTTAAAACCTAGTACTTTCAAGCATATCATGCTCATCATCAGAGTAGGTTTTTAACGCTGATGATGAGCATGATATGCTTGAAAATACTAGGTTTTAAATGTATCTTATTGTGAATAAAAAAAAAAAAATACCTTTTGAGTAGTTGAAATAGTATTTTCGTACTTAAAAATTTTTAAACTTCTAGTATATTATTAAGCATTTTTCTTATAAATTGTTTTCACACTTTTTAATACAAACGATGCCACAAATAAAATGCACTATTAAAGTTATTAGCATGAAAATGATTTGCAACTTATATTATGTGGCTGTTTTCCTCCTTTTGGGGCAATTATAAGCGTCATGTTAACGACAATTGAGCAATAACAATGTAATCATTAACTATGTCAAGCATTAAAATGACATCATATTCTTCTTGCTTCTCACCAAGAGTGCAAAGAATAAGAACAACCCACTAAGTCATTAACAGTCGCTTCCTGAATATTTACACACTCACTCAAATGCACCTGTGAGATCTTTAGCGTAAACTGCACATTCACCTTCATGGACTTAAAAAAGTAAGGAGAAAAAAAATCACAGATTATTCCCGTTATTTGAAAAACATGTCTTTAAAAAAAAAAAAAAAACCCTTTTTTTAATTATTGAAACAGGCAGTTAAAAAAGATAAAGAAAGGGATCTAGAACGAACGCGGCTTTTTCAAATGAGCTTCCAAGAGAAATTGCATCTTCTGAAAAAAAAAAAAAAAAAAAATATATATATATATATATATATATATTTAAAAAATTCCATTCTATTTTGGGAGAAATAAACGAGGGAAGCTGCCATTCTATAAAAGAGAAACGAAAGCCATTTTCAACTTGAACAACAAGAAAATGATTTAAACTGAAAAACATTTCTTATAACTTGTTTGGTATCTAGCAGTCTTGCCAGGTCAATGTTGCAGGAACTGTCACATACATTCAGGTATAAATTATTTTCTGCTGCACAGCTTTATGGTTGAGGATGGAGGGGGGAACGTTAATGGAGAATTGCTTTCAAAGCGCTAAACGATGTACAGCGCTGTGGATAATTTTCTAAACCGACAGACGGTTTTGTAAAAAGGAGAAATTTTTAATTGAAAAGATGCAAAAGTCTGAATAAATAGTTTCCTTTTTTTATATGTATTTGTAGAGTTATATCCATTAAAAGTTAGATGTTATTAGTTTTTCTTTCTTTTTTTTTTTTTTTTTTTTTTTCTTTTACAAAGTATTTAAAAAGAAGGTTAAGAGAAATGTTGACGCCAGAAAGAATAACTAACAATACCACACATTTTATCTTTCAACAGGATTCCGAGCATTGTCAAAATGACTGCGATGTTAAAAACTGTACGTTCGTGCGGATAACAAATAACTGTTAATGTTATTTTCTGGACATTCTCTTTCCTTATATGGGACATTCTCACAATCTTTTGACTTTCATGTGCCTGAATAATAATTTTTATTTTAATACACTTTTTTGTATTTTTTGTATTTCATATACTGGGGAACATCCCATTGCATGATTGCACATCAATATTAACGAAACAAATAAGTTTTGGACGATGTTGGGGGTCCAAATACCAGGAAAACTCCCATACCGTCCCGTGTCCCTGATGCTGATTTTTAAGTTTGGAGCTGTCTGTATAAAATTGTTTCAATAAAAGTAATTCGATGTATTTTTTTTTCCGAAACTGGGATAATTGTTTTATATAAATATGTAGCAAAAAACTAACCTGCACACATTTTTACAGTTGATATTATTTTTTGAACTCTGTCCCTGGGTTTTTCATCCTTACCGTCCCTCTTGCTAAACTTATACAGAAAATCCCTTCAGATGCAGCCACAGAATGTTTTTCAAGTTTTTTCTCATGCAGAAGTACGCTAGAGAAAGAATGTCTAAAATTGTTTGACAGGAAATTTACTGCAGAATTTAAATCAGCATTTAAATATCAATTTCAAGATCGTGGCTTTATTGGTAGTCTTACCGTCCCCAAGGTTTATTCCTGCACTTTTCGAGCTAAATAAAAAAAGAAAAAACAAATAAAAATAAAAATAATCCAATGTTAACAATTGTTTCTAAAAATCAATGGCTGAATCCATATCAACTCAGGCAGGAGGGTTACCTTCATAGTCTCAGAAGTTTTTGAATTGAACATATGTTAAAATTTAAGAAAAAGTAAGATACTTGTATATTTTCCTTTTGCCCAAAAAAATTCCTGGCCCGAGATACAGGCCGCCAAAGATGACATCCCCGGCATCCTTTCTCATTCGCGATTTTAGATAAAAATGTTAAAGTGCTCTATCTCTAGAACGGTGCAAGATATTTTGTTGCGGTTTATTTTATTTTAAAGATAATATTCTTCTGTTTAAAATGATATACCCAATTTTGAAAAATGTATTCAACTTTTCTTGTGGCAATCTTTTGAAAAAATTTTTTTTTTTTCAAAACAAATTTTTTTTTCGAAAATGCCAATCCTAAAAATTTTGATTTTTTTGCTGTTGATGAATATCATTGGGAACTATCTTCACTGTAAAGGAGAACTTCCACTTTTGAGTTTAACAAATTTTAGAAACATTTAAAAAATTCAGAGAATTTTACAGGAATTGTATACATACAGTTCCAGTAAAAGTCACTGAATTTTTGCTTATTTGTATCATATTTGTAAGGATAAGCCTACTATATATCCTAAACAAGTTAGAAATTGCAATATCAAATGTGGCAAATGAGGTGCGTGCATAGTATTAACTAGTTTTACAAATATTCAGATATTGGTGCAATAAGTGTTACACTCTTGGGCAAAAAGGCATGAATACAAAATTTACTATAATACCATATATTAAATTCAGTAATACGGAAGTAATATGAATCTATCTTAAAATGACTTAATCGCCATGGCAACCTAGAATCATTGCCTATCATGGTATATCATTGAATCAATTATGTATTATAGGATTTTTAAATAGAATGAAGAAAACTTTTATTAATGTCTTTTATGTTTTAATTTGATTTTCATAGCATTTGAAGTGATACATACTTTATTTTCAATACCGAACATAGTAAAACAATCTCAATAACATATATCAATTACACAGCAATACAAATTATATTAATACAAGTTAGAGTTCAGACAGATGGGCAGACAAATCAAATCCATAAAGACTTTCAACTATGTTGGAAATTGTTAAAAACACATAAATAGGTCGGAATTTGACTTTTAGAAATTTATGTCAATAGATGTAAGCATACTTGAATACTTTCATACAACCCTGTATTTTACCTACTATCTTTATATACATGCCACTATTTAGCTAATATTTAATTAAGATTAAAACATCCTTAAAACCAGTGAAATCACACTTCCAGAGATTATCATCCATAGACGGCCATGTATCTAATTCTTTGCGTGGACCTGTATATCATTTTATCTATATTCTCCAAACATATCTTAGTATACTAAATGTAGTTCAGCGTAAAAATGCATAACTCATTTAAAAATCACCTTTAAGCTACTTTCATTCATACTCAGTAAACCCTTAAGATTTCTTTTGTGTAGCTCTGTATATGATCTACAGCATTTATGCACACAACGTAATATGGAAAAATTTAGTTAAACTTAAAAACTCAAACACAACTAAAAATGCACTTCCAGCAATACCCTTACGATTTCTTTTGTGTAGCCCTGTATATGATCTACAGCCTTTATACACACAACGTAATATGGAAATATTTAATTAAACTTAAAACTCATATTGCAACTAAAAATGCACCTCTAGCAATCATCGCTAATGTACCGTATTTCCAATAAGGTAAAGTATCCGAAATCTTTTGTGTGCCCCTGTAAACACTATGCACTTTCTATGACACAGGAAGTAATTTTTTGTAAACCTCTGCAATAAAGTATGCATCACTTTAAATGCTATGAAAATCAAACTAAAACATAAAAGACATTAATAAAAGTTTTCTTCATTCTATTTAAAAATCCTATAATACATAATTGATTCAATGATATACCATGATAGGCAATGATTCTAGGTTGCCATGGCGATTAAGTCCTTTTAAGATAGATTCATATTACTTCCGTATTACTGAATTTAATATATGGTATTATAGTAAATTTTGTATTCATGCCTTTTTACCCAAGAGTGTAACACTTATTGCACCAAGATCTGAATATTTGTAAAACTAGTTAATACTATGCACGCACCTCATTTGCCACATTTGATATTGCAATTTCTAACTTGTTTAGGATATATAGTAGGCTTATCCTTACAAATATGATACAAATAAGCAAAAATTCAGTGACTTTTACTGGAACTGTATGTATACAGTTCCTGTAAAATTCTCTGAATTTTTTAAATGTTTCTAAAATTTGTTAAACTCAAAAGTGGAAGTTCTCCTTTACAGTGAAGATAGTTCCCAATGGTATTGATTAACAGCAAAAAAATCAAAATTTTTAGGATTGGCATTTTCGAAAAAAAATTTTTTTTTGAAAAAAAATTAATTTTTTTAAAAGGTTGCCACAAGAAAAGTTGAATACATTTTTCAAAATTGGGTATATCATTTTAAACAGAAGAATATTATCTTTAAAATAAAAAAAACTGCAACAAAATATCTTGCACCGTTCTAGAGATAGAGCACTTTAAAATTTTTATCGAAAATGCCGAATTGGAAATGGTGCCCAGGATGCCATCTTTGGCGGCCTGTATCTCGGGCCGGGAATTTTTTTGGGCAAAACCAAAATATACAAGTATCTTATTTTTTATTGAATTTTAACATATGTTCAATTCAAAAACTTCTGAGACTATGAAGGTAAGATTTTTTCTTTGGCTGCCTGAATTGACATGGATCATACACAATGAACATTGTGGCTATCACTTAGTCTTAACATGATTTGCCTAAAATAGGTGGTAATTTTCCTTACCGTTCCATCCTTAACGTCCCTTTTTTCCTATACTGTCCCATTTATTTATTTATTTATTTTTTTTTTTTTTAACCTTACCGTCCCTTCTTTAATACCCCTTTAAGACAATGTTATACCAAAATTTTGTACTAAAAATACTACATTGTTATTATTTCTTATTTGAATGTCCTGTTGGTACTATGCAAATTCATTATAAGTAAAAATTTCGAAGAAAATAAAAAGTTTTAGTGGTAAAATGGTAAGGAAAATTAAACTCGCAAAGGAAAATTAAACTCGCAAAGTTTAATTTTCCATAACATAAGTTTAACATAAACCTCAGTTAAATAAAAAAATTTTTCACTGCTGACCATTTTTTCTTTATTTTGAATCATTAATGCATTCGTCTATCAGATTTAAATGTTATTTTAGCAAGTTTAATTTCGCCAGATATAATTAAATAATATTATTATTTGAATGTTGTTTAATTAAATAAAATTTAATACGTGTCAATATTTTAAAAAATAATAATTTTTTATTTAAAATATTTTGCATGTAATTATCAATTAAATAAATTGGGTTGATCTATATTTTTTGTTATATTTTCTGACCATTATCAAGAATATATATGTGTGGCAGAAAGAAAAGTTTGCCCTTCTTTTCCGTAAAAAAAAAAAAAAAAAAAAAAAAACGGAAAGAAAGAAAAAAATATTCATATAAGAATTATAAAAGAAATTACCTTGATATCCGTGATTTAATATTTAAAAAAAAAAAAAAAAAAAATGCAAAATAAAATTCGAGTAAAAAAAAAAAATTATATTATACGTAAATTGTTAGCTGCATAAAGTTTCAAATTTAGGTTTTAGAGGAATGAGACTAATAAAAATAAAATTCATGGCAGCTTTTAATGGTTGTGCAGTTTAAAATTAATAAATAAATAAAAATAAATATCGCTATATATAAAAAAAAGTAATAAAATAAATTAGACTGACAGCGCCCTCTATCGCCTTAAAGAAATAGGAATCACTTATGCAACATAGAAATTTGTCACCATTTTAATAATTAATTTAAAAGCAACTAAGTTAAAAATTCAAGAATTTTTCTAATGAAACATTTAAGTTATTTACCGTCAAATCTTGATGGGCATTATCTAGTAGTGTTTTATTAAGCAAGATCCAATTCATCCTCAATTATTTGAAGTAACAGCTCTTAAGATAAAAAGGTAAAAAATAATTTCCCTTCCCCCATACACGTGCACGAGGGCTTTTAAGTAAAACAGACAATAAATGCCAACAAAGTAAAAAATAAAGAAGAAGAAGAAGAATATCCGTGCACTCAATAGTTTTTAGCAAGGGTATATGTGAAAATGCCACTAGAAATTTGAGATTTTTTTCAGTAATACTGTTCAACGCTAACGATAATATGGAACGCTCTCTTTATTGCATATAAACTTTTTAAAACCACCATACATCAATATCTGCCTAATTTTAAAATATAAAATTTTAGTATTATATGCAAAATAAAAGGAAAAAATACTCTTAGGGCGAAAGAACAAAGTCGTAAAATTTGAATATTAATAAATGGAAAACACTTTCTGTTTCATCTTACTTATATAATCCGATAATCGAAAGAGGAGACTACAAAAACCTATTTTTAAAACTATTTTAATAAGAGAAACTCTATCCTTCACCATTTTTGAGCCTTCGAGGCCAAAGGTATCAGATGATTATGCAAAGATTGCGAAAATATTTGACGGGAAGTCTCCGAATGCTTGATGAAAAATGTATATATGGGTTGTTCTCTACAATACTTGCAAATTTGGCCAGCAGTCTGACTTGAATGATGCATATGTAAATTTTCATAAAAATTAGATAAATGGTAAGAAATCAGACAATTATTGAAGATTTTAATAGCAACAGAAATTGTTTTAAAAATTTGACTTAACAAAAAAAAATAAAATAAAAATTTGTGGAAAAAATAAAATTAAAAATGTGAGGGAATGACAAGTGAGGGAATGATGAAATAAGACATTTTTACTAGTTGTAGGGGAAAAATGCAAAATTATGAAGAAATCCAAACTGTTTCCTTTAAGAGAAACACTTAATATATAATGTATGATAAAATTAAAATTTTTGATATTTACAAAAAAATGAATATTCTGTGTGAGGGAATGACTGCTAATAAAAACGCTTCCGGATATACTGACTAAAAAAAATTCTGTAAAATTAACAAAATCTTACACCACCAATTTATGTTGCTGGACTGACAAGTGCTCAAAATAGCTTCTTCTCTGTGAAGGATGCTAGATTGCTACTGCTTATTAGTGGTAGATATTTGAGATAATAGCAATGTGTGAGGGAATGATGGTCTAACATGGGGAAACATATAATTGATTGAGTAGACTATATAATAATAGTAAAAATTAATATTTTTATTATTTTTTGTAATGTATCAAATAAGAACTTTATTTTGCTTAGGGTATATTTAATTATTTTTATTTCTGGATGGAAAGAAATAGGCAATAAAATATGGTAGTACAGGTGGGGGAAAGGTGAGGGAATGATGTTTGCATGATATATATTATATTTTTAAATACTAAATTTATTTATTTTTAAATTTTACTTTCTGCCCCTAATAAACTATGTTTAGATCTTCTAATAAAAATAAAAATAAATAAAAATGTAATAAAATTAAGAGCATTTATATGGCTGGGAAGCACTTTTTGCACTATTGCAGAGAATAACCCATATATTACATTACATCCCGATGGCTTTAAAATTGCCTTCGAAGATACTACTTTGTTCACATTGCCATATAGAAAAGGTTTGTGTCTTTAAGAGGCGAATTTTGATTTGTGCTATTTCATATTTCATATGTTTATTGTAAACTCATTTCTCCATTTTTATTAAATATTATTTTTAGAAAAAATAAGCATTTACGATAACTGTTCGTATTTTTAAACAAGAAATGACTTTGAAAAATGTTATTTACCGAATCCAGGTACGGTTACGTTTATGTTGGTACGAAATAAATAAATGGAGATTTTATTTATGCATATTACGAACCGTTTAATTTATAACGAGATAATATAGTATGTATATGTATGTATAATTGGTGTTTAATATTGTGTCATCCCGCATTTGGTTCAGTGTTTCATAATTTCCCCATTTAATTTAAAATTGTGATCACCCCGTATTTAAGCTCACTCAGCCCTACCCTACCCAAGGAGATTCTATATCGGTGATCGACTGTTTAAAGAATAAATAAATAAAAGTCAAGCAAGTTTTAAATTTCATTAAGTAATCTTTCTAAAGATAACATAGTGTTTTATTAAAGCAAGGTCCAATTCGCCCTCAATTATTTGAACTAGCAGCTCTTTAGATAAAAAGGTGAAAAATGAATTTTCCGTCCCCCATACACTTGTGCGATGGTTTTAAAATTGCCTTCGAAGATACTACTTTTATTCACATTACCATATAGAAAAAGGTTTGTGTCTTTAAGAGGCAAATTTTGATTTGTGATATTTCACATTTCATATGTTTATTGTAAACTCATTTCTCCATTTTTAAAAATATTTTTTAGAAAAAATAAGCATTTGCAATAACTGTTCGTACTTTAAACGAGAAATGGCTTTGAGAAATGTTTTTTACCGAATGCAAGACAAGTTACATTTATGTTGGTACGAAATAAATTAATGGAGATTTTATTTATGTATATTATGAACCGTTAAATTTATAACGAGATAATATAGTCTATATACCAGGTGTTTCAAAAGTTTGGTGCGAAAGTAAAATGCTATAAAAAAGATATATGGGTGGGAGAGACATTTTATCGGACATTGGATTGAACGTGGAGGTCCAAACTCATGGCCACCCTGTTCTCCTGATATTGCACCTTGCGATTTTTTTTCTTTTGGAGGTTCATTAAGAATATCGTTTATAAGACAAAGATAACATCTGTGCGTGTGATCAAACAACGCATTAGCGAAGCCATTCATTTGGGTTCACCGGAAATTTTGAACGGTACATGGATTGACTTTGACTATCATCTTGATATCATGCGAGCAACTAAAGGATTTCATTTGCAGACACCCCGTATATTAACCATTCATCGCATCCTAAAAATTACGAAGAGTTAGCGATCTAGAATTAAAGCAATAATTAATCTATTAATTTCAGTTATTTTCAGTTCTCAGTTATGATCTAATTAAATAAAACCATGATTGTAATTACCGCTGCTTGATAATATTTAAGGAACGGAGTTTGACGACATTAATTCTTTTTCGGCTTTGCTTTGTGCGAATTTAAGTAATCTATTTTTCGCCAAATGCACATTTCCATTTTAATAAATTTAGCCACAAAAGCATTATGATCCGTTTTTACTTAACTTCTGCATCAGTGAATAATCTGCCCGGGCGTGCACGTGGTTTGCGCAAGTAGAAAGATTATGGGATTATACCGTCACGGTTGAAGGCATTTGAGTGACATATTGTCTAGAAGAATTCCCAGCTTAACTTTTATTACTTTTTTTCAATTTTTTAATCCCTGTTTCAGCTGGACATTTTTCAGTCTATAATTTAATTAAATAAGAATTACTTAAATTGCCGAAAGTTCAAAATATCTATTCATAAAATCTTTTTGTAACCTGGTTCGTTTACTTTTAATAAACTTTTTTCTAAGCTGATTAATTTTTTAACACTGTGACATATCTAATGATTGCAATTTTTCTGAACCATTTTTTTTTAACTTGCAGTTATTTGTACAAAAACAGTTTTTATGAATTATAATAAGAAATTTTAAAATTACTTTTAAATTTTTAATATTATTTTTGAAGTTGTAATAGATGCAAGGTTGAATGCAATTTTTTAAACAGCCAAGTGAAATTGTGACAATTTTATATTCATAGTTTTTCGTTATATGTCCTTTCTTAGGTTCTTGTTCCATTTCTCCGAATGTAGACCAATCATTTCCTAATCTACTTTCTGTCATTTACCGAAAATTACCCTCTGAGTAATTATTGAATCAGAAAAGGTTTAAAATTTGTGCAGTTATTTTATTTTATATTTCAAATATAAATTTACTCGAAATATGTTATATATTATCATCATTGAAATATATTATCAGTTCCATTTTTACTCTCCGATCGTTCAATTTTTTAATCAAAATCGCTTCAAAAATCGTTTATTTTTTTCAATTTTGCAATTTTTGTGTTGCCCATACTAATAGCGGGATAAAAAATCAAGCTGTTAAATACCCTGAAACAGTTATTTTCCATATTTACTTGACAATGTTAAGCATATCTCATATTTATGGATATATTAATGGGATAACATTAAAAAGACTTAGTTCTTTTTGTTTTCATAATGTTTAATTACTTAATAGTCACTTTGGAAAAATCAATTTTACTATTAAAGGTACACATATTTCAAGACAGACTTTAATACAATAAATCCAACTGGAGTGAAAAATTAGCCAGCGTAGAGGTCTGCACGGGCCCGGCCCGACTCAGAGAAAAAAAATTCGGCCCGGCCCGTACAAAAAAAAAAAAATATTGGCCCGGCCGGTAAAAAAGTTAAAAGTTCGGCCCGAACCCGGCCCGAAAAAAAGTTAAAATCTCGGCCCGAGCCCGGCCCAGACCGAATGAATTTCTACAAAACATTGATTTTTACGTCAGTTTAGTGAAAAGTTTGTCTCGTACGAGGAGTTCAAGCCAAAAATATTTATCTTAACTTTTCTTTTCATGTTTATAATCTTCATTTTTATAGTGCCGCAGGGTGCGATATTTATTTTTTTAATGAATCTCTATTTCTTGTATGTAAAGGTTTCAGTTATCATTAATATTATTAATCCATATTCCATGTATTGAAGTGTTAAAAATCTTAAAAATGCTATACTGTAAAATCTAAGATTGAATTGCATAGAAAATAAAAAGAAAAATTGCATTATAAACAAATCCCCTTCTTACCAAGTGTAAATGTGTTATATATTCTTTTCTTATGTAGTAGTATATTAATTTTGCATGGATCACACGTTCTTCAGTTTAAAACAACATTCCGTCATACACAGGTTCTTTTTCACACGTTTTACTATATTTTAATTTAACTATATTTTAATAAGTGTAGAAATCTACTCTTCTTTAAAAAGAATGAATTTGAATGTTTAGTCGTAGAATAATGGCAATTTAAAAATGTATGCATTTTTTGAAAAAAAAAAATTGTACCAATCCTAATTTTACTGACCTTTGAACGAACCAGGCTACGCCGAGACAATGATTTTCATACGGGTTGGGTCAAAACTACGAATGAAAATTTTGGGCCGTGAAGATTAGGAATGAAACAAGTACCCGGGTCTGTGCAGAAAAAATAAGTTAGGCCCGGCTCGGCCCGAACCTTCAGGAAAAAAGTAAGGCCCGAGCCTTCAGAAAAAAGTATGGCCCGGCCCCGGTCCGAGTGCCGTGAATGGAAATAGGCCCGAGCCCGGCTCGTGCAGATCTCTAAGCCAGGGCCAGTACTCGAACCTGGGAATTACAGTTGGGTCTATTGTATGAATTGTGTTTAAAGTCTGTCTTAATATACGTGTATATTTAATAATAATTTTAAAAAAAAATGGAATTTAGACGTTAATTTGTGCTTTTAAAATAAATTTTACTATTTTCAAAATCATTAGAGAAAATGATTTTTTTTTCCTTTTTATACTGCCGGTCACCATGCCTTGAATAAATTAAGGATAGCTGATATATTATTTGTGGATCTGAGTTTTCCTATGTTATATAGTGCATTACCTTGCAAAAATTATTATTATTTTTTTTTTTTTTAAGGAAGGTAGAAATTCCTATTTGAGATTTGGTAAATGATTGCGGGAGTTATATCTAATATGTGTACACAATAGTTGTCGTACCTTAATAAGTGGAAACTTCCAAAAATAATAGCTTTGTAAGATTCATGAGTATTCACAAAGAGTTATTTGCAACATTCATCACCCACAAGACTCATTAGGAAAGTTATTCAGCATGATTCATGTGTGTTATCCCTTTTATCTGAAGTAGACTCCAAAGAGAGGGAACTATTACTTGCAAACCCTAAATGGGAGACGAGGGTTTTCATCTCTTCCCGTATGAGGGATAATTAGATGCTTAGGAATAATTAGAATGATGCTCAGCCGTGTATGCCGGTTTCTCTGAGTATAGTACACCAATTATTACAGTATCGGTGTAACATAGCTGTTCAAGTAGTCCAGATGTATAACTTTCTAACTTGATAATTTAGCCACAGCCTTTCCATATATGTATCTTCCTTTCATGTACGTGGAGTATCCATGTTTATCCTGCTCTTATGTGGTCGAGATCGTATATATGTGAATAGTATTCAATATAATTCCTATTGTGGTCTTGCTTGTTTACATAGTTTGAATATTCTGAACTAGTTACAGATCCATGTCCTTCAAATGGGCTTATAAATTGTTGAAACGAGTCTGCGGAAACTATTGTCATAGTCTTGAGTCTCTTATGCTTAACCCTTAAATGCCTGATTTTTCAAAAATCATTGTAATAATGTTTTTCGGCTTTCATTTTTAAAATAAATCATGGAAAAAATACTTTAAAAAATCATATTTTGTTTTAAGTATGGTTTACGGCTAAAAAACAGTTTGTTACTAATCGGCAATACTGGTCTTTAATTGAAAAAGTAATTTTCATTGATAAAATTTTATAATATTAAACACACAAGAATTTTAGGAACTATAATTAGAAATAAATTTTACTTGCTCACTGCAGAACAAAATAGGATATTTCGCAAGCTTCCAAACAAAACAAAAAGAACAAGTAGCAACAATTGAAAAAATGAATCTATCTTTATTCTTAAACAGCACAAGTGTTGCCATCTACATGTTGAAAATCGATTTAATAATATTTTCAGAATGTATTTTATTGGCAACATTAGGCATTATAGCTTCAATATTATTCTAATAGTATTTTAGAGTCTAAATTGGGTATGTTGCCGAAAAGCAACACCCGGCATTTAAGGGTTAACTCATTACTGCGTCATTTTAGTTTGGTATTATCTCAATGGTGAGGAAAAAAAAAAAAAAGACAAATATTATTTTTTAGATGCTATTTAAAATTTTTCGTCAAAAGTATGAACTTTTTTTTGTTTATGAGGGTAGTAGAACGAAACTACAGTTTATCTATTAGTCCACTGTGATTTATAAAAGACCGCATTTATCTGACAATATTTTACTTTTATCTTTGAGTATTTAAGACAAACGCACCAGTAACTGGCCACTTAAGGGCATTTATCTAATTATTATTGAAGTATTAGTGAATACTAAAAGATGTATATTTTTTATAACCTAGTCCTAACCTTCATGTACCAGAATAAACATTCAACGTTTCAAAATATATTCTTAGAAAAAAGAAAAAAAAATCTTACCTTCCTCTAATGCTCCATTAGTGGGCCTAGTAAATTTCTGATGCATCAATCTTTAAGTTTTTGGCTTATCTAAAAAATTATTTACAATGTAATGGAGTATGTACAGTAGTTGAATTTAAAATAAAACGTAATATTAAAGAAACATTGTTTTATATAAAAACTTATCTCTTAATGGAATCTCTAAGAATTTGCCAAAAAATCTGTTTTTGAAGACACTTTGGAAAATGAACAAATGCACCAATAGAAAAAAACAATTATTACAAACAGTTTATGGAAAGTTAACGTTTAAGATGTTAGTCAATCAGATTTGTTTTAGCTGTTTTTCAGAAATGCATTTTGGGCTTGTTTTTAAACTTAAAAATATAGTTGCTCACTATTGAGATGTGGCCCACTATAGGTGCAGTTACCTTACTTATAAAAATTATTATTATTATTATTATTATTTTTATCGTTAATGACTGAAACACACTCCTACGTTTTTGTGAAACCAAACTTAAGGTATTAATGCCATTAAGTTGAGAATATTGGTCTCATTTGATACATATGATTCTTTTGGGTATGCAACAATTCGCGTGGAAATGCATTGCACATGGGGGGGAAATATATCATTTATAACAGTTCTCAAACATTTGGTTACGTAACCTACCTTATAGTATTAAATATTATCGCGGCCTACATAATATGTAGATATATGGCAACTTCTGTATTTAATCTATCCTACGGAAAGCACGAACTTGCGTATAAAGCATATACTCGTGAGCAGTAATCGATAATCCTAATGAGAAGGTTGAATAATCAAACAAGAAAACCTCCTTTTACTATGCATAGGGAAAAATAGTCTCATATAATGAATGCATTATAAAAGATACAGTTTAAAAATCAGTGCAACTTTTAATATCGCTTTGAGCTGACAAGTATCGACAGTCTACATAGCTTTCAACAGACTTGTATAAAACCAAAAACTTTCTGCGCACGCAAATATTGCATTAAAAACTTTCTGCAAATTTATTTAATGTTTAATAAAGTAATGTGTTATATTATTTTGACGATATTAATTAAAGACAGTAGTTTTACAGTAATTACCATTTAAATTAAAAATTAATTGATATTAAAGAATAATTATTTTAGTTAAAAAATAATAAAGCTAAAAATCCATGATAAGAAAAGATGAATTCTTATCAATTATTTTGTCAATGCATTTAGAAACAGCCCAATCCTTAATATTGTAACCTCTTTACACGCCAGTAACTTTGTTCATAGAAATAATACAGCATTGCTTCTACAACAACTGAATCACATTTTATAGGGAGAAGTCTATACGTAGGTATTATCATAAAAGAGACTAATGCAGGTATGAAAGCGCACTAAAGCCATTTTGGTGCACCTTTGGAGCAGCAAAAATCTAATTTTGTAGCAGCAAAAATCTAATTTTGTTGCAAAAAATTAAAATTCTGTTTTTGGAGCAGACCGACATTTTAATGCTAAGAAACTCCTAAAAATTAAAATGATTGCTATCTTGGAAATATTTTCACATTTGAAAGAATAATTACTCGGATAAAATTTCTCTACACATTTTGCTAACTCTGGGCATTCTAAACGACAATTGGGTACAGATTGCAATAATGGAAAATTAGCAGCAGGAAGAAAAAAAAAAAACAGTTTATTTGGCTTTTAAAAATATTATTTTAGAGCAGTAATTTTAACTAATCAAAGAAAAGCCTATGAATACAATATACAGGACTCCCACTCAACTTTTGTAGTAAAAATTGGTAAAAGGGAACCATTTTTTTTTTCTTTTAAGGGACGAAAAAAGACTATATATGTCGCATAAAAAGGAACCTTTTGAAACCTAAATTCAGCAAATCACAAAATAAAATAAACAATATCTCCTCAACCATATCACGAAATTAGCGTGTTTTTCGCGACCCTTTGGCAAACTTCACGTGATTTCACGATCTCTTACCAAAATTGGAGTGTTTTTTGCGATCTTTTACCGAAATTCGAGTGCCTTTCGCTATCTTTTGAAGAAATTTGCTGATTTTCGCGATCTTTTGAATAAATTCGCGTATTTTTGCGATCTTTTGAGAAAATTTGCGTGTTTTTCGCAATCTTTAAACTAAATTCGCATATTTTTCGGGATCTTTTGGCGAAATTCGCGTGTTTTTCGCGATCTTTGAACAAATTCGCTTGTTTTCCGCGATCTTTGGACGAAATTTGCGTTTTTCGCGATCTTCTGACAAAACTTTCGATCGTTTGAAGAAATTTACAGAGGTTTTGACCGCGTTTTCTTTTTTTCACAAAACTAGCTATCCTTCGCGAAAATTCACGTTTTTTTTTCGTGATTTTTTGAAGGAATTCGTGTGTTTTTCGCGATCTTTCGACGAAATTTGCGCGTTTTTCCTGGAATTTTGACGAAATTCGCGTTTTTTGCAATCTTTTGACGAAATGCGGGTTTTTTCAGCGATCTTTTCACGAAATTAGTGGTTTTTTCGCTATCCTTTGACGGAATTCGCGCTTTTCTCACGGCCCTTTGACGTAATTTGTGTTTCTTTCGCGATCCTTTGTCGAAATTAATTTTTTGCCGCGATTCTTTTACGAAATTTGCGTTTTTTTCGCGATCCTTTGACAAAATTCGGGCTTTTTCCGCTATGCTTTTACGAAATTATTTGTTTTTCTAGCGCCTCTTTGCGTTTTTTCTGAGCTTTCTTTGACGAAATGATCTTTTTTTTTTTTTTTTTCCAGGATCCTTTGAAGAAATTCGCGTTCTTTCCGCGATGCTTTGAGAAAAAGAGTGGTTTTTTTCTGCGAACGATTGACGAAATTGTTTTTTTTTTTTTTCGGCGGCCATTTGTTGAAATTCGCAATATTTTTTTATGCCTGAATTTTCGGGTTGATGGCCGATTTTTTTTAATTTTTGGAACCGAATGCCTTAAATTTTCGGAAAATTCGGAACAGAATCACCCCTGGCAAACAATAAATAAATCGTACATAAAATTGGGAAATATTTTTAACATTTCGGTATTAAAAAAAAAAAAAGTTACAAGACTAAAAATACTTTTTTTTTCCAAGAAAATTTTCCGCAAAGTTCCGAATTTTGCGGAAAACCTTCCGCGCACGGCGTGCGCGCGTGCGTCTATATTATACAACTCTGGCTTTCAAACGCATCAAACTGATCTTTATACAAAGTTAGGGTTAACACTGACTTTTCTCACATTTATATGTGTATATTTTTTCTCTTCAAATTTGTCCTATTGTTTTTATCACAATTTTACTGAGGGAAAATTGCCAATGCATTTTTGAAAATCTCATCGATTGTACCAGACACACTAAAACATCGCATGCGACTCATCATAGTTTTGGAATTGCTGACATATTATGTAAAATGCAGTAAAAGGTTAAAGTTTTGTCAAAAACAAACAAAAAAAAAAACTGATGCAGCATCTTTATGATTGTAAATGTTCTCGTTATGTTTCAGATATCACGTTATACTTTTACATATCTTCAGTAGATTTGATTTGAAAGAAAAATTCTCATTATAATACGTAATATTTGGTGGAATGCGGCAAATAAAAAGTACTTTTAATTTAATATAAGAGGCTACAAATGTCTTTTTTAAATAACACAAGTAATTTGTAAATTATGATAAACAACTTCAATAAACTTATGTTAAGAAATCACGTAAATACCGTTATATCGAGGTCATTCCTATGTATCTCCGATCTAAGCTGAGTTCGGACAGATTTTTTCAATAAAATATGTTTAAATCGAGGAAGTCATTAAAGAAGAAGATATTACTGAATCGTAATCATTAACCTTTTGACTACGGGTCGGGGCATATACGTCCCAGCGAACTATTCGCTTAATTCTACGTACCCCTTAAAAAAAAAAAATCTGTCATACGCTTATACTAGGATATTTTCAAGAGAAAGGTGCTACAAAGGAAATTTTTTTTAAATTGTGATATGATTGAATATAAAAATATCCATCAGTCTTCAGCCGTAATCAAAGGGTTAAATATTATATATATATTTTTTATAATTAAACAGGCTACACATTTCTTTTTTGAATAACGCAATAAGATTGTGATAAATAACTTCAATAAACCTAAGAAATCACGTAAATACCGTTATATCGAGGTCATTCTTATCTCAGATTTAAGCGGAGTCCGGCCATGTCATTTAAATAAGATATCTTTCAATAAAATTTACAGCAAAAACTTTCACTTCAAATTTCTTCAAATGTAATTTTTGCTACTTAACATGTTCTTCCACTTAGCTCTTCAATTATAAATATATAAAGAAATCGGGAAATTTCATTTTGGTTTTATTTTAACTTCCTTTCTAAAATGCAAAACTCAATTGAAGAGCTTAGTGGAAGAACTTGTTATGTTACATTTTCTTAAAAATTATTTCATTTTATGGATTAAGACATTTTGAGGTATTCTATCATATTGTAAAAATAAAATACTTGGATTCTCATTATTCTTGAAGACCTGAGAGATTACCCATTAACATTTTATTCTTTAATATTAAATGATTTAAATAATGTGTATAATTTTTAATATTTAAAAATTAAATGTTAATACCTATTCCGGAGAATGTTTAGTACCTCTTGTTAAAATATCGAACATATGGAATCTGAAAGAATATAAATCAATAAAATTTAGAACGAAATCTTTTATTTCAGTTTTTCAAAATTTAATTTTTTTTTACATAACACGTTCTTTTATTAAGCTCTTTAATTATTCCTGTGAAACGTGTCAAAGTCTTGGAAATTGATATAGATATGCTCAGTTGAAGAATTTTTTAATAATAAAATCTTAAAACTAGAGTACAAAATACTTATTTCTTTAAAGATATAACATTATAGCTCATACGGGCATATTTGTATTAGGTTATTTCTATATTTCTTTTGATTTAAAAAAGTTTTATAGTTCATAAAAGGAAGAAATCATTTCTTGTATAATATTTTAAGAGACATCCACTACAGAATCAGTAATGTGTTTTTTAATCTCATATCTGAACTCCTTTAAGAACTCTTTCGGTAAACAAAATTTTATTAAATAATACTTGTAAAGCATCGCATGTTGGCATCATAAGCTCCAAAGTGCCTATTTTGATATTGACTTATCGGTCACTTGTAAGCAACTGATAAAAGGCTTACTGTTCAGGTGTTTTATCAGCGTTGCATATATTTTTCTTTTTATCTTTATCGTGAAATGAGGTTGGCATTAGGAATGAAAAAAATTGTTTGAATCTACCGTACATTTTTTATAAATATTTATATTTCTATAAATCGAGTATTATCTGAATCAGCTGTCCTTACTGCCAATAAAGTATTAAAGTTTGGTTATTTATGTAAGGGGAAATATTTTGGCAACTTAAATATAGAAAAACAATTTAACAGTGAAGAAAGGTGTTGTTAAATCAGATATAAAAACCACTTTAACAGATATATTTTACCATGATTTGTGAGTATGGGTCCGCAGCCTAATGTTAATTGACCAGCTTTATTGACATTACGGAGCAATTATCTCGGTCAATACGTCAGATGTGTTGCAATTCGAATTATATGCATATAACAATAATAAACCATTGAAAGTAATATATAGGAAAATATATTTATAGAATATAGATTTTAGGATTTCGTTATAAAAAATACTATAATCAAATAAAAAATGGATAAAAATATAGTCCTATGACATTTTTATTATCCAAATGTTTTTACATGTTACGAAACATAATTTTTAAACACACGAATTCATTGCTGTCAAAATAGATTAAAATATTTTGAAGAACAAATATATTTTACAGCTGAATGAGTAACAGGAATTAGAGATCGTAATGAAATACAAACAGTTTCCCCTAACAAACGTTTAAGCGATATTCTACGAATAGGATTTCATCTTCGAAAACACCACTAACATTGTGTAACATAGGGTGTGCACGGAAACTGCTGGGTCCGGTACAGATATGGAATGTGACCCCCTCCCCCCCAGCATGCCCTGTATATACAAAAACTGACCATCACGGTCCCCTTTTCGGCACAGGATCTGGTACAACTATACCTCTTACACCTCCTACCCTATGCACGCCGTTGACTGTAAACAATAATGGTCGCGGGGTATGTCATATTAATTTGATTCCTCCGCATGAATTATTTTATAATTAATAACCTAGTTCGTAATCTTCTTTAAACTTAATTGTCTTATTGAATTATCCATTACTGTATTCATAATCGGTTTCGATATTTGTTAATAACTTATTTGCTTGTAAATATCGCATTCAGCGAGGTGAAACGTAGCAATTGCAATATCAAAGGTTTACCAATGTTACATTCTGATTAATCAATCATCATTCCTTTGGTTCTTATGCAACTCTACGCTATGACATGATTTGCCTCCAGCGAGGCTATTTTCATATCTGCAATTTGTGGCGAAATCTAATTTTCACCGGACTCAATAACTATAGCTTGGTGTTTGACCACCATAACTAATAAGCGGACAACGTTATTCCAATATTAGTTCTCGTTCAGCTCGCCTTCCCGTCTCTATCCTATCACTTATCGTGTTTCGAGCCTGATTGGATAAAGTCCAGAACTCTCCTTCGAATAAAGACTGCCCAAGCGTAAGGCCAGCATACGGGCCTCGGTATATCTGGACCTTTATATGTGAACTGTTCCAGAACAAGCTTTGAATTATTACTTAATTAAAGCTAACTGGATTAAGGTCGTTGAAGAAGAATTTATCTCGAGATTAAACATTTGATACGTCGAAACAGTTTATGCATGGCATGCAGAATGATTCTTTTTAATAACAGATTACAATGTTAATATTCGAGGGATTGTTTGTTTAAAATATAGTGCTACTAGTGAAATAATTTTAGGCATTGGAATTTCTTTTTCGTTAAAAATTTAATATGGGGTGTAAAATTAATTCAAGAAGATTATTATTTTTTTTTTTTTGGGGGGGGGGGGGGGAGAGCGGGTTTGGAATAGAAACAATAAGCATAAGTACATTAGTCCTCGTTATATTGCATCAGAGTACCGAATGGGTGCGGTTGGGACATCACCCGACTCCTATTTCTATTTCAAGTTATTCTGAACTCTAAGCCCACCCCAAACTCTTAAATGACAGAAAATTAATCCAATTTTAGTGAAATTATATAAAAGTAGTCTACAATTTTTAATATCAATTTTATATTTTATGTAGAAAAATGAACTCGTTAATGTTCAAATCTATAGTTTTCTGTTGTCGTTGTTGTTTCTCAAAAAAAATATCTGCAGTTTCTTTTGAAAGATCGGATCAAACTGAATGCGACTCGCAAGACTCAAAACATGGCCTGAGCCTGAGGCTATAAGGGACAACTTGACTCGAATCCGATCTGCAGCAAGGAACTGAAGTAAACACGACCCATGAAAAAAAATTAATGCGGACCTGACCCCAACCGCAGGTTGTATTGGGTAGAGTTTGGGTAGAATATTAGGTTACCCAAGCCTATGAAGGACTCTTATATCTCTTAAACGTCCCTTAGACAACACCCTGGATTACTATTTTTGATTCTGTTTCGCAGTTCATAGTTTTACATTCGATTTAATGTGTCTTAACTTTAACTGATGTCACAGAAATTGTCACACAACTAGTGTGAAGCGGTCTGTGAGACTGCTCCATCGAAAGATGAATAAAAGCCGCGATTAGCTCATAGGATGTTGTTTTTGTACTAAACTTTTTGTACAGTAGTGTTATAATTAAAATTCACCTATTGAAAAGTCTCTGGTGTTAGTACTAAAGTTCCAAACGAAACAAAATTTCAGTAGTGTTTGTAGATAAACTGAAATTTGCAAGTTAAGCTGTAAAAATTGAAAAAAGCACCGGTTTGTGAGACCGGTAACATCAGTTAAAGGTTAATTATATATTACATTAACACCAACATCTTCTATCCACAACGATTCTATTTTCAGCTCTTCAAAGCAAGGTTTACCTTTTTCAGAAAAAAACTGTGGAAAATTCTTATTTCGTTCTATCTTTGCTCTTTATTCTCTATTATGCTGCAATGCATTCAGATAGACTTAGTTATATTTGTAGGCAGGAACAAAATGAGAAAAAAGACTCATCACAAATAACACACTAAATAAGCTCGGAGAAAAAAAAGAAAGGGAAATCTATCAGTGTGAACAAAGCTATGTTTTTCTTCGAGTCACAAAAGGCATTTGCTTTCCAGTTTCTGTTAGTAGAAGGAGGAACAGCTAAAGTAGCTTTGATTGAATAATTATGCAAAGCAGGTGCCTCGTAGTTCATTAAAGCTATTGTTAGCTTTGCTGCAGAAATCGCCCTTTTCAGTTCGTACGCGGAAGCTTCTTTGGGAAAAAATGATAATGTCTCTGTCTCTTTATTCAGAAAATATTTATTGTATGGTTGCTATAGACAACGTTGAGTGCCACGTTTCTTTCACAAATACATGTGGAAAATAATAAACATTTGTTGGTGACCAGCATTCCCTCTGAAAATCGCTAAATTTGAGAGAAACTTGTAAGTTAAGAGACTACACTAATCTCGGAAAAAACGGTCAAATTAATGTTAATCCTCTGGCGGCATTGTTTTCAGATTTCTCGCTCGCAATTTTATATTTTTAAATGATTTTTGTATAGGGTACCTGAAGTCGATAACTTTTATTCTTTTACTGTGCGTTTGTACTTTTTCGATTTTGGTTAGTATTTTTATATATGAGGATAGTTTCGGTTTTAACCGGTTCCAAAAGTGAAAGTATCCGCATGTAAAAAAAAAAAAACAAAAACAATAACTCAGATCTTAAAAGTACAAACGCACAATAAAAGTTATAGACCTTAGGTACCCAATGCAAATAAATAAATAAATAAATAAAAATAAATGAAAAATAAATAAATAAATAAATAAATATATCATTTATACATATAAAAATGTGAGCGAGAAATCTGTAAAAAACACTCCTATAGTATTAATATTAGCTTGGGCGTTTTTTTCCATGATTAGTGTAGGCCAGGTCTGTCCAACGCGGTACCCGTGGGCGTCATGGCGCAATTGGAATGTTTTTTTTTTTTGTTTTTTTTTGTTTTGTTTTGTTTTGTTTTGGCGCCCTTTCTAATATTTTTTCTTACTAGGAGTTTTTTTAAAATAAAAATTCATTTTAAAAGGTGCTTTAAATAGTGTTCCACGTATATTTTGTTATTACAAGCGGTATTAAATTTTTCCGCCTTTCTCTACAATTGTTTTTAGAATTGTTTTATCTCAGAAAAATTAATTCTAAATTTACTATGATTTATGTATTTTTTCGATACTATATTTCATATTGATACCTGCATAGTAGACCTTACGGCTTACACTGTAGTATTTCTGTGCGTCTTACAAGGTGTCTGCATATCGTTATCCCCTACCAGGGCTTGGCCTCGTTTTTAACCCAGAAATTCCGAATTCATACCGTAAATTTCAAATAATAATTTTTTGATTTATTTAATGACAGATATTTCGAGATTACTTGAAGCAAAATTTCTGAGTTCTGAATTCCCGGTATTTATTTCGGAAATCCTGAATAGAAAAGAAAAGTGACAACCCTACGCTCCTACTATAGTGAATTCTATGTTTCCAGTTGTGTAAACAATGGCGCCCTATAATATTTTCCACTAGGTGAGGTGTGCCCGCGCTTAATGAAAGCTTGGGCCGCCTATAAGAATCTATAATATATGTTATTTAAAATACAGGGTTTCTGTATATACATGTACATATGTGAAAAATATAAAATTTAAATGCAAAGAAGGTGATTTGTATAAAAACCGATATTTCTCAGATTATTACTTCGTTTATGTTGACAGTAATGCTGTTGTTAAAATATTTATTTAAAGAACGGAAAATAAGATTACAAGAAAACTACTTTTTAAACTTTAATCTAAAAACCTATCCATTTTCCCAAAGTTACGTATTTTCGGATTTTCGTAATGCTTTGCAAACACCATGCATTTAATTTGGATTAAGCAAATGGCCTTCCAAAGTGAAGGACAGAATTCAAAATTTCTTCTGTGCAAGAATGTTCGTTTGTTATTATTGTTGTTGTGAAAAATAGTTTTTAGGTTTGTTCGTAATTATATAAATACGTAGCACCTATAGTCGTCGCCTGGTCCGCCCGTCTATCTGTCCGTCTGTCCGCATATAACTGCGCAAAAACTACCCAACTGAATGGTTTGAAATTTAATATATATATATATATATAATCGTTGCAGAATTCTGTCATTTCAAATTTTATGAAAATCGAATCAAAACTTAAAAAAATATTAATAAAAGTTTCCTTCATTCTATTAAATCGTATCATACGTAATTAATTCAGTGATATCCCATGATAAATAATGATTCTCGGTTGCCATGGTGATTACGTCCTATTTAAGATGGAGTCATATTATTTCCGTGTTACTGAATTTAATATGTATAATCGTAATAAGTTTGTATTCATGCATTTTTCAATAAGAGTGTAACAGCTATTGCATCAAGATTTGAATATTTATAAAACTAGTTATAGTACGAACGCACCTCATTTGTCACGTCTGAAATACAATCTCCGACTTGTTAAAATTTGAGATGAGTTGATATAAACGGAAGGCGTTGTACACTAATCACCAGTCTGTGACTATTGGGATATTGGGATCTTCAGATATTCTAATTATTTATATATACATATATATATATATATATATATATATATATATATATATATATATGTATGTGTGTGTGAGTGCGCATGTTTACGTGAAAATTTATCAAAATATTAGACGAGAAGAAATAAATGGACTGCGCTGTGCACTATCCAAGAATCTGCAAATATTGAAATTTATAGATATTCTGATTATCTGAAATACGTTTATTATAACGTAAGAATGTACGCAATTTTCACATTGTATTGTATGAAAGTAGCTTGAAAACCCGTTTTATTTCCATTTCTCTTTGATTTTTATTTTTTAATTTATATGATTTGATTTTAGCTTATCGTCGCATAAATGAAACAGCATCTTTTCTCTCATTTTGTTATTTATGGATAAAATGTTGTAAACTTGGTTTGCGCCAGGGTTGTAGTGGGTAGCTGCCCGGGTACCCACCAGCTACCCGCCCGGGCTGGGGTTTTTTTTTATAAAGAAAACCCGGGTTTTTTACAACCCAGGTTTGCGCAGTACGTAGTTTATATGAAATTATATATCCACATCCATAAACTTTTGTTGCTTTTAAAATCTTCTAAATATCATTTAAATTGACGCAAGAAAAATTTGAGATTTGCCATTTTTCTTTAAAAGGGCAAAGTTATGCTATTATTTTCACCCTAAAAATGTAAGCTCTTTTCACAATTACGTGCAATTTGAATGAAATGCTTTTGTAAAAATTATGACGCTTACCATTGCGGGGTTAATTCAAGTTATTCTAAAGCAAAATAACATTTTAATTATTTAAACATCTATTTATTAATATTTTAAACAACACTTATCAGACAAATAATTATAAACTTTAAATTTAATTTTAATATGTTTTTCCTATTGTGTTTATTTAATTATAAAAATTAATTTTCCGAATTTATAGAAGAAAAAAGCAAAATAACATTTTATTTATTTAAACACTTATTTAGTAATGTTTTAAACTGCACTTATAAGACAAATAATTATAAACTTTAAATTTAATTTTACTACGTTTTTCCTGCTGTGTTTATTTAGTTACAAAAATTAATTTTCCAAATTTATAGAGGAAAAAAGTAATTTCCTATACAATTATTTGTATCGCACAGTATTCCAGATAAGTCTAAATAAATATATATTTTTTGTTGTGAATAAAATGTATGCAGAAATGCTTTGTAAAACATTGCGAATATTTTTTAACGATATTAGACGAATATTTGCAGTGAAATTTAAACTCAATCTAAATTTGTCATAAATTAAACTCAGCATAATCTGTTCATCGGACGGAACTTTTCTATTTATTCCTAAGAAAACTTGGGTCATGTATAGTTGCCATGTGCTCCGATTTTCAGGGGCTCCAAGACCTGTCCCGCGTAACCACTGTGCGGGACGCCAAAAATCCCGATTTTTTTTTTTTTTTTTTTTTTTTTTTTTGTTCAACACATTATTATTATTATTATTATTTTGACCATTTTTTCAAAAACAGTAAAATCCCTGAAACCTGTGCAGACAGAACGTATGAATAACGGAAAAGGCTTTATATTCCCTTACAAAGAAGTACCATGCCGATTTATCTGACTAGACCTCTTTTAAAACGGAAGTTTTAGCAGTTCCTAGAGATTCTGTTTTCACAACTTTTGCTGTGCTTGGTTCTGTAAACCCTGTGCAAACAGAACGTATCAATAACGGAAAAGGCTTTATATTCCCTTACAAAGAAATACCATACCGATTTATCTGACTAGACGGAAACCTCTCTAAAACGGAAGTTTTAGCAGTTCCTAGAGATTCCGTTTTCACAACTTTTACTGTGCTTGGTTCAGTAAACTCTGTGCAAACGGAATGTCTCAATAACGGAAAAGGCCTATATTCCCTTACAAAGAAATACCATACCTATTTATCTGCCTTGACGGAAATCTCTCTAAAACGGAAGTTATTCTGTGTTCGCAATTTTTGCTGTGCTTGGTTGTATACCCTGTGCACACGGAACGTATCAATAACGGAAAAGGCTTTATATTCCCTTATAAAGAAATACCATACCAATTTATCTGCCTAGACGGAAACCTCTCTAAAATGGAAGTTTTAGCAGTTCCTAGAGATTCAGTTTTCACAGCTTTTGCTGTGCAGTTGGTTCAGTAAAGCCTGTGCAAATGGAACCTGTTTATAACGGAATTATGTCTTTAATGTAAAAATTTCATCGTCCCTACGATAGGAATATATTTGCTAAATTGTAATTTTGTTTAAGTCCATAGCGATTCCGCTTTCACCAGTTTTATTGTATAAGATTGCTGCGTTTATTTTGTATATTAAAATCTGCGAAGACGGAATCGCCACGACAAGAAAAAAATTCCGTTCTAAACACGTGTTCGTCTTAACAGGTATAATTAATTGTATGGTAGTCCTAACGTAGGGACAATAATATTTTTATTTTTACGACAAGATTCCGTTATAGACAGGTTCCGTTTTCATAGGGTTTACTGTATATTTATATCGAGATTTAGAAACCGACGTCTCGCTTATTTTATATCCCTCTCCCGCTTTTTGTGACATTGCACCTGGCAACACTAGTCATGAGTTACAGGTCCCAAATCAAAAATCGATTGAATAACTTTTCTTGGAAGAAAAAGTAACTTTTCCTGGTTTCCTTTTCCGTAACCTGTATGTTGAGTTTCTGCCACTGGCGCCTCTATTCATTTTATGCTCGGGGCACTTGGTCTGTGAACTAACTCCTCCCACTCCAAATGTGACTCCGTCTGGACTTGGGTTTTATTTGGCTAAAGTTTTAAGTTTTTTATTATATCGGGCTGCTCGAAGAATGGAAGCTGAGGTTGAAGATTATCTGCTCTGAGAAGTTGGGAAAAAAAAAATAGATATCTTCTGTGTGTGGGACAGCTGACATCCAGATTGAAGATGCCCTTTCTTTATGTTATCATTTCTTTGGCACAAAATTGAACCTCTTTACACGTGAAACGTCTTCCATAAACTCTTAGCGTGGCCTTGCACTGTTTACAGTCTACAAGGGCTTCTAAGTTCATTGACAACGTTTTGTGTACAGTGAAAGTGCTGCTCTCAAGGTTATTTCTGGAAATTTCACAGCTTCAGCGCCTTGCTAAGAGATGAACGTGTGGCCTAGTTAGAAGAATGATAGATGGCGAGTGGGATTAATGCGGTGCCATATGCAGGAATATTTTTCTAAAGTAATTATTGACTTCCCCTTTTATTAAATGTGGAAGCTTGCTTTATAATGGAGATTTTTAAATCGTTTTGGTTTTTTTATTAGTCTTATTTTATAACACTTAATTTTAATTATTTATTAGCACAGGAAACTTTTTTTAGAAGAGCATTATGGAAGATTTCATGTTTAGCTGCTTAAAAATACAATGCTTCCGGGATATTATTTTTTCTTGTATTATCTTATGAGTTTATGTTAAAGCTTACATCGTTTAAGCTGAATAAAATAAAGTGATTAAATAAAATGAATAATCAAGTAATAATAGTAATAATAAAATGGATGTGATTATTGAGATCGTTTTTTTTTTCTTTAAAATATTGATAAATAAAGATTATAAACAACCTTTTCTTTATTATTTTCAGACAGACGATGATCGGGACTCAGGAACTGAATCCGATGATGAAGGTGCTGAAATCGAAGAGCTCCAGAAATGTAAGACAATTTTCTCTTTAGTTTGTAATTTTTATGTTTATCTCTACAGTATAAAATTCTTATTCTGCAATATGCATATCCTTATTTTGAACTTTTTTAAAGAATTGCAAAATGTAAACTCTGCAAGCTTGTAAAATTCTTATTTCAAAGATGGTCAAGCAAATGAACGAAATTTTAAAGTATGAAGTGCGTTTTTTCAAGCATTGCTAAATTGCCCTATATACCGGCTGTTCCATAAATTTATTAACTTTTCAAAACATTCATGAAAATATAAAGAACCAGAACAATTTCTTGTGGTTTGAAGGAAGCTTTTTCTAAGAAAAAAAAAAAGGGCGGGGTGTGTGCATTTATTTATTTTAATATAATTTTTTTAAATTTAAAATACAGAGTACCCTCAATAAAGGTATAGGCAATTTAAATTAGATTGAATCAAGTATTTCTAAATGAAGCGCAGCAGGTTAGGTTGCGTCTATGAAATTCAGATAACTTATACAGACTTGCCAACTGCTACGAAAAAATCGTAGTTGCTACGATTTGGACCTATAAACTACGATGCTACGAAAATCGGTCTTAAACTACGATTTTTTGCAAAAAACACAAATGCATTTTTACTTTCTAGTTGCGATTTTTATCCCGCGCAGCATATTTTTCAGGAGTGATTCTGTTCCGAAATTTCCAAAATTTCAAAGTATTCATTTCCGAAAGTTTTAAAAAATTGGCCATTAGTCCGAAAATTCGGACATTAAAAAAATGCTCATGGAAAAAAAAATCTGAGCTGCAAAACAAACTTCTTAACATAAAACACTTTTTATGTATATTAACCACGAGGGAATCGTGTTTCTGTAAATATTTATACAGGAATTCCCTTCCTTAGAAACAAGGGTGTCATTTTAAGAATTTCTGGAGGGGGGGGGGGGGGGGGGGGTCTTTGAGGGGCAAGGTTTGAAATAGTGTGCAAAATTGCACGATTTGCGATAAACTATCACGAATTTAGACAAATGACTGAGTAAAAAGAAAATCCATTTCGTCAATTGACCGCAGAAGAAAATAAATTCCGCCAAAGGATCGTGGTAAAAACGTGAATATTGTCAAAATATCGCAGAAAAAAAACAAGAATTTCGTCAAAAGATCAGTAAGAAAAGGCAAATTTCATCGAAAGATCAGTAAGAAAATGCAAATTTCACCGAAAGATCGCAGAAAGAAAACACTAATTTCGTCAAAGGATTGTGGTAAAAAATGAGAATTTCGTTAAAAGTTCATGGTAAAAAGTGCGGATTTTAGCAAAGAATCGTGATAGAAAAATGTGAATTACGATTGTGCAAAAAAATTGTGAATATCCTGAAATGATCAAGGCAAAAAAATCGCGAATTTTGTCAAAATTTACTGCACTGGGCTAAAAAATTGGAACCAGGCTCCTTTTACAAATGTAAAAAAAAAAAAAAAAAAAAAAAAAAAAACGCTGCGAAATGAAAAGAACCTCTAAAAATCGTATAAAAATTTTCAGAGGAAAAAATTTACTATATTGAGTTGAAAGACTGAAACCTTATTCCTTTTACGAATGTCAAAAGATGACTGCGAAACACGAAAAACCAACCAACTAACCAACCTCCAGATTAATTTTAATTTTGTGTGCTACGATTTCTCATTTTCAAAGGTTGGCAGGTCTGCTTATAGTATCACTGATAAAAGTAGAAAAAATAATAAATGCTGTAAAAGATAATTACTACAAGTGAATTTTATTTCTATTATATTTATCTCATTGCGAATAATACTGACACCTATATACACTGCGACTGCAGCAATGGTTAGCAACACTGTGGAACAGCCCAGTGGAAAATTTGAGCCAATTTGGGACGGTTGAGGCGTTTAACACATCGACGACCGATGTGGCTTCAAGCTTATTCATTGCTCTCCACTGTGGTGGATCGACTGATGTCCATATAACGCCACGCCACGCCTACCCCGATTACAGAAGATTTTTGCACTTAGGTTTTGTTTTGGAATTTTGACTCAAGCCAAAGATCAAATTTAAAAAATCGGGCAATGTTTTTATCTCTATCTGACTGGGTCGTTATAAAAAAAAATTGTACAATTTGATCATCATAATTTTAATTTTGAAAATTTCTCCGAAAACGTCTATATTAATTTCTGAGGTAGCCCTTACCTTTACCAATAATATTACTATTGTGTCAGGATCATACATTTCAATTTCAAATTTTAAAGCCAAAGAACTGTGTCAATGGACATAGTACTCGTATCTGTGCACATGCCATGTACACAGATCTGACAATTTCCAGCATTTCTTCTTTTAAAAGAACTAATTTTGAGCCATACTTTATAAAATTGATGGGATCTATTATTCTATATAATGCAGATTTACATTATTTGCAAGTATTGATAGCAACATACATTAACTTTTTTTTTTTTTTTTTTTAGAAAGCACAGATATGATCCTATGATCTTGACACTCTACAAAGAATACAAACAGCCACATACACACTACACGAAACATTCTAGTGGCTTCTTTAGACAAAATGGCAGCAAAAGAGTTTAGATTAGCATTCAAATTTCACTGTGCTGCAATCTGGTGGATTTTAATGGAAATTTTAGTTTTGTACACAGACAGGACATAGAAGTTAGTGACAATAATAAATTCAGAAAAAAAAAATTCTTTTGCTAAAAGAAAGAAAAATATGCTATTAAACTGCAGAAAATACACCTCTTTTGCGTATTAATAAAGATATTAACTGGATAATTAACTTTAAAAAGGCTATTCTTACACTTGTACTTGTAAAACCAGAATAGTGACAATTCAGAGACATGACATATTAGTCTGTGGACATACTTAAAATATTTTTTTCTTACTTTTATACATTTTCTCAGAGGGTAATGGTGACTAAGAGGTTTGTTTCTTACTCCTTTCAATTTAATTTTTGATTAAAAGTACACTGAATGAACCCCAATTAGTAGCGACAGCATATTGCACGTTTTTTGATAATGATCCTAATATCCAGCTCTGTGCTAAGTTATATTGTAACTGATGGAGCCATTGCCGAAAAATTGTGTTCATTTCATTGTCGTATAAGAGTGGATACATGAGAAGCATAGCTCGCCTTCGGCTCCCTTCGGCTTCAGTGATTAACGTACTTCCTTTCGAATTATGAAATGGAACTACGATCTTGAACTTTTATAAAATAAATGCTTGCGTTAAAACTAGCGCAGGAAAAAAAAAAATAATTAAAATCTACCCAAAAGTCCTATTTAATGTCCACTTAACTCGAAGCAGACCAAAATAAAAAACTAACCCGATATCCGACTCGAGCTCGACGCACTTCAGTTTGAACCACCAGTATTTAAACCCGACCCGAACTCTAAATAGAAGAAAATTAATCCATATTTTAATATAATTACGGAAAAAAATAGCCTGCAACTACATCTAATGTCGTTTTTTTTTTATGTTGAAAAATGAGCATATATATACACATTCATTAAATGTTCAAATATATAGTTTCTTTCATCTGATTAAATATTCTACACTTTTTTGAAAAATCGGGTTAACCCGAACTCCACCCCCAAGAGCCAAATCCGCACTTGAACGCGAAACAAATAAATTCAATCTGAACCGAACCCAACACGCAAATGAAAAAAATAGCGCCAACCCGGTTTCGCGTAAAATCAGGTTACTTACCCGATGCAAGATTCTAATTCAAACGGATTTCTGTTCTCTTTTAATCACTGCTGATAACATGAAACAGTGGAGTAGCAAACCAACCTCTTCATTTGCAGGGTTTGGTGATGACCGGGGTCTTCCCGAAAATCATTTTTGAACATTTGAAACAGTTTCATCTGCGTCAAACTTCACTAATTCTAATGATCATAAGTTGCGTAGTTGAATTTGTTCGAAAACCGTATCAATGCTCTGTGGAGTCCTTTAAATAAGGAAATTTAGGGACCAGGTTTACCCATACGCCCCTGAGGCCGCTGTTTCCGGTCGACACTTTAGCGAATAAATTGTGTACAAATATCTTTTGGGACATCCTGTGTTTGCCAATAGCTCTGTATTAATTTCATCCCACAATTTCATTTTTGACATATTGTTTCAAAGTAGTTTACGTAAATTTAATTCTTGTGAATTATAACGCGAAATAAGATTGCATGAACTGATACTCCAGGACTATTTATTTTCTGCGTACACTTTTTACTATAGCTGGGGATGGGAGTAGAGAAGACTCTGTTATCTTATTAATTTGATAATATTAATCCTCTAGAATTCAGTATAATAAATTTGCCTAAAGTAATTAAAATATTGATTTTGTGTTAATGAAATTAATACTCGTAATTATTCTGAAAGATAATCAATCTCATAAATATTTTATTAATTACTGATAATCTTTATTCTATTTATTTCAAAATAACTTTATCTCCCCCATAATTTTTTAATATCTACGCCACTTCAGTGTAGATACTATAAATTGCAAACATATTTATTATAGCTTGCGTAAGAAATTAAAGTTAATTGTTTCGTTTATTAATTTCGATTGGATATTAGACAGATATTTCATTTTCATCATTCTTCCGTGAAGTATAACATCTTCAGTTTGTATTATGAGTTATTTTTTTCGCAAATTATCTTAGATAAAACGTTTTTGTAGAAAAAAGAGAAATAAGGCTAAAATCTGTCTATTACCATTAGTGACGGGAGGATGAAAGCAGAAATGACTACATTTTCACATGCTGACACTGACAAATGACTTGAAGTTTCTCTTTCGAATTTTATCATTGGCTTGTGCGAGAGGTTTCACACTCGAAAGAAGTTTAAAAACCATTAAAGAGCACTTATTTTCCAATTACATCTCTAGAAAACTGAATGTGGACGTTTCTCGTCGCATTTCTTCCATTTTCATATCTTAAACACCCACGCTCTCCCCTTCGCTGATTTCTACTAACAATTCTTTGTCATGTACAAAGATATAATTGTAACAGCGAAGAAAGTGAGAATAATTAATCTAAATGTTAACTTGTAATCTAAGTTGAATTTGAAAGTTTTCTAATCTTAGAGCAATTATGAACACGATTTCAACTAAGTTGTTTTGTGTAGCAATCTATTCTCTGAAGCTTCAAATTTGTAACAGTATTATAAATTTCAGTTAAATTGAGTCTTGAGTTGTTTGTTGAAATATTTTAAATTATGTAGTAAACTACTTTTAAGTGTATCAAGAAACTTTTCGTCGAAGTTTTAAGTATTTTTACTGTTTTTAGTAATGTTACTTATTTATCTTACGTGATTTAAAATTTTTTCAAAATTAATGCTCCTATTTTTTTTTTAAATTGAAACCATTTTTTAAAAAAGCCACTTAATCTTGTATATACGTATCTATTTTACCTGTTTCAGTTAAAATAGCTTATTATCTTTGTGACTAAAAAATGATAGGATTCCGCACTTTTACCTCTTAGTCGAATTCCCTCTCCCCCCCCCTTTTTTTTAATTATGGGGGAAAAAACGCAACAATATAATTTTTGGCTGCAATAGTGAAAAATTAGCTAAAAGGCAAATATTAAATTTTGCTGAAATATAAGTTGAGTGTTTTCTTGTGCAGCTTAAAAAAAAAAAAAAAAAATTAAAAATTTAGATTTTTTAAAGATTTATATCAAGTACAGCATCCCACAAAAAATCCGTACAATGGGTCATAAGGGTCATTATTCCATGTCAGATCAACATATTTTTAGAACAAATTTGACACCACCATCTCATATTTTAAGGAACCGTGATACATAATTAGTATTTATGTATAGAATTAAAAAATATTGAATGTTTTACAAATATATCTTTTTTTGAAAAATGCCTATCGAAAATTGTCAAAAAATGGCAGTCTGCCATATTTTTAGGTCGTCATAGAATCTCTTTTAATTAAGATAGGGAGTGTCATTTTACAGCATTTTTTATGCACTTTAATATCCCATGCAACGTGATAGATCTAAAAAATAATAGTTTTAAAAATTAAAATTCGAGTGGTACAGTCGTGGATAAAAGAAAAAAAAAATTAAACACCCCCTACTAACTCCTCAATAAATTATCGTAAAAGAAAGTTACTGGTACCAAACAATTGGAAATAAAGTCTACTTTGAAATGATGTATATAAAATTTGCTTAGGGGACTATCTACATATTAAACCGAACCCTAACTTCATTTTTTTTTCAACGGCAATACCCAATTTTAACAAGATATTTCAAATCTTCGGTTCACACTATGCCTAGACACAAAATTTCAAGTCATTTGAATGATAAATTTTTGAATTATAAACATTCAAAATTTAGTGCTTCTAATGTTAAATCACATTTTCATATTTGTATTAATATTTCCTGAAATTATACTCCTAATGTGCTAATTTTTTGGGTAGCAATAATAATAAAATACCCAAACATAAATAAGTTGAATTTGTATTTTTTTAAATTTATGATATGAATTATGAAATTAATATTGAAAAAAATTATGAATTGCAACCTACAATTTTTTTTGATGGATTTAGCTTTATTAAATCCTGCTTTATGGAAATCCAAAATTTCACATTTTTCTTCCAAGTACTTTTCATATTATGTTTAAAAAACGGCAAAATGATGGTTTATGATAGAAGTGACTAGATATTTTGATATTTCCTATGATATCCTGTAATCTAGCAATCTTCAATGACTGCTTGAGTGGCGCTTAAGATAGATGCCTTGATCAAGAAGGGGGCTCTCTCGGTCAACAAACGGGTACCGAACTTCAATTTGGATACAGCCCCTAAAATAATCTCGTTTTAAAATAATTAATTTTTCGGAAACTTATCGTGCGAATTGCATAAAAATTTGTTTTTAAGCTAATTGAAGGGTGTTGAGTTCATTTATACTGTCAGAATTGTGTACTGCTATTGGGGAAAAAAAAAAAAAAAAAAAAAAAAAACAAAGTATGATTCGTTTTAATATGTAGATGACCCCTAATCAAATTTTATATACATCATTTAAAAGTAGACTTTATTACCAATCGTGTGGTACCAGTAACTTTCTTCTACGATAATTTTTGCAGAGTTAGTAAGGGATGTTTACTTTTTTTTCCACCACTGTACAAGTAAGTTTGAATATAGATTTGGCACAAAATTGTCAAATAAAGTAAAATTCTCCAAAGTAATATAGGACTTGTGCACAAAACATCCATGAGAGCTATTCATCGCACATTTGGATTAATAAAGTAAGAAAATGATAGACAATTCATGTGGATAAGGAGTTCATGGAGAATCGTTGAAGCTGGATGGCAGTTTTTAGCAGCAATGCATGAAAAGGGCCTTGTAAAGGACTGGGTAGCACAATTAGGTGACAGGCAGCAACAATTAGCCTACAACAATCCTATGAAAACCAAATACTCTAATATCTCAACAGTTATATGAATGAGTAGCATCCAACTTATCTTCCAAAATGTTTTATCTTTAACACAGGAAGATAAGAGAAACGCTTTTAAAAGATCTGTTCAATCAGGCACTTTTAATTAAAAGAACTCGGCAATACCATGCATACATGTGAATGTGGCTTGCGCTTTCCAAAACATCCTGACCGCAGCAAGAAGGTGCAGCTAATTCTCATGAGAACTAACAAAGCTTGCAAATTTCAAAAGACAATAAACTTGATGACTTAGTGATTTTGCATCTCCAGCCTGAGAACCGAAGGTTAAAATTCACTTCAGAGTTCTTTTGCGAGCTGACCTGGAAAGACGTCCAGTCAGGCTCGGATAGCGCGCCGAAGTATTGACGGACGGTAAATCTCAGCGAAAGCCCTTTCCCTCCTAAAATTGTAAATATTAATTGTATATAGATTGTATTGAAGTCTTTAACATTAGTCCAGATCTGCATTAAACTCTTAATATCTGCTATCTATTGAGTCTGTCCCTTCTCACATGTTCTCACATACCCGTTAAATCATCATACATCTCCCCGTTAAATTGAATACATCAAAAATAGTAAAGACCTTTTCTGAATCTTTAATATTATCGAAAGTAATTCTTACAAAATCTGAATATAAACTCGGGTTAGCAGATTGCAATAGCTACATCACCGTTTGTGTATGACGAGCGTTGGTGGCCTGCTATCATACACAAGAATAAAGAATTTGATGAACATAAGTTACATTTTTGCATCCACGTGAACTAATTTTCTTACCCCAACGAGCCAGATGTGCTATGAATACCCTCTCATAGATGTTTTATGTTCAGTTAATTCTAAGATACAAACTAGGAGAATTTTTTTTTTTTAATCACAATGTTATTTTCAAAACCAACAAGGCATTATCCAATTAATTGTAATAATAGATGTTAAAGGACATGTAATTGTAAAATTTCTGAGTTATTTTGAAGGATTTTACTTCATTTGACAAATTTGTACCAAATCTATTTTGTATCTACTCATATATTGTACTTGAAATTAGTTAAAAAAGCATTACAAAATATTTCTTCACTTTGAACCCTTTGTTGTCGTATACCTTGTTATAATAATACAGCCTGATACCTATTATTATTTTTTCCCCCCTCAGAATTCATATTTTTATTTTTGTACAACTCTTATCGCATTGAAGTCCATAGCAAATGCTACAATACAACACTTCTTCCACCTTATCTTAACCCTTAAATGCCGGATTTTTCAAAAATCATTGTAATAATGTTTTTCGGCTTCAATTTTTTAAATAAATCATGGGAAAAATACTTTAAAAAATCATATTTTGTTTTAAGTATAGTTTACGGTTAAGAAACAGTTTGTTACTAATCGGCAATACTGATCTTTAATTGAAAAAAAAAATTTCTTTGATAAAATTCTATAATGTTAAACGTTAAACACACAAGAATTTTAGGAACTATAATACGAAATAAATTTTACTTGCTCACTGCAGAACAAAATAGGGTATTTCGCAAGCTTCCAAACAAAACAAAAAGAACAAGTAGCAACAATTGAAAAAATAAATCTATCTTTATTCTTAAACAGCACAAGTGTTGCCATCTACATGTTGAAAATCAATTTAATAATATTTTCAGAATGTATTTTATTGACAACATTAAGCATTACATCGTCAATATTATTCTAATAGTATTTTAGAGCCTAAATTCGGTATGTTGCCGAAAAGCAACACACGGCATTTAAGTGTTAAGGCTCCTGTCCCTGCCAGCGAAGACACTCACGAGCTAATGCTAATCCTATGGGGAGGGATTTTTCTAATATCTCGCTTGCATTTCGACCTTTTTAAATAATTTTTTTTGCATTGGATATCCGAGGTCCGTTTCTACATCGCACCTTTTTTACTTCTTCAATTTTGGTCGCAGATATTTTTTATAAAGTTACTTTCACTTTCAAAACCGGTTCTGAAAATGAAAGTGTCATTCTAAAAAATATCTGCAACCAAAATCGAAAAAGTAAAAAAAGGCGAGATGTAGAGACGGATCTCGGCTATCCAATGCAAAAAAAAATATTTAAAAAGGTTGAAATGCGAACGAGATATTAGAAAAATCCCTCCCCATAGGATTAGCATCAACTCGTGAGTGCCTTCACCTGCTGGGGCAGGAGCCTTAATCATGAAGAATTCTATGTCGTTTTCAAAATTTGGCATATGGGCATTTTTTTGGTAATTTTGGAGAAGTATATATATTTATCAAAACGGATCGATGTATTTCAAAAATATTTGGCGTATTTCTTAGTAAGTGAAACCTTCTTGAACGGCCACATCTAAACAACGAAAACCTCCGAACACCGGGCACATGTTAATAGAACCAAACACGTTCCATAGCATTAACATTAGTACGAACCTCTAAATAAGGAATTCTGAACAACGACCACTCAAAAGTCACGAGAAAATTTTTTGACAGCTCTTGGTACAATTTCATATTTATTTGCAAACCGAAATGTGAAGCAGATCAAACAAAATCTACTTGAGATGTGAACAAACAGAAAATAAAGACATTAATAATAATGGAGAAATTTAATATAATATTCTTAGAATGCATTTGAATCCATACAGCAGATGATGGAAGATAGAAAAGAGGAAGAGGAAATAGATAATAGAATCACCCAAAATTTCCAGTATTAACACATATACCGAAGATTTGGAGAACCTTCGTGAAATCCAAAATTTCTCATTAAATCATAATGATGATGAGTTGTATAGCAAATGTAGCCACATTTTTTTCTTTTGAGAAAGACATTTGCAGCAAAAAAAAAAAAAAAAAAAAAAATGCAAATTATTGAATTTTTTATTATATTAAAACAATGATGATTAATTAAAATGACTGTGTGTATTTCTATTTAAATTTATGTAATTTTAATTTTTTTTTAAAAATGGAAACTCTGAATAACACCCACCTCTGAAGAGCGGCCACTTTTCACTGGTCCCACGGGTAATCGTTATTCAGAGGTTACACTGTATATCTGTCTGTATCTATATATATATATATATACTATGTGCCACAGTTCATTAAAATATCAGATGGTGGGGTAAAATAGGCGCTCTGATTTGACCCCAATGACCCAACGCTCCAAGCGAAATAACGTTTCAGAATAATTCTGTTTGCACTGAAGCTCTTATTCATTTTCTACAAGCCTACTACAATGAAATTTTCTTAAACGGTCTCTACATACTGAAATTGTATAAAACTCTTCACTTAAAAAAAAAAAGAAAAAAGAAATGAAATGGTATTTGTTAGGAAAATATTAGTAACAAATCCCCCCCCTTCCCCCCCCCCAAAAAAAAATAGCATGGCGGATCCAAAATTAATAATAATAATAATAATAAATGTTACTCCTTTAAACATTTATGGGGAAATATTTTAGGGGAATTTCTTTAACTCTTTCAGGGGCAAGGCATTTCTGCTCCAAAAATGTTCAAATCACGTATATTATGAAATCGAAAATTGTTCTAAAAAATTACTGGTGCCATTTGTCAATTTGGCCTTTAAAATTAAGCGTTTGTAGACTGCAAACGGCGCCCCTGAAAGGGTTAAAATAGAATGAAAGAAGTGGTTTTTTTTTTTCGTTCAATGAAAAAAACTCAACTTACGTGAGTTATTCTTGTTTCTGTTACCTAAGTTAGGTTCTTGAATCCACATCTTCAGCTTTATAGAACTTCCATGCATTCTTTTTCACCAGTAACTGACTTGGTAATTATGCTAGTTATTGTTAAGTTAAACTTTTTCCGAGGAAACTTATTTCTCATGAAAATTTTCAGCCTCTTGAGAATCCTTGCTATATTTGATATTGGTAATGCTAAATGAACGTACAAACGCTTCTTCAAATATACGGAAGTGCAATATGAATGTCGTATTGTTTAGTTGACCGCTTCTCAAGAATTGTTAAATATTGTTGCAATGTCACCTGAAGCAATTTCAAAGGAAATAATTAAGATTTACAATTGAAAAGTATAATTTCCCATGATAATGCATTTGGTCGCTTTTAAACTTGCGGAAAAATGAGTTTGTATCACTCTTCCTTGATACCCGAAAGATTAAGTGATTAATTCTGTATGGCCTGGAGATATAAAAGGATGAACTAACAAAGTTTCTTTTATTTGGAGAGTCTGCTAAACAAGCTTGGATTGTTGTAATGCTGCTTTTTGATTCATTTGATTATGCGTGAGGCAAAGTTGTAAAGTACGCTTTAATTGCTTTTAACTTGACCTGCGGCTGTGTTCTGCTGAGAAAATTTACACTTTTATTGTCCCCCCATCCAGAAGGTAAAAAATGTTTTGGAGACAAGCGGATAATAGTTGCATAATCGAATTATTCGAGGTATAATGATATTCAAATTGCTCGGAAAACTGCTTCTCAATCACCAAACGTATGTTTAATTTATTCTGTTTTTTTTTTTTTTTTTTTTTTTTTTTTTTTTTTTTTTTTTTTTTTTTTTTGAGTAGGTAAATTGATTGTTAATCAGTTATACAACAGTATAATGAAATATTTACTCAAAACTCACTATTCGTTTTGTCTGCAAGGCGTATAAGTTTTATCACAAGAAAATATTGACTATACGTCTCACAAGGAAGGTCTCCATAAGCGCATACTCAGAAAAATTTGAAAACATTACAGAATATTCTTCTTGTGAGGATATATATGTTTATAAGAAAATTTTTGGCGGAACATCGATATAGAGTCCGTAAAAAAAATAATAATGAAAATTTAGTTTTCTTGGCGATTTATCGAAGGCTGGCGACACTGTGGGGGGGGGGGGGGGGGGATATATATAACTATATATCCTTTTATGATAAATATACTTTTTAAGGAAAAACTTTTTTACTCTTCATTTTGAACTAGCTTAAGTAAGTTTTATTTAAATAAATGCACTTTTATAACTACGGATTTGTCATATACATTTAATATGCATCTATAATGAAATTTAACGGTCCTTTAACGACGGTTTAGAATAAAATTTAAGTTGATTAAAATTACTTCAACTGCAATAAGGTCTGATTCTAAGCATTCAATTTGACCTCAATATTGTTAGTGTAAGAACCAACACGAGAATAATATGGTCGCTATGGAAATAAGGACTTATTCAGTGTCGAAATTACTGGTAAAGTTTGAGGAACTACCACTTATACCGATATTCCCACGTATAGATTGACACGCCTAGATTCATTTTCCATTTCCATGCACTTAACTAATTTTTTTTTTTTTTTAATTAGTGATTTACACCTTATGTCTTTAACCCGTTTGGTACGAGCGTCTCGTACACGCGACTTATAAGATACTCTGAATTCTTGATTTTTCTTGTTATTAATTGTGTATTATAATTAGAATATTATTAGTATAATATTAGTATTAGTATAATACTGTAGTATAATTATCGCCTTATTAGTATAATATTAGTATTAGTATAATACTGTAGTATAATTATCGCCTTATTAGTATAATATTAGTATTAGTTTAATACTGTAGTATAATTATCGCGTTATATAAAATACAGAATTTCCGCGATTAAATTAGGCACAGATTTCCTTTTGGAAGTACTGTTGTTGAAAATTAAAAATCCTGGACAGGGCGTTCGTTCCAAAGGGGTTAAACGCTTCATATGTGATCTGCAATTAGTTTGTTTGTATGGCCAAAAATATAAATTTCGTATAATGTTTATTATTAGAAGTGAATTGCCATTTTGTGCGTTTTATGTGAATGCTGTGTAAAATGTTTAATCAAATCAATGTCTTTCCGTTTTCAGATATGGAGAGCATCATCCACCTCGACAGTCGTCACAACGAGCAGCGCCGCAGCAGGCGACAGAACCCGCCCTCTTCTGCGCAGCAGCAGGTGACATCTGGCGAGGAGGGCGGTGGCGGCGAAGGATCCGACCAGCCATCATCAGCCCGTCACCGACAGCAACACCAGCACCACCGTCCTCGGCGGCGGCCGCCTCCGGGCAACCCTAGACGGTCTCCCGACGATGCGGCCTTAGACTCGGCGCTGCCTTCGGACAGCGACCATAACTTTGACCACCACAGCTCCGAGGAGGAGCTCGAGGTCATAAACAGCGGCAGCCAGCCGGAAAAACGGAAGTGGGTCGGAGGTGCAGCGGACGATTGTGACGAGGGGCTGCTCGTCTGCTGCCCCGTCCAGTTCAGGACTTCGCCTCCCGCGCATGCACAGAAGCCAGGAAAGTGTTTGCGGCAGGCCAACATCCCGCCGCACGAGCTCTGCTCCGTGTCGCCCCGCAAGAGGCACCGGAGGACCCCCACCGCCATCCAGCGGCCCTGCCTCGACTTCGAAAAAATGCAGCAGGTAATGACGGCCGTGCACATCGCTGATAGTATAGTCCATTACTGTTAAAAAAAAGTGATGAAATGAAAAGAGGCTCTTAGACGGTTACAATTCTGTTTAGTTTAGTATTAGTGTAGATTACCTTGTCAAGTCATGTGTCCTCTGAGCAATTTTAAGTTGAAATATGCATAATTGAAATGAATATAGCTCTAAAAGTTGGAAAAATTATGGTTGATATGGCAGTGCGTTTCGGTCCGTTTTTCGGTAAAAAAAAAAAAAAAGAAAGTAACTCAAATCATGAATAATCTACTGAGATTTTTTTTATGCTGAAATTTAAATTTCGTAATTCTGCTATTTTAAATATGCATTGATATGAATTATGATTTGAAGTTTTTCTTTTCAAGGATTTTTCACATTTTATTGTATTGTCTTCTGTGTCTCATTTTAAATATTTGTTAGATTTTATGAAGTCTCCTTGCTTCATGAAACATTTTGCCTTTTTACTGAAGTGATAACATCGTTGCTATCGCAGGAAAAGCGTAGATTGTCATTTCAAAGATTTTTTTTTTTTTTTTTTTTTTTTTTTTTTTTTTTTTTTTTTTTTTTATCATTTCAAAGATTATTAGAATGAAAAGCAAAATATTGAAATTTGCAGGTATTTGATTTTGAAGCAAAAGCAACTCTTTTTCAGATGTTCTAGAAAAATATTTGAAAGTTGTTTTTCACTTTCACATTGTGTTGTCGTGGTATGATAAAGTAACTGATCAATCTAAGATTTTGAGAATGAAATTTCTTTTGTTCATATTTCAAAGGTAAGATAATGAAAAATTCCATTTCATATTTGTGAAGTTTTCTCTTTGTTTTCACGATAATTTAATTTTATTTGATCTACTATTTTTGTATACTAAGCACTACTGTATGAGCTAGCAGCATATTGTTGATTAATGGTTTTACGATATTGTACTCGGCCAGTCTGTTATTGACTTTTTAGAGAGAAACTGCAATACAAATACAAAAAAGCAGTTGCTGTAAGATTATAAAACTGTACTTGTTGCTTTTATTTTTCAACGTCTTTAAAATATCTTCTGATGTATTTTTTATCTAATAGATCTGAATTTTAAATCATCATTCAAAATACCTTTCAATAAGGTTTTAGGTAAAAGCTACTTTTTCATTTACGCGAGGTACTCGCATGCTAAATGTGAATAAACATGACTTTATCGAAGTACTCACTGTTTTATATTCTTCGACTTGCTTTATTCAAAAATCAGCGCACAACGATCTAGAAAAATTAGCATTGAACACTTAGCGCACAGTAATCATTTTTTTTTTTTAATACCTTCATATCTGTGATATTCTAGACATCGTGTTATTGATTTTGAAGTTTAACAGAATTCATTCGTCTGATGGCCTCTTTAGAAGTTATGCCTTCCAAAAATGGAAAGTAATGATGAATTCAGTGTTATGCTTATGTGATTAAGTCGTCTCAATTCCAGCTTGATCTCTAAAGTTTGTGTTGTAAATTCAGTATCTACTAACAGAAGATGGCATTTTGAACTTAGACTATTAAAATTTTCAATTTTACAAATGAAATTATTTCTATTTTTAATTTTCCACATTTTCACTAAAACACAAAAAAATTAATTTACTGCATGGAAGGGAGAACATGAACATTTACATGCATTACTATTTGAAATCCATTCACTCTTTTTGTTATTAAAACATCTAAATTTTAATTTTTGTCATTTCTCTTAAACAAACAAACAAAAAAAAAAAGTAATTTACTGCATGGGAGGGAGAACATTAACATTTTTGCACCATTATTTCAAATCCAGTCACTCTTTTTGTTATTAAAACATCTAAATTACAAAAATAAAATTTCGCACGTAATATCTTATTTTATCTGTATGTAGTTTGATATGCATTTCAGAAAATGGGTCGTGTTAATTGGTAGGATTAAATATGGAGCTTTACAGAAATCTTTTTGAGTGCCGTATATTACTTGCCCACATCCGAATATTGTTCAAGTTCTATTAATTTTTAATTTTCCAAAACGTATGCTTAGGAATAAATCTTATTACTTAACACGCAGTAATGTTGCTAGGCTTTTGAAATCCTAGGTAGTGTATCCTCCTTTTCGAAATAAGGTACGAAGGTAAGTCGAAGATTATTCGCAATGTAGTTATAAATTTTAGTGCAATACCATTAGGAAACAACTAACATTAACATCATTTTTCAATATAATCCCTTTGCTTTTCAACGCACTTGGTCCACCATTGCACAAGCTTCCTGGTACACTCAAAAAAGAAAGTTTTCATCTGAGCAGCGAACCACGCATGCACCGACTTTAAGAAACCCAATCAAGTCTGGTGTCTATGATTTCATAGGCAGAACCATGACTAATTTGCAGACGATATGCCACTTCATCAATAGTCACTCGTCTGTCTAACAGAACCATGTCACGTGCACGCTCACTGTTGTCATCATTTGTGGCCGTACACGGTCGTCCAGCTCCTTCCTCATGCGTAACCAGCGCTGCGGAGTCGGTGGGAAGAATGGACGATTCCGACTCTGACTCCGGGAATTTTAACAGATCCGACTCCGACTCTTTTACTCAAAAATGGGCCGACTCCGACAACGCAGAACTGCTTGCAAAATGGACGACTCCGACTCCGGGAATTTTAACAGATCCGACTCCCACTCCGACTCTTTCGCTCAAAAATGGACCCGACTCCGACAACGCAGACCTGCTTACAAAATGGACGACTCCGACTGCGGGAATTTTAACAGATCCTACTCCCACGCCGACTCTTTCGCTCAAAAATGGACCCGACTCCGACTCTTTCGCTCAAAAATGGACCCGACTCCGACTCCGCAGCCCTGTGCGTAACACTTGTGCGACCATTTTTTAATTCGTTCGTAGACACTCCCTTGCGGCAAGAAACTGTTCCCATATTGTGCCGGAAGTCTTCAATGGCTTGCGGGGTCTGATACATCTTCCGACCACAAAAAAAAACGGATCTCTGCGCGTTGCTCCTCTTTGGTGCAAACCTCTAATGGAGCGGCCATGATCTATTTGTAACAAAAGGAGGAATTACGATCAAACTTTCGTAGCATGACCACAACAGCATAACAATACAATAAACGAGGACAGTGGTTAGTATGAACAATGTAAGAAGAGCTATGTCAAAATTGCGGATAATTTTTGACTTACCCTCTTATATTCAATGTATTTATTAGAAAATATGCCTATTTTGTATTGTTTCAAGTTAAAAATTAGGCATCCTGAGTGACCCGTATGTATTCCTTTTTCAATTTTATCGCTGTTAACTGTATTTAAAAATTTCGAGTTATTCCACCATCCCACCGATAATGCGATAATTCTTATCAAGTAATATTAGCAATCTGTCTGAATTTTAAGGCTAACAGTTGTGATGATTGGAATAAAATGAGTGTTGTAATTGAAGGATTGTGGCGCAAATCTGAATTTCGGAAAGTATTTTGCGAATGGTCCTCTTATAATCCCTTTTGTACCCAGTAAGTCTATGCAGATATCTTGTGGAGTCTGTTGTACTAGTTATTAAATTTGTTTTTATTTACCAGGGCTTATATTTTGAGCAATGAACATTTGAGCCAAATTTGAAAAAAAAAATTAGCAGAGATGTTCTTTAATAAGGTCACAACTGACAAATTGTTGAGTGTATCAGTAATCTAGTTTCTCATTCATAGCTACTTTTATTCTCAATTATTCTGCAAGTTTCGCCGCTAAATTGATTCTTTTTTAATTTATTTGAATATTTACCTGTCGTGCTCTTTCAACCAGCAACTTTCTCAGTACTAATATATCAAAACGATTTCGATAAATCGGCCAATTTGACGCGACTTTTGCTTCTACTATTCGCCTATCTTGTCTCTCTGACCAAATTCGAGATTTATTCGTTTTACCACTTTTATCCTTATTATTAAGAAACGGAAGTTCGGAAATATAGCCTCACATGCAATTTTAACTGAATACAGACATTCTTTTTCTCTTATAAATTAGCTCAGAAATTAAGTGAATATTTATGGAAGCTGCGATATGGCACACTGTCGAAGGTAGATCAGGAATTTGCGTTAGAATTTGTATAACAGAACATTCTCACTTTTCAGTAAACTGACAATTGAAGAGCTGAGTGGAAGAACATGTTATGCTACATTTTCTTAATCTTTTTTTAAAAATCGTTTGGATGAAAGCTTTATGAGATATTCTATCACATGGTAAAGCTAAAATACTAACTAATATTCTAATTAATTTTTTGAAGATTGGAGACATTATTCATTAATTTTTAATAATGTAAGTAATATTAATTTTAAATATTTTAAAATTAAATATGAATAAGTGTTTCTGAGGGAGTTTAGTACCACACCTGTTGATATTTTAAACATATGGTACCAAACAGAAAATAAATCATTAAAATTTACAACAAAAACTTTCACTTCAAATGTAATTTTTGTTACTTTGTAATATTCTTACACTAAGCTCTTCAATTGTGTGTGTGAAATGGAATATTCAGTATCAGTATGCAATTCGTGTGTGAGTGTAAATGGTAGCAAAATAATAATAATAATTTATTATCATTGTTATTATTAACGATTATTTAGGTTAAAAACAAACTTAAGCCTTATTAACAAAAACATAGCTGTCAAATCTTCCGATTTTTGAATGCCACTATTTTCCAAATAAATATTTTGCACAATTTTCAATAATAGGAATTCTGCAATTAAATTTGAAGACTATTCGGAAATAGTGGTAACCAAAAATCGGAAGATTTTGCAGCTATGCAAAAACCATGAAAGTTTATAGCATATTTCATTTTTAGATCATGTACAGCTAATAAACCGCTTTCTTTTCTTTTTTTTTTTTAAATGCTACTTACTAGCAAATAAAATGTATACTTAACAATTTCGTTTAATCTGAATTTCATTGGACAGATGTACAGCTGAAAACTATTCCTGTTTTATTGTTTTGCTTTTTTTTCCCCTTTAAAGTTTCCTATAATTGTGCAAAACAGAGCAAGTAAACAATAGGGAATATGCTTGTCAAGGGATTGGTGGGCGAGGTTTCATAAACTTGCGTTATGTAGTTTTCTCAACTTACAGGAAGATTTATTATCTGTCAGTTACAAAATGTCCAGTGTATCATTTTGTGGTGAGGAACGTTCTATAATTTAGATTTACTTCACTTTAGAAATCGTATGCATTCAGGAAACACCCAGGTTTCGTAGTTTTATTGAGGAATATCTGGAATGCTAGGTGGAACGTTTTGGAATGATGACTTTGACTTATGATGATGACAGTAATAAATTGAACAAATGATTTATTAACACTCTTCAAACATGTTTCCTTTGCATGCGGCGTATTACTGATGCATTTGTGTATGGGAATCGCTGTTTTGAATAAACTACAACTGAATATTTAAAATTTTACACGGGTTGTTTTTGCCAAACCTTTGTTTCTTACCAGTGCAAAAAGCTAAAAGTATATTTATTTAAAAAATTTACAAAGTAGAATTAAGTTAAAACTACGATTATTAATTAGGTAGTTGAATATACAGAATGTCCCAGTTTTAATGGTATATTATAGTTGTTTAATTTAGACTATTTACAACAAATCATACTTGAATCAAAATTGAAGCTTGAATCATACTTGAATCATAATCAAAACTGAAGGTAAGTTAACCTAGTTTTTCTTACAAATGTTTCTTACAAACCTTTAGTTATACGGCACACATTCAACCTAAAGTCCAATTCTTCCCACTTTTCGGTTAACAAGTCCGGAGTAATGGAAGCAATGGCCTCTTCAATTCTGTGTCCCAACTCTGCAAATCATTAGGTAGGGGCGGAAAGTAGACACGATCTTTTATAAAGCCTCAAAGAAATAAATCGCATGGCTATATAACAGCTTTAAAATCTTCGGCCCAGCAATAACACTTTACGCTCAAGAGTCGCAATTTTGCGTATGTGTCATTGCAAGCGAGTAAACAACAAAGCAGTACTTGCGCATGCGCGTATCTAAAACAGAGTTACTCTTCATTTGTGACCTTGGACCAATACTCTACAACGCTTGCAGTTGATATTATTAAAATTTATACCTGGTACATTCTTTTATGGGCACTTTGTATATTGATGCACAATTTTTACTTTTAAATCATAAAAACGCAATTGCTAGTGTCAAGCAAGTTATTTTCATCTTCTTTGTCTAACCTATCGACCAAAGAAATCTTCCATGGAATAATTATGACTAAATTACATTAAAATTAATATTTTATTCTTTAAAAAAAAAAGGTCCTATTTAACTATTAGATATGAGTTAGGGCTGTTTTTTCGGAGCTCGAGTCCGAAACATTTTGTGTCACTAGAGCCTGAATCCGATACGAAAGTTCTGAGTAGAAAATAGTTAATAACATTTTAAATTTGTTTCAAGATTAATTTTCTCATTTATAAATACCTGTCGTTCCAAAATGGATTGACTGATTTTAAAATACAATAACTTGCTAATGGTGACAGCTATTAAATTTTTTTTTACAGGAGGGTTATGTAAGATGTCAGGAGTTTTTATTTGAGATTCCCAGCCTTAGTTCCAAATAGCAGCGATAGATGGCGCTACAAGCAATAGGTGCTAAATCCGGCTTTCTCCAAGCATTGATGCGAAGGAAAGAGTTTAAATATATGGAGTGATTCCGTAAGAACAAGATTGCATTAGCGAATGAGACTCACTCCATATATTTAACCTTTCACATCATTGTAGGGGCTTCCCCTATCTTCAACGTTGTTGCCAACTTTTATGTTTTTCTAATACCACTAAAATTTAATAGATTTTTTTGCTTCTTTTAAATGAAAATTTCGGCGATTAAATAAAACATTTTACTATTAAATTGTAGTAGAACAAGAAGTGAAGATCAGGGGTCACCAATCTTTGTATTACCATGGGAATATTTGAATTTTTAAACGTCTTCATGGGTGCATCTCCCAAAACACATACATACATATTTGCTATTTGTGTATATTCTGCGCAGTCCATAAACATACACAACCCATATTCGGATAGATACAGATGAGTTTTGACCAAAAATATATTTTTCAATGCAAATGAGCCTTTCAATATTTTGTTCACAGCAGCTATCATAAGAAAAATAAAACTGCACAGATACGAAGATTTTTTTCCTTTCACTCAAACTTCACTTACTATTTATGAGTGTAAAATGTTTCTATACATATAAATTTATGTAGACATCGTGGGCACGATAAAATAAATCGATGGGCACAAATGCGCACGAATGTGCGTGGTTCTTGACTCCTGGTGTAGATTATACACGATAACGCCCATGCTAATTAACTACTCCTACATCACTGAAAAAGATCTGAATACTAGATATTGATGATTTAAAACACAAAACTACAAGTGACATTAAAAATATTTGCATGCTTTTAAAATTAATTTTCCAAAAACATTTTTTAATGCAAAGTTTTGTGTATGCATATGTATTTTCTTTCCCCTTTACAATCACTTTTATCTGCGATTTTAGCGATATATTAAAATTAGGATTTACTCATTCTCATCATCTTTTGAGTCATGCATCACAGCAAGGTCACTTTGTAGGGAGACCTTGTGCAATTTATAATTATTCATCAGTTTCACGATGGCACAGGTTATTTTTTTTTTCTTTCTCATAATTGTAATTGATATTTTTTATCAGAAATGGTAATTTTAATATTACGATGCCGTGTTGTCACCGCAAATACTTTGACACCACTTTGAGAAACATTCATTTAAAAGTTTTGAAAAAAGGCATATGATAGAATTGTAGCGCGTTTATATGTAACTGAGCATTCAGCGAGACTATTTTAGTAACGGAAAGCAACATGGAATTTTTAGGCTAATTTGTTTACCGTAAGTTCGAGGGCATTTAGTGCGCCTACTCTGTTAAAAATAGTAGATTATTCAATTAAATATCTGTAAATAATTTTAAATAACAGCAAAAAATTACTGGTCTATAGACATATAAATTGGCATACTTTTTTTTTTTATTTACTTTTCATCAAATATTTAAACATGCAAAATTTCATAGTTAAAAATGTACTTATATGCTACAAAACATACATTCAATTTGTATTTTTCGTAAATTTCAATTATTATACACATTTTTTTCAATTGCGGTTCAAAAATAATTGATAAAAATTTTCATTTCACAAAATATTCTGACTGGTATTCGAACTCACAAAGGAAATTCTCAAATCCAACATGAATCCAATCACGCTACACTGTTAAAAATTTTGCATCATTCTGGCAGGTCATTCGACCGTTTTTTGAAAAACGGTTTCATAACCATACTTTAACTATATTCTGACCATAAAATGGCCAATAATATGGTCAGAATAGTGTTAAAATTACGGTTGTGTAACCGTTTTCGGAAAAAACGGCCAAATGACCTGCCAGAATGCTGCAAATTTTTAACAGTGTACTGATCCGCTTGCGAATTTATCCGATTATAAACCGCAACGTAAACTTTCAGACTTACTTTCTCAAGATTCCTTGGGTATAGAGCTTTATGGCTTTCGTATATTGATATACATACTATATACTATCGATACACAAACGTTCACTGAATTCTATGTCCCGGACTTCCGAACCTCCCCTTGTAACGCTATTTCTCTACTGAATCTGCACAAAGCATTTAGAATCGTACTCTGGTCCTATGAACTTATCAATATTCCTCTTATATATTTTTTAATCTTTCATTTTTATACCAGACTTATAACGCGCACCTGTAAATTTTGAACAATTTTCTTGTTTCAAAAAAGTGTGTTATACGCTGGAATATACGTTATATACTCATTTTAAACGTTTAACATCAGCGTCACACCCTTAAAATAGATTCGGAAGCAGTTAAATGCGACGTTATTAAATCAAAAGTTCGGAAACTTTCGTCTGAATTAATTCCCGAGTCAGAGATTTACGGAATGTAAAGTCTTGAAACTGTTTCATTCAAACTAATTTTCTTTCTGCACAACGCTAAATGTAATTAATATACTGCCTTTAAAAAAAATAATAGTTTCGCAATACGTTTTACGAAAATTTTATGAAAATGGTTCTTTTTCCCTTTGCTTATTTTCTGGGATAGATGTGAGTGCGCTGAAATAAGAGATTACATCTTCAGTTCAAAAACTCAAAAACTAAAGTAAATTACCGACCTTCTTTCATCTTAACGTAAAATGAGTAAAAATATGCTTGAATTTTAAAAATAGTCTCGCATAAATGAAGAGTAAATAGTATTATATGAGCCAAAATATCGACAGTAGGCAAAATAATTATTTGTACAACCTAATATATACATTTTTTCATTTTTAACAAAATAAAATGAGATTTAAGTTTAAAGAAATGTAATATATTTGTTGCTTTATAGCGTGAATAAAAAAACAAGACAAAATAAGTTATTCTTAATATTTAAAAAAAAAAAATAAAAAAAAAAATAATTGTGCAAAAAGAGTATTTGTACAATTATATGCAATTGTTTACAGAAGATTTCGTATGATGTCCTTTGTCTGTAATAAGTGTTTTAAATGTTATGGCATAGATTCCACTGTTTTATTTTTGTGATGTTTCTTTTCGTTTTGGTATTTTGTATATTTACTGATGAATTCATTTTCGAACGTAAGTGTTCATTAACATCCATGGGTGGTTTTCTGGGTTACGTTATGTAGATCGGAATACAATTGAAAGTCGTCTTGAAGAATTGTAAAGTAGCCATGTCATTGTTACTGCATGCTATGTTTAGGACAATTTCCTGCCGGAAGTAGAAAGTTTTCTCTACACCTAATGCCCTAGAATTTATCGTCCGACAGATTAATGCAGTAGACTCCCTCAAATCCGCACAGCTTGGGACCAGAGGTTGAGCGGATTTTTGGTCATTGATTTGTTTACATTTTTGAAATGTTAATTTGATTGGTAGTTAAGCAAGGGAAATTATAAGGAATGCTTACAATAAAGTGAAACATTGAAATAAGTAAAATATTCACATAATTTATTTTAAACGTAAGTAATTATAAAAATAATTATGAAAAATAAAAATTTAAAAAGTATTAAATTATTACCGATGAAATCGATTCAATTCGATTCCAAAAGTCCTATGCTGCCATCTAGTGGTAAAGCGATCGTAAGATCGATACTTCATCATATAGATATGCTAATTTATATCAAAATCATAAGTAATGTAAATTTATTTAGTAATAAATCAGTTGTAATTACCAAAAGAGAATGATTAACAAAAAATTTAGTAAAAAAAAAAAAAAAAAAAACATTGCGGTAGTCGTTGATTTAGGCGCCATCTTGAATTTTGTTCATGCAACTTAACTGTAAATTTCATTGTTTACATCTGAAAAAATATGCGGATTTTAGGCGTTCGTGGATTTTAGGGTCGCGGATTTAAGGGAGTCTACTGTATATCCTAAAGTTGTGGTTGTAGTATCAATAAATTTTAAATTTCCAAATCTATTTAAAATTACGCACTCCCAAAACATGACATTTCCACCCTTACGTTTCAGAGAGGGAAATATAAGTTTTGGATCTAGAACAGTTTTATTTTCTCGCCATATTTTCGAAAACTTTGTAAGAAGAAATTTTCAGTGTTACTCTTCTGAGAAAAAAAAAATACTTTAAAAATTCTTGTAGTTTATGTATTTATGTCAACGCAAACTCTAAGCGTTTTTACCAATTTTCTCCACTGGTGAGAATATTTTCTCTAAAATTTCTTTCATTATGAAATACATTTCTTATTTGAGTCACCGTGGTACTAGAAATGTTGGAAGGCCTTCTGTAATCTTTTGGGATTATAATGGGTTTTTAAAAGTTGTTCCACAAACTTTTTTTGTTTTGCCTTTAGTGCTAACTTACTGGAGTTATCTAATTGCCGGTTTATTTTTAACAAATCTAGTTTTTTTTCATAGTTTGACTATGTATGAAACAATTGAAAATGATTATTTAAAACTTTTTCAAATTTCTCTGTAGGATTTTTATTTTTGTGAAATCCAGTAATACGATTTATCCTATCCAATGATACTTCTTACGTTTCTCTTTTAATAATCCCGCGAATAATTAAATAATGATGATTAATTAAAAAGAATCACGAAAACAATTACCTGGACTCCTATTTGAAAAATCCTTTGGAATCATTGTTACGCTTTATAATAGTATGTATCGTGAATATGCGAATTGTACAAATGCATTTTGTTGCATAGAATTTTCAAACTTTTGCAGTTAAAAATTTATTATTTGATGCTGCAAGAGTTTATTATGCATAAAAATCATTTCTATCGAAATATCCGTTTATTTTTGTTTAAACTTAAAAATATTAGTGAGTATAAAGGATACTTTTGCTAACTGTATTTTCTGTATTATTTCTGTTTTTATGTTTACGTATATATATATATATATATATAAAAGATTTTTGACTGCCAAACTTGGCTTCTTTTAACGTTTACTGTATTATTTCACGCAGTGCGAACGAAGATGCACTTTGATTTTGGTATTTTTAGGAGTACAAGGATCAATAAAACATTAACAAAATAAAATAAATACGACAGTTCGCTCATATTCAAAGATTATCTTTCGTTTAAATAAATTTTTAAAAAGTTTCACTTATTAGTTCACTTAAAGATATTCTATATAACTCTATAATAGTTCACTTAAAGAGTCAATATGTAAATACATTTTTACAGATGCAGCGGTGCATTATTTATTAATATATATTTTGCAAGTGCATACAAATTAAAATTTTAAAATTACCAAGGTCATAATCAATTTCAACCACAAAGAATTAGGATAGATAAACTATAAAAGTGATCCCCCTTCGAAGGGAAACATGTTTCTTCCCAAAAATGTTCTCTTAGATTTTTCGTATTGTTTATTATTATCTGTCCAAAACTGTATAATATTTAGGTTTACTGATGTCGTTAAAGAGAGTTTTTGATTGCCAAACTTGGCCTCTTTTAATGTTTATTGTATTATTCCACGCAGTGCGAACGAAGATGCACTTTGATTTTCGTATTTTTAGGAGTATAAGGATCAATAAAACATTAACAAAATAAAATAAACACGACAGTTCGCTCATATTCAAAGATTATCTTTCGTTTAAATAAATTTTTAAAAAGTTTCACTTATTAGTTCACTTAAAGATATTCTATATAACTCTATATTAGTTCACTTAAAGAGTCAATAAGTAAATACATTTTTACAGATGCAGCGGTGCATTATTTATTAATATATATTTTGCAAGTGCATACAAATTAAAATTTTAAAATTACCAAGGTCATAATCAATTTCAACCACAAAGAATTAGGATATATAAACTATAAAAGTGATCCCCCTTCGAAGAAAAACATGTTTCTTCCCAAAAATGGTCTCTTAGATTTTTCGTATTGTTTATTATTATCTGTCCAAAACTGTATAATATTTAGGTTTACTGATGTCGTTAAAGAGAGTTTTTGATTGCCAAACTTGGCCTCTTTTAATATTTATTGTATTATTCCACGCAGTGCGAACGAAGATGCACTTTGATTTTCGTATTTTTAGGAGTATAAGGATCAATAAAACATTAATAAAATAAAATAAATACGACAATTCGCTCACATTCAAAGATTATCTTTCGTTTAAATAAATTTTTAAAAAAACTTCATTTATTAGTTCACTTAAACATACAGTAAACTCTGTCTACGGCGGAATCGGTCGGGACTGAGAAAATTTTCCGTGGTAGACAATATTCCGGCTTATGCAAAAGAGCGTGATTTATTGGAATGAAGCATACGTCAGTCGAATAGCGTTTTATGTTTTCGATAAAAAAGATTGGATCTTGAGTTATAATGAATCGCTCGCGATCTTTCATTTGATCGTTCATCACGATCTTTCATTGATTGTCCTGACTCGAATATCTGTCGAAAACTGAAATTCTGGAAGATCCATTGTCTTTATAAATAAATGAGAAACGCTATTCAATTTCTTAGTACCGCTGTAATAGCTTCAAATTTGAAGTTTACACACACACAAAATAATAATAACTTCGGGAATGAGACAGAAAGCCATCACTTTGAATTTGAGTACAACCTTAAAGCATAATATATTGTTGACAATACATATTTTCATAAATGTGCACTCAACTAGTAATAATAACTTTTAAATGCATATTTATATAGGAAAAAATGGCATAAGCAAGAATTCCTTAAAATATATACAGTTTCTATTCTTTTGGATTAACTTTTTTAAAGTATTATGGAATTTAATTTTTATGCTCGAGATTGAGTATTAGACGTATATATATCAGTTTTAAAGTTTCATAAACGAAATGCCTTTCCTTTTTAAAATATCCTATTTTCCGCCTTATGCAAAATTTTGGTTTTGGTGGGACCTTAAAACACTTTCCGTTTCCGCGTTAGACAGATTCCGGCTTATGCAGCAAGAATTAATGTTATTTTCTATGTGTTCGCCGGGACTTGAAAAATTTTCCGCGGTAGACAGATTTCCGGCTTACACAGAGTCCGTCTTAGACAGAATTTACTGTATTCTATATAACTCTATATTAGTTCACTTAAAGAGTCAATAAATAAATACATTTTTACAGATGCAGTGGTGCATTACTTATTAATAAGTCTTTCGCGAGTGCATACAAATTAAAATTTTAAAATTACCAAGGTAATCAATTTCAGCCACCTAAAAACAAAACAACAACAAAAAAAGTTTAACAGCTGCATCAAACCTAAATGTTAATAAAATATTGAAATCATTTTTAGAGTTGGGTGACATAACGAAATGTGCTGTATTTAGTTTTACTCTACGATAAATTATGAAATAAATTTTGAGTACAAACGGTCAGTTTTCGTAAATATGCCTTATTCTTTAAACATTCCAGTATAATTGATCTGTCACATTTGTTAGTAGAAGAGGGAATTTTTAGTCTAGTTAGCTGCTTGAAATATCTTTTAAAAGGAAAATGTATCTCGGGAATTACTACGCCCTTACAACTAGGCGTGTTCCTATCTTTTTAAAGGGAAATGCTTATCTATCTGCTGCTTTGGGTGGGGGACTTCCAGGAGAAGTACATTCTTCTTGTATCAATATTCAGAGTATATATTCATTGTATTAAAAATATATACTATACAAATTTTAATCGAAGTGGACAGTGTCATTTACTGAATATTACCAATGCTTTTATTTGCCTTTCTTTTTTGACAACCTGCGTCACATAGGAGTCGAAAATGTGGGGGAGGAGGACAAATGTCCCTCCCTGTTTTTTGAAATTTAATTAACTAAATTTTCTTTTGACGATTTCGAAATTTTTTTAACTAAAACCAATTCCTTGTAAGTGACTTATAACAATTAAACTTTAAGAAAATAGGGTACGAAGATCTTGTCATGGGGGCAATTTAATTACTGATAGTTTCCAGAACCAAAGACATTGATTGTAACTAAATTATGTAGAAAATATTTTTATGTTAATTTATAACTGAAATTTTATAAATAACAATAGAACTTTTTCTGAGTATTTTCGAATCAATAGTCGAATTAAGTGATATACAGGGAAGCTTTGACAATTCGACTTCGGGAGAGAATTTTTTTTTTTATTGTTATCTGAGAACTGAGTGATTTCGTACCGGATTTGTTTTAGCAATTACAGTAGAACCTCGATTATCCGAAGTAATAGGGACCTATAATCTTTTGGAAATTCGAAATTTTCGTATAGTGGAGATTGATTCAATTTTAAGATTAAGGAGAAATATATGCAATATTTCTTATTATGGTAACAAGTGCCTAATAAAAATAAAGCAATAGCAAAATAGAAACAAGTATAAATTATCTGAATTTTAATTTTGAAATTATGTACCTTTTATGTATTTCACAAGGGTTTAAAAAAATGTTTTGTTTGTCGCAGTTTCAATTGCCTTTGCTTTGAAGCTCTATCACGGATTTTTTTAATACTAACCCCCTGACCGCCGAGCAAATGGGCAAAATTGTAATGCATTTTTTTAAAAATCTAAAAAAAAAAAGATTATTTTTCTAACATGTCATAAAAAATTTAATTGCGTATAGGAATATAAACCTTGAGGGTATTAACTATAACAAAACATTTTAAAACTGCATTATAATTGTAGAATTATATTAATTTAAATAATGCTTGTACTGGTGTGAAACCTGCAGTTTAGTGAACGGATATATCAGTTCGCGGCGGTGAGAAGGTTAATAGTTCACCAGCATCACAGTCTTTCTTCTGTTTCTGCCATGCAGGACTTTCCAAATCTTCAGAATTGCGAATTTTTTCGTTTTCTTTGTTCCACTCCGCAGCTTACGGGAGCGCAATTTAAATCCAAAGGAATTCTAAGAAAGGGGATGGAAACTATTTATATGTACTCGTAGTTCGGAAAGGACCGCTTGCACACAAGGAATGTGATAGTAAAATAAAAAGCTTTAAAAATGGATTTCGGTTAACCGATAGTTTCGGTTAAAAGAGTTTCGGATAAAAGAGGTTCTACTCTATTTAAAAAATAAATTGTTTTACATTACATTATACATGTGTGTATATATATGTACAATGGGACGGAACACCATTAAACGATGGGTACGTAGATTCACGATTATTTTTCGGTTACTCATACTGATTGGTAAATATATCATGCGAATTGAAAATTTCCATCTGAGCAAAAAACCATATTTTCCAATCAGTATGATTGAGTTAAAAATAATCATATATCTAGTATCTACATACCCATCGTTATGGAGTTCCGTTACCAGCGGGTTATTCTGTTGTGCGGTCTACGTGGCAGGCTTAGATGCTATTACCAAAATAAGGTCATCTGAGCAAAGTATACCCGCCGATTGTCGGCTCATGTAGCTCAATAGAAGAACATTGGCAATTTAAGTCAAAGGTTCTGGATTCGAATCCCGGCTTGGGTATTTTTTCGCTCAGTTGGAAAATTTCAATTCGTATGATATACAGGGTGTTGCCGATTTCGAAATTCAAAGGGGGGATAGTAGGCATCAAGTGGAACAAAACAAATAAACAAACAAAAAACACCTGTTTAATCAAAAACCTGTGTTCTACCATAACTCAACTTAGGTTGCCGGTAATAACTTTCAGCAAGCTGTACTATATATTATAATGAAACTTTTATTAGACATGCTCACTTTTGTTGTAAATGTGGTAACATCAAAAAAAGTGATAGAAGTTTCCATTATACGCGCCAGCAGTTTGCACTTGACGCTTCACATTTTGGACTGCGATTACCAGTGACCCGGAGCCGAACAATTTTTGATGCTCCAGCTCCAGCTCCGATCCTAGAGAAAATACCGTGGCTCCAGCTCCGGCTCCAACTCGGCTCCGACTTCGCACTTTTAAGTTGCAGATTTTAATTTGCACGTTTAATTTTTTGCTCACAAATACTTTCTATCTTCATTAAAGATCTGACAAAATGCATTTTTCTTCTCATCAAACTTGAAATGCTTGTTCAGAAAATATGACATCTTTTAGCTTTTGCTTTTAAAATAGAAAGTTTGGTAGAATTTTAAACACAAAAATCTTAAATTTCTTCTACACTTTTCGAACAGCCAAAATTGTACGACTACACGTGTAAACAACAGGCGGCCATATTTGTTTTCAAATAGTGTTGTCACTTAGTTCAAGTAGAAAGTAGAAGTAAAGTAGTGTTGCCATTTTTTGAGAAGTTTTCCTTCCCTAATAATAATAATAATAATAAAAACCTAAAAAATGATATAATTAAAATACTGAATAATGATGTAATTAAAATATTTTAAGCCTAGAAATTTAAAAGACTGAAAAAAAAAAGATTTAAAAGAATATTAAAAACTAAAGGACCCCTGGAGCTGGGGAAAATTTAGAGCTCCAGCTCCAGGAAAAACACAGCTCCAGAGCGCTCCGGCTCCGGGCTCCAGCTCCAGCTCCGGGTCCCTGGCGATTACTAATCCATACGGTATAATCGATTGCGTGAGCAGCCTGTTTTTCCATAAATTTTCGTGATTGTATCACATTTCATACCAAACGAGGTACACATCGTTACATTTTCATAGCTGTATTATTACTTTTCTTAAAATTATCCCCGTAAACCCGAGTTCAGTTAGTGTGAAGTACCCTACTAAATAAGTGGTTTGCGACCGTCATATTCTATGGTAATTTTTCATCCTGTTGATGCCGAATTCGGCAACACTCTGTATTTACAAATAAGTATGTTTGAGTTAGAAATAGTCGTATACTTAGTTAATTTCAATTCTTATGCACACACACACACCGTGTGAGCCAAGAGTTCGTTACAACTTTAAAAACTCATAAAAAAAGAAGAAATTTTGATAAAGGAGTGTGATTTGCAAGAAAGGGCTCACAAGGTAGTCGGATTTTTTTAGCAGCAAAAAACATTTAGTTAAGGCTCCTGTCCCTGCCGGCGAAGGCACTCACGAGCTAACGCTAATCCTATGGGGAGGGATTTATCTAATATCTCGCTTGCATTTCGACATTTTTAAATATTTTCTTTTGCATTGGATAGGCGAGATCCGTCTACCGCACTTTTTTTACTTTTTCGATTTTGGTTGCAGATATTTTTTAGAATGGCACTTTTAATTTTCAGAACCGGTTTTGAAAGCGAAAGTAACTTTATAAAAAAATATCTGCGACCAAAATAGAAAAAGTAAAAAAGGTGCGATGTAGAGACAGGCATCAGCTATCCAATGCAAAAAACATTATGTAAAAATGTCGAAATGCAAACGAGGTATTAGAAAAATCCCTCCTCATAGGATTAGCATTAGCTCGTGAGTGTCTTCGCCGCCAGGGACAGGAGCCTTAAAAAATCACATGCAGAAGGCGCTGATGACCCTAAACACAATGAACAGGACAACAATAGTGTCACAGATCTGTTCTGGAGGTCATGTTGAACATTTGTTATTGTAAGAACAAATGAATGGAGCATATTATTGACCTATTCATTGTGTTTCAAGTCGTCAGCGCCCTCTACATGTGATTTTTTTTTCTAAAAAAAAATCCGACTACCTTGTCAGCCCCTTCTTGCAAACCGCACTCCTGTATCATAAATTTTTCCTTTTTTATGAGTTTTTAAAGTTGTAACGAACATTTGACTCACCCGTTATAACTATACACTGAATATAAGAACAAAAAATTCAGCCCGTTGAAGTCTCGTTAATGGAGTTACTTTGTATAAATGCGATTTACTATCATAGTTCAATTTTCCAGTTATTGTGTAAATATTCCAATATTTTTAGGGGGGAAAAAAGAAAAAAGAAACTAGTAGAAACATGAAGAAAATTTTAAATACTCATACACACTTTGCTATCTCTTAAGAAAATTATATTTATTCATATATTTTAAAGTATTTAGAAACACCATTTAACGCCGGAGCACTGTATTTAGCGATGCAGAAGTCATAAGCTAATTCTGTGACAAGGCAATTGTATCCGAAATTCGACCTCATTATGAGAGTGAAGTAATTGACAGCCTTGCATTTGCGCGTGATGAAACATAGTTTTCTTCTGTTGCCTACCTCATCATTAAAAGTATTGTTTGCTAATTGCGTTAAATGTCAATGGCAGTAACTCGTTATCCGAATATTACTCGTAGCTAACGTGCCTTTAAGTGCAGTTTAGAATGGGTAGTACCGTAATTTCAAAATTTCCCGATAAGATATAATGAGCTATCTTTTTGACGTTGCTCGATTTCATCTAAATCACATTGTTCTCTCTTATAATGGAGGTATTTAAAATTTACCGAACGAGATTCAATAAGAAGTTAAACATTTCAAAATTCTGAAATTTTCGTTTTGATACCAAAGATTTAAAATGAGACAGCTTCAAACATATAAACTTACTCTAATTGATACATTATATTAAGGTTTTTAAAAAAATAAGCAGGTGTGCATTAGTTAATAAAAAAATCTGAAATTTTTTTTTTTTTTTTTTTTTTTTTTTTTTAATGATGGTATTTTATATATATATATATTTTTAAACACTGTTATATTTTTTTTCACTAAAGATTTATTATATATAGTTTTATGTTCTAAAAATTTTCATTTTTAATTTTTTAACTAAGGCGCAGTCTCTCACTGTAAGAAATTTATGTAACTTTACTCCATAAAATTGGTGGCAACATGCTGCCTCCAATTTTATGGAGTAATTTAACTTATATAATGGTGTAATTTAAACTGATATGACTGGTGAAATATTATAAATCAGTGGAAGTTAACACCAGTTACATAGGCTAAATTACTCTATAAAATGCTGACACCAATTTTATGGAGTAACGTTACATAAATCTTTTGCAGTGCTCCTTAACTTGTTGCTTTCGTTATGCAGTAACCGTATTGTAAGTACAGTCGCGGAAAAAAAAAAAGTAAACATCACTTACCAACTCTGTAAAAAATTATTGTAGAAGAAAGTTACTGGTACCACACGATTGGTAATAAGGTCTACTTTTAAATGATGTATATAAAATTTGTTTAGGGGACCATCTACATATTAAAGCGAACCATAACTTTGTTCTTTTTTAATAGCAGTACACAATTCTGACAGCATAAATGAACTTGCCACCCTTCAATTAGCCTAAAAACAACTTTTTATGCAATTCGTACGATAAGTTTCCGATAAATTAATCATTTTAAAACGAGCGTATTTAAGGGGCTGTATCCAAAATGAAGTTCGGGTCTCGATTGTTGACCGAGAGAGCCCCCTTCTTGATCAAGGTATCTTAAGCGGCACTCAAGCAATCATTGAAGATTGCTAGATTACAGGATACCATAAGAAATTTCAAAATATCTAATCACTTCTATCATAGATGGGTTCTTAAACCATCATTTTGCCGTTTTTTAAGCATAATTTGAAAACTACTTGGAAAAACAATGTGAAATTTTGGATTTTCATAAAGCAGGACTTAATAAATCTAAATCCATCAAAAAAAAAAAAAAAAGAAAAGAAAAAGGTAGGTTGCAATTTCTAATTTTTTTCGATTATGAATTTCATATTTCGTATCATAAAATTATAAAAATTGCAAATTCAACGTATTTATGTTTGGGTATTTTAGTATTATTGCTACATAAAAAATTAGCACATTAGGAATATAATTTAAGGAGATATAAATGAAAATATGAAAATGTAATTTAACATTAGAAGCACTAAATTTTGAATGTTTATAATTCAAAAACTTATCATTCAAATGACTTGAAATTTGGTATCTAGGCATAGTTTGAACCGAATATTTGAAATATCTTATTAAAATTGGGTATTGCCATCGAAAAATACGAAGTTTGGGTTAGTTTTAATATGTAGATGGCCCCCTAAGCTGTCCCCACGACAGTACAGTCGTGGGGGAAAAAAAAGTGAACAAATGTGAAAAAGTGAACAACTAACTCCTCAACAAATTATCGTAGAAGAAGTTGACTGGTACCGAACTATTGGAAATAAAGTCTACTGTTAAATGATGTATATAAAATTTGCTTAGGGGGGCATCTACATATTAAAACGAACCATAACTTTGTTGTTTTCAATAGCAGTACACAATTCTGACAGCATAAATGAACTCTACACCCTTCAATTAGTCTAAAAACAAATTTTTTTGCAATTCGTACCATAAGTTTCCGAGAAATTATTTTAAAACGAGTGTATTTTAAGGGCTGTATCCAAACTGAAGTTCGGTACTCGATTGTTAACCTTGAGAGCTCCCTTCTTGATCAAGGCACCTTAAGCAGTCAATTAAGGCATTTAGATTAAAGGATGGCATAAGAAATTTCAGTATATTTAGTCACTACTATCATAGACGGCCCCTTAAACCATCATTTTGCCATTTTTTAAGCATAATGTGAAAACTACTTGGAAGAAAAATGTGAAATTTTGGATTTCCATAAAACAGGACTTAATAAATCTGAATCCATCAAAAAAAAAAAAAAAAAAAATTGTAGGTTGCAATTCATAATTTTTTTAATATTAATTTCATAATTCATATCAGAAAATTATAAAAATTGCAAATACAACGTATTTATGTTTGGGTATATTAGTATTATTGCTACACAAAAAAATAAAACATTAGGATCATAATTTCTGATGTTATAAATAAAAATATGAAGATGTAATTTAACATTAGAAGCACTGGATTTTGAATGTTTATAATTCAAAAACTTATCATTCGAATGACTTGAAATTTGGTGTCTAGGCATAGTTTGAGCCAAAGATTTGAAATATCTCGTTAAAATTGGGTATTGCCATTGAAAAAAATTAAGTTTGGATTCGTTTTAATATGTAGATGGCCCCCTAAGCAAATTTTATATAAGTCATTTAAAAGTAGACTTTATTTCCAATCGTTCGGTACCAGTAACTTTCATCTACGATAATTTGTTGAGGAGTTAGTAGGGTGTGTTTACTTTTTTTTTTTTCCACGACTGTACATCTCTCCAATCACGCATAAGTCAGTATATTCACGCATAAGTCGCTATATTCACGCATAAGTCACTGTATTCACGCATAAGTCACTATATTCAAATTAGTAAAATCATTGGTAACAAATTGAATATCATTAGCATTTATAGTGCAACGATTTAAATGCACGTATTTACAGGCATCTCCCGATTTACGTAAGTAATGCGTTCCGTAAACTTTTGCGTAAGTCGAATATTACGTAAGTTGAATTTGTAAATTTCTTAGGTAAAATTTCGTCAGAAACTGTAATATTTATTATCATATATATAATATATACGTTATTTACACAGTATTAATTTATAAATAATTATGCATGCAGAAGTAGTTACTTGGATATAAACTATAAAAGTATGAAAAAATATAAAAACAAATTGAAAGAACACTTTTCAAATAAAAAGTATCTTGTGGTATATGGGATTTATAAATTTAACATTAATGAATTAATTTATATCAATTTTGAATCTACATCAAAACGAGCAGCTCTGAAGCTGGAAGGAAAAAATACACTCATTCCTTTTCACCGAAACTTTAAAATTAAGTTTCATTATGGTTTGAATTCAGCTAACAAAATTGTAACGGTTAAACCGATGTTTTTTTAGCTCATTCTAATCAGATTTGTGTTTGTTTTGTTAAAGATTTGATTGTATATCCCAATAGAAATATAACTTTATCTATTATATAAAACTATATTACTGTTGTGGTTTTTATCTGCATATTTTATCTATAAAACAATTATCAAAAGTATGAAAATGCGTATCCAACGCGCTAGTATGTTCATAAATGTAATTTTCAAAATTTCTTAAGTAAGTGCGAACTTACGTAAGTCGAGTATTAGGTAATATGAGGGATGCCTGTATATTTTTTAATTTCTACTGCAAACTGGAAAGTAGCTAAATCATTTTTTCCTTTCTAGCAACGAATGTGCTAGTACTCTTTTAAAGCATCATGTTTTAAATACTTTTTTTCGATTAAGTTAAAAGCTCATTTTGTTTTTGGACAAAACTGGAGATAAAATCGAAATTTAAGTTTCGGCCTAAAAACATGTTTCGGTCGTACGCTAGATAAAAATTTACTGAATAATAATAATAAAAAATTCATATAGTTTTATTTTATTTTACATGGTAATGTGGTATAATATTATTCTTCAAACAATATCTATCTAGAATGTCAAAATTTAAGTCATTATTTGAGGACGTGGATTTCAAAACTTGCCTTATCCAGAAAATCAAATTTTGGGAAATCGCGAAAAATCTCTGATTGTGTCCATTGGTTTTCATTATAAACCAAGATTTTACAATGCCAGAAATACAACACGATGAAACTATTTTTTTTTTCTTTTTGCAGACTATAGTGTTATTTCGATGCAAGTTCACCGATAAAATAGATTGTTAGAGAACTCGATTTTTAAAACTTTTATAAGGCGAGTTTTGAAACTCACGTCCTCATTTGCTTCTGCAAGTAATACATGTGAATTAGGACATTCAGAAGATTTATGAGGAACATAAAGCATCGTGAAATTTTCTGTGAAACTTTATTCAGTATGAATAACCATAAAATTAATAGTAAACAAATTCCTCCGATATTTTATCATAAAATTAAAATAAATAAATAAATAAATAAATAAAAATAAGGATTAGACCAATGTCAGACGGGCGTCTTTTTTGCTGCTTTTTCTTTTCTTCTATTGAAAACACACACATATATTCACACTTGTGTATACTAAATTAAAAGTGTCCATGTAGCTAGATATGCGTGTTTCTGGACAATTAAGTTTTTTCTATGCATGCATGTAATATTATCTTAAAATTCCTTATTTATTTTTCGTTTTGGGCCAAAACTGGAGGGGAAAAAAAAAAAAAAAAACAGAAGTTAAATTTCGGCCTAAAAACATGTTTCGGTCGAACACTAGATAAAAATTTCACTAAATTGTTTTTAAAAAATTTAATATAGTTTTTTTTCTTTTTCATTTATAAAAGTACTACCAACAAAATGGTATATTTTTCCGCAAACAATATCTATCTAGAATGTCAACATTTAAGTCACTATTTGCTTCTGCAAGTAATGCATTTAAATTATGACATTCAGAAGGTTTATGCGGAACATTCTCACTATATCTTCTTATGATTTCATTATTCATTAGTCATGTCTAAAACTTAGTAATCTGCGAGTAAAAACAAAAACATCATGCAGATTTAATTTCTTTTCACCTTGGCATAGAAAGGCCGACTGCTGCTCTCAAGATGTTTGAACAGAAAGCCGGTTTTGATCGTGAACAATCCGTATGGTTGCAGTTAATGAGACTGCGAAAATATACTTCAAAGTAATATATAAGTGGGATAAAAAATTGAACATGTAATGCTTTTTAAAATCTATTATTTAATTTAACTTCGGAAAGAACTAGGGAACGAACTAGAAAACTTAATGCCGCCTATAATAACCAAAATATATATATATATATATATATATATATATATATATATGTATATATATATAAGTACTCCTATAATATAAAAGAAAATTCAAATACAGTCGGACCTCTGTTTAACGAACTTCTACTTTGCGAATTTCTCTACTTTGCGAATTTCTCTATTTTGCGAACTGTTCCTTGGAACCAAGAACATTTTGCGAATGTCTTCGTAAAATAACCTCCAAATAGCGAAGTGCATTCTCTATTTAACGAACTTTTCCTTGTGATCTAATTTTTTTTCTCCCAATTTCTCAAAATGTTTCTGGACATTATTATCTGGACTTATTCTTTCTTTAAACACATGTTATGATGTTCAATGGCCTTGAACTGGTTTTACAAAGCGCCTTCTTTGTCAGCAGTGAGAATTTGGTAAGTGCGGAGGGCGAAGACGATAATCCCTTAGAGTAACTTTAAAAAAATGTGGATACTGATGATTGTATTTCATTTAATTCTGAAATTGAGATCTCGGAAACCCTAACCTAATTGGATATTTTCGACAGTGTTAAAAACAATACAGCAATGAATTGCGATGAAGACGAATATGATAATGATGAAAATGATCATGATGCAGGAATTTACAAAACTTCGTATGATGAAATGCTAAAATCATTTGAAACAATCTGACGCGGATTATAGTTAGAAGAAAATACGCATGAAGGGGTTTTTGGTGCATTGCAAAGATGCGAGACGTATTATGAGAGAAAGCACTAGAAAAAACTCGGGCAAAATTAACAGAGTTTTTCAGAAATTAAATTTAAGGACGCATATGTTAATGTATGGTTAAAATTATTTGTTATAATAATAATAAACACGATAATGTCATTAAAATTCGTTAATTTTAATGTAAAATTATTTACTTTAAACAGAAAATACAGTGTATTCGCGGACAATGTTTTGTTTTCCTTGCAGATTTCAAAGATTTAAACACATAGAAAAAATGAATCGATGATGAATATTGGTGGGTAAAATAAATAAAACAAATCGATATAATTTATAAAAAAAAATGTGATTAATTACTTTTAGTATTAATATTGAGTGTTTATGAATTTAAAATCTATTTTATATAGTTTAAATTATTTTAAAAGGTGAATCTCTATTTAACGAATTTTCCATATAACGAACTTTTTTCCGGGATTTAGCGACTTCGTTAAATAGAGGTTCGACTGTATTATTGATTTTAAAGAATTTTTATTTTCGGAAAAAGACAAGATGAAGATTTCGAAAGGGCACCATAGCTTCCACGGGTGCCGCACTGGATAGCCCCGATGTAAGATTTATGACAATTTTGAACATTTTTGTTTAATGCAAGTGCTATGATAATTAGATCTGTATGAATCACTGCTTAACGGGAAACTGTTGTATTTTCTCTTTTTAATAAACTGATCACGATTATTAGATTAACTAAATTGTTGATTTTGTAAAATTTCCAATGTATTATTCAAGAAATATTTTCTTTTTAAACAAATTTATCTCGGTTATTGCGTAAACAAGTCGAAAATTGTACGTCAGGCGTGGCAAATGAGGTGCGATCGTACTATAATTAGTTTTATAAATATTGAGATCTTGGTGTAATAGCAGTTGCACTCTTATGGAAAAACGCATGAATACAAAATTTATTATGATTCTGCATAGTGAATTCAGTAATACGGAAAAAATATGACTCCATCTTAAATAGGACGTAATCGCCATGGCAACCTACAATCATTACCTATGATGGGATGTCATTGAATTAATTACGTATGATAGGATTTAATAGAATGGGGGAAACTTTTATTAATATTTTTAAAAGTTTGATTATATTTTCATAAAATTTGAAATGACTCGACAAAATTCTGCAGCGATTAGATATATTAAATTTCAAACTATTCGGTTGGGTATAGTTTTTACGCCGTTATATGCGGACAGACAGACGGACGGACCAGGCGACGACTGACTGTAGGTGCTACGTATTTATATAATTACGAACGCACATAACAAGAAATCGTGTCAATCCTCTCAATTATTGAGTACCACTATTTCCGAATAGTGATATCTTCGTCGTGTTCAATCAAACATAAAAGAAAGAAGAAAGTGAAAATGCATTATGCGTTTTCGTTAAATTTTGTTTGATTTTTGATGAAACGAACCGTATATCATGAAAAAAAATACTATTTCTTCCAATATCCTGCTCTACAGTGACCTTTGCCTACTTAACTCTTGTTATTTTCAGAGAAATTACGATAACATTTTGTCGATTGCCTGCATTTTCTGCACGCATGGAGTATTTTTTTTCTCTTCCCGTTGTTTTGCATGCTCACTCAGTTCAAGATATAAATCTAAAAATACCACCTATGGTCTGATAAAGTATAGAATCTGATGTTGTCTTTTTTTCTTTCCTTTTTTTATTTTTATTTTTTTTTTTAACTTCCACGTTTCTGGATTAAAGGTAGTAGAGCCAGTGTCTCGATGCTTCACTAAGTACAAGATTATATTCAAGTACTTTCATTATCTAGCGGTTTTGACATTATTAATTTATAATTTTCGTCCTTGAACACAGTGAATGAGTAATTATTTGGAATTGTTATTAAATATTTGTGTGTGGAATTAAACTTGTGGATGTATTATAGTTAATTTATATTAGCAAATTATTAGAACGTTAAAGAAAATCTTAAATAATCCTGGGCAGAAGAAATCACGCATTTCAGCGAAGTAATTTTAAGGCTTTCATTTTTATGAATTTTATAATTAACTTGTTGAATTTGGACGTAAGTAATAAATTAACGTCTAATTTTTACCTCTCCACAAAAAGAGGAAAAAAAAAAAACATTTTTATTATAAAACTTCAGTAATTGTAATATTTACGATTTCGATCATGCGTATTTAACGCAACTGAATCTCTGAAAACAATCGCAAATTAATGTAGCATATCTATTTATATTATAAAAGACAAACGTATCCGTGCGTAACGCTGACGTCATTTTGATGCTGGCAACCGCAGACGATCAAATTTTGCTTTTATTTTAATTTTTTTAACTTCTAGAGATGGCACATTTTCAATTTTTACACCGTCGAATTGGAAAATTATAATTCAAAATACAGTTTGTTTGAAAATTGTATCGCAATTTGTTTGAAAACCGTATCGCAATTTACTAATTTTTTAATATAATTTTCATTGAGGTTTTTTTTTTTTTTAATCTATCTCTATCGCGTGTTAAGACAGACGATTACGAAAGATAAATCCGTTTGCATTTAATTTAATATAAATTGTTTAGCATTTATTTCCGGCTTATATTCCATAACGAAATTAAAACTTCACCAATAAATAAACAAAATAGTGAAATATAAATAAAACACAAATTTAAGTCATATAATCGAACTACTTGCTTAAACCATTGAGATGATCCGTATCAAAATATCGCTGCTGTAAATAGCAATCTAGAGATTTCTTCGGTTGTTAACTCCGGGCACGGGGCCAATATAAAAGTATCACTTTTAATGAATTTCAAAACTTTATTTGAATACATAATTGCTATTTTTCATTTAAAACTTATTTTCGTGTTGTTAATGGGTAATCTAAAAAAATATATTAAATGTAAAAAATCTATTAGTTTTCAATTTTTAAAAATATGGTTTTCACCTATATTCTGTAACACGGAAAGCCGGGGTTGGATAGCCTAGTATTATTAAAGAACGGGTACTTTAATTATTCCTTAATTTTTATAAAGAATGCACGACGTTATGATACACAGTACAGGGGATGGTCATTATCTAGAAATTACATTCATTAATACTTTGAGTTCTGAGCTGTTGCAACTGCATATCTCCTTCTGGACTGAGAGTATTTGGTACTTTTCATAATTTTTTAAAACATACTTGGAAGATATGTATTTTAATATTTTTTTTTAAATTATAAACTTGAAACCGTTCTTATTCGTAATCAAGGAACTACTTAAATGTACTAAAAATTGATATTTAATGAGAAATTATTGAAAAAAGCATGTTTTATATATTTTTTTAAGGTTCACCATTAGAGAACATCATTTTTTAACATAACATTTTACATAAACTTGAACAAAAACTTACCCAAATATTGTATAAATATCTGAAAATAGGTTTTTTTGTATATAAACATTATTTAGTATAATTTACTTTTGTGTGGTACATTTCAAAGCACAGATTTGCACAAAGGCAAACAGCACAAGGTTCACAGTAAGTTCGAGTTAATCTCTGATTCTAGATATTTTCATATACTTAATTCTGTTTAGTGCTGCAATCTATTTATCTATTTATACAGGGTGCAATATGTTATCTATCACCGACCATTAATTTCTCAACCGTTGATCGTAGGCATATAGTTCTAATTACAAAAACGTTTCAAATGAGCCAAACATTCATGTTGTGGCATTATTTAAAGTAAAAAATTAATTTTATAAAAATTACGATAACTAACTTTTTATAAGGTACCCGTTTGAATATTGTTCCATCCATAAAAGTTAGCTCAAATTTTTAGATGAAATAACACTGTTTGTTGATTCCCCGATTTTGGCGATACCGGCTAAAGGTGGTTTCGCCGTAAAAAGGACATTGCACCCCGATTTTAATCTCGAATTACTTTAATTCATCTTTTAACTGATCCTTCAATAAAAGACAAAAACATGTGCAAAAATCTCAAACTTTGAAATTTAATAATTGTGTCAATTTTTGTAGTACAGATGTCAAACTTTTTGTGTTATATCTGTTATGATATGTATAAAATTTTACTAAATATAACTATAGGTACTGGGGACTGTATAAAAAGTTAGTTTTCGTAATTTTTATCAAATTGATTTTTGACTTTAAATAATGTCACAACATGAATATTTACCTCATTTGAAACGTTTTTGCAATTGGAACTATATGTCTACGATCAACGGTTGAGAAATTAAAGGTCGGCGATAGATAACATATTGCACCCTGTATATATATATTTGTGATTTCAAATTTATTATATATATGTATATGTTCAAAATAAAAGGCTCGTAGTTAATATCTGAAAAGACCGCGAACGAATATAGTCGGTAATTTTATATCTCAGAGAGTTAAAAGTTGATCTCGAGAGACTCTCGGGCTTAGTTCGTTTCAAAGAAAACGGCAACCCGAGTGACACTCGGTCTTAGATCTCAGTGTTAAACCGCTGAAAGTTCTAAATCATGATATACAATGAAGAAATGGAATAACCATAGTTTTCTAATTGGATATTTTCTTCAGGTGAGTGCAGCTATTTTCCTTTATTATGCTAAATGTTATTTACCGTCATCAGGAAAACATTGAAACAAGTGGGTAAGTGTGATCACAGATCGCACAGAGGGTTTCGTTCAATATTCCTTTCAAGACATTTTATCCTTTTTGCAAAATCTTTTAGTTCCACATTTCGCAACCAGGGGTCGCACTCTATTCTAAACAAAGCTCTATCCGAATGAAACTCTGTTTTACAAACTATCCGTAGATATAGTAGTCGAGGGAATCGGGTCTATAGCACATGAGGTAAGTAGGCGCTCCCTGGCGGTAAAACTTTGAGCTAACATATGTACGGCTATGGTGCATAATATGAAAGAGTGGTCAAAGGAGTATCGGCAAAAGTTAGAAAAGTGCACCCCGGGTAAAAAGGGTGGAGGTTAGAAAAATTGTTAAAAATACAAAAGTTAAAGCCCGGAGAGGGGTAAATAATATAAGACTTTTTGAAAATTTTATGATTTTTCGTCTGATCGCAAGTGTTCTGCTATAAGTATACAAAATTTCACATCTCCAACTTAATTAGGGGCTGAGTTAGAAAATTTGCTTAAAATACACAAGTTAGAGCCCAGAGGGGTAAATATAATACTTTTTCAAAATTTTATGATTTGTCGTTTGATGTGAGGTTTTCATCCATAACAATCCAAAATTTTAAGTCTTCAACTTAATTAGGGGTTCTGTTAGAAGAAAAAGCTTAAAATACACAAGTTAGAGCCCATGGGCTAAATATAAGACTTTTTCAAAATTTTTGATTTGTCGTTTGATGAAGTATTCAGCTAAAAGAATCCAAAATTTCAAGTCTCCAACATATATAGTTTCTGAGAACGGGCTCTGTGACAGACAGATAGAGGCGTGAGGCGAATAGGGTTTCGTCAGCTGAACGAAACCCTAAGAAAATGACTGGTCTATTAAAATTAAAAGTTTTATGTAAATCTTAGACTTATATATATCGCAAAATTAAATCACATATTCTCTGTGGCTTTTAAAGCATGTTACTTATGCATCAGAAATTAGTTAGTATATTATCATAGTTGCCAATCTGCCTTTTTCTTCAAGTTAAATAAATATAATTTGAAAGAAAAAAAATACTTCATGAAGAGTTCATTGTTCCTATGTGGTTATTACTTAACTTTTGCTATTTAATAAAATTTCTGGGTTTAGTTGATTTGAGGAAAAAGAACATGAAGGTTAGCAGCAGTGTCTATATGTATGTATGTAATAATTTTACATTTCGGGTGGATGACTGTTATACAGGGTGTTGCCAAATTCTACCGACAAATTCAGAGGGTGTGATAGTAGGCATCAAGAGGATGAAAAATTACCATGGAACATGGATCGCAGACTAGGTATTTAATCAAAAAATACCGGGTGTTTCCCCCTAACTCAATTTGTGTTGACGGTATAGGTGCAGATTCATGGTCGGGATTATGTCTCCTCCATAACCCCGCGATATTTACCACTTTTCTTTTTTTCTTATTCATAATAAAAAAAATATGATTAAACATAAACATGGACACCACAATAAATTAAAAGAATTTTGTGATTTAATTACATGTACACATTTGATATATTAAGTGTATGTTTTGTTGTACATGTGAATATATTAAATTTTATTTAACTTTGAATTCCTGAGTTTTTTCCCACATATAAACGGTATTGCTTTTATTCGTTTTTTTCACAATGTGGCGACTGGATTTTTGGGCTTTAGGAGCCACCGGCTCCTTAAAAATTTTGGGAATCTGCACCTATAGTTAACGGTAATAATTTTCGGAAAAATAAAAACATTGCAGTGAAAATGTAACGATATGTACCTTGTTTTGTGTGAAATGTTATAACATCACGAAAAGTTCTGGAAAAACCGGGTGCTCAAACAATCGATGATACCGTATGAACAGGTCCAAAGTGTGGAGCGTCAAGTGCATTACTGCTGGTTCGTATATGGAAAGTCCTACCACTTTTATTTTTATTATTATCACATTTACAACAAAAGTGAGAAAGTAAACTTTATAATTACTTATAACTACTTAAAAGGTGACAAAAACATATAAAAATATTATTTAATGTAACCCGAGATCTTTCGAACACACACGCGTTCATTTTCAAAGGGATAAAAGATGATTGATTGAATAGAAATACATTTCAAAAACAAAAATAGTACGCATGCGCACGCGGAGTTCAGTCCATTTCTTTGCAGAGGGGTGAAAAGATCAGTTCATATTATCAGGAGGTCGTGAAATATTTAGGATATTGTACCAAATTGCGGGAATATTATAGGAAAGGACGTCGTTACAAACATTATCACTTCTAAGTAAAATTTCAATGGATTCACGGATTATTGATGAGTAGTGGTTAGACGTTGAAATGATAATTTTAGCTTTTTCGAAGTTTATCTTAATATTTTCTGTTTGATGCAATCTGGATAAAACTGTATTTGGTTTGTTAAACATGATATCAGAAATGTGCTCTTTTAATCTTTCCTTAAATTTTCGACATGTCATACCAATATAAAATAAATTCTTATGCTGTTCTGTGCTGAATGGCCTTCACGACACTAGTGTTTAAAACAGTGTTTTGACTCTATTGAAGGTGAGAAAGCTTATTAAAAGTTTTATTATAATATACTTCAGTTGTCTGAAAGTTATTATCGTCAACCCAAATTGAGTTAGGGTAAAACAACCTGTATGTTTGAATAATAAGAGGTTTGCGACCCCATGTTCTATGGTAATTTTTCATCCTCTTGATGACCACTACACTATATGGCCAAAGGTGACCGGTCACTTGAGATTTTAGACGTTTTCTTAAATATCTACAAAAATACATGAGGAATTATCTTGAAACTCCAGGTGTGTAAACAGAATATTACAGGTCATATATTTCCGTGAAGATCTTTTCCCGAAACCCCATAGGGGACCGTCAACAAATTGGAAAAGAACGAATATCTTTTGGATAACCCTCTAAAAACTAACGTAGCAAAAGCGTTCAACGCAGTAGATTATGATTAAGTGCCTTATTGCAATGAACTGTGTTCATTTTTATGAGAATACACTGTTAAAAATATCGTGAAAAATTACCTCTGTTTTTAAAGGCTATCTATTTTCTGACCAATGGGAACACTACATAAACACCTATGGAACGTTTACATTGGCCAGAAAGTAGACAGCCTTTAAAAACAGAGGTAATTTTTCACGATATTTTTAACAGTGCAGCATGTATATTAGTAGAGAAATTACAGTTTTTATAAAAAGAGTCCCAAATTTTGCCAAATTTTTTGCTTATAATTTGTAGAGTTCTTAATATAAAAAAAAGTTCTTTTCAGAAAATATGACAAACAACATCGTACATACATTGTACAACATTGTAGTGTATAGAGCAACTTTTGTGAAAGTCTCAAAAACATAGCTTAAAAATTTTGAAAATGATCGTTGATTGAATAAGCTCAAAATCCGTTCTTGCCAAAATGAAGCAAAAAGATGAGAGGCTGTATCCAAATAGAGTAGTACGTGCAATATTGTGTATGCTATATTGGCACTAATTAATGAATATATGGATACAACCCCTCATCTTTTTGCTTAATTTTGAGAACAACGGATTTCGAGCTTATTTATCAACGATCATTTTCAGAATTTTCAAGCTATGTTTTTGTGACTTTCACAAAAGTTGCTCTATACACTTAGCTAATACATTATGCACTTTATATTTTGATTGCATTCGCGCATGCGCAGTGAAGCATTTTTTAATAAACTTGCTCATTTTTCATCCAATTTTTATTATTTTTTAATTCTGATTGGAGAGTATTGTGTACAATGCTATGGGTCATATTTTCTGAAAATAACTTTTTTTTATATTAAGAACTCTACAAATTATAAGCAAAAAACTTGGCAAAATTTGGGACTCTTTTTATAAAAACTTTAATTTCTCTACGAATATACATGCTATTCTCATAAAAATGAACACAGTTTATTGCAATAAGGCACTTAATCACAATCAAATCTGCGTTGAACATTTTTGCAACGTTAGTTTTTACAATGTTATTCAACAGATATTCGTTGTTTTTCAATTTGTTGATGGTTTCCTATGGTGTTTCGGGGAAACGTCTTCACGGAAATATATGACCTGTACTATTCTGTTTACACGTCTGGAGTTTCAAGATAATTCCTCATGTATTTTTCTAGATATTTAAGAAAACGTCTAAAATTGCAAGTGATCGGTCACCTTTGGCCATATAGTGTATACCCCTCTGAATTTGTCGGTCGAATTTGGCAACAACCTGTTTAAGTGGGCCCGGGGCTCAGACTTCTATTTTTTTTTATTTATAAAGATTTTGTTATGAAATTTTTTCCTAAAACATCTTTTAATATAATAAAAATATTGCATGTAAAAAAAAAATCTGAAAATTTTTAAATATTTTTAATTTTTGATATAACTCTGGAAGTTCTTACTCGATTTACAAAATTTTTACACTTTTGCGTACAGAAAATGTGTCATTTTAATTTGCCTTCAGGATTTCGCAAAATGTTGATTAGGAATTTCATAAAAAAATTTTAAGTAAAAAAATAAATTTTTTTATGAGCGAGTTTTGCATTAATTAGCATATTTTCACAATTATCACTCAAAATTAAAAATCCTGAAGACGATTTGTTGGAAATATAGCATAAAATCTCTGTTAAAAATTTAATACATATATCTTGCAAGGAACTTTAGATATATTCTTTTACAATTGACAAATCGTGAAAAAATTCATTCTGAGATAAATGGAGCTGAAGTTCTCGTCAGCGACAGCTGATGCATCGCTTCTCAAAGCAAAAGGTGTTTATCTGGATATCTCTAGATCCACGTCGGTACTCCGTAAGCACCGCGTTGACTTGACTCTAGATCTAATGAAGATAAAGGCATGCGGTTTGCGGTATTTAACGCTAAAAACTAAATATTTTTTTTTTTAAACCAATAAAAAAAAAAAAAAAAAAAAAAAAAAAGCTTTTTTAGAATTTTTAGTCTCGGACCCCCTTAATGATCGTATTTCTGTCATTATAAATCCTCTTTTTCTGATGAGTACATGCAGCAAAAGTAATTTTCAGTAAGTATGGCGTTTTCTCTCTGATTCTACTTAGCGACTGCTAAAGGTCAAAATAATAATAATAATAATAATAATTAAAAAATGCAATTTAACAAATTACAACGACCATTTGGATAATGATTTTTTCAAAGACTAAACTTTAATAGAGTCAAAATACTGTTTTAAATACTAGTGTCGTGAAGGAAATTTTCACCTTGTTATTAATAAACTTTATAATATACTTATAACTACTTTAAAGGTGACAAAAACATATAAAAACTTATAAAAATATTATTTAATGTAACCCTTATTACAAATGGTCGTTGTAATTTGTTAAATTCCAATTTTTTTTTTTTTTTTTTTTTTTTACCTTTAACAGTCGCTAAGTGGAATGAGAGTATATATATAGTATATATATAGTAGAGTATAGTCGTATAGAGTATTAAATAATATTTTTATAAGTTTTTATATGTTTTTATCACCTTTAAAGTAGTTATAAGTATATTATAAAGTTTACTAAACTTTAAGACATAAAAAATAGCACGGAGTTGATCATACATTACGTGCGCCATGAATTAAACATTAATAGTGTTATTACACGTAAAAATTGCAAGCGACAGAAATCGCCTGCGACTCGTACGTATTATTCACCTGAAACTTACGTATTATCCAAGCATTTCATTGGCTGTTCGGAAAAAGGCTTTTCCATCGTAGAAATCTGACGACCAATTTTAAATGAAATTTCATTCTTAAACTTCTAAACATCTCACAATATTACTTTTTACACCGTCGTATAGAGAAAAAAATGTACTTTTAAATGCAATTTGTTTGAAAGCTGTATCTCAATTTGTTTCTGAGTTATTAAATTTTTTTTTGTAGTTTTTATTACTGTTTTGTCATAGTGGCAACACTCTGTTGTCCATCTCTGTTGAAAGTAAAGGAAAATACAGATTACTGTATAGACAAACCAGAAAACGAATAAAATGATGATTAAACCAATAAAAACCTTCAGATATGCTTTTGATTTCCTACCCTGACGAGGACAATAACCATTTTTCCAAATGGTTAAAAAATCTTTTTTTTTCTTCCCCACCCTCAATTCTGGTACTCCCGGACATTAAAAGAATAATATGTGTAAAAAAAGTAACCGTTTACATAATCGAATGGTCTAGCTGCGTCTTTTCAAGCATTCACAACCCCCTTTTTTTTCTTAAAGGCCCGGTTATTCTACATGCTTCAGCTGCAGACATTTTAATGCCACAATGCTTTAGTCCTTTCCAAATCCTCAAAACTGCAAATTGTGCCAAGAACTGAAGCGATTTTCAACAAAGCCTCAAAAATTTTCTTTCCGTAAAACAGCTAAGAGAATTTAAGCAAAAAATGAAATAGTCCGGAACGTTCACTATCGGAGTGAAAAAACAAGATTTCTTTTTTCTTTTTACTTGCTTTTTTTCCAATTTCGGTCTTGCATCAGATGATAGAGCATACATCGGTAAGAAGGGGTGGGGTATTGTCCCTCCGTGAATTTGATATTTTTTTAACAATTTTTTTTATTGTCAGATAATTTTGAATAAAGTAGCAAAATTTATTCTCGATATGTGACTTAAAACAAGTAAACTGCAAGAGAAAAAGAAGCTATGAAATTTTCACCAAGAAGATCTGTCCTTGAACCCCTGTGAAAGACAATTTTTAGTTATGCTTTCCTTTTTATATAATTATGTTTTACACTTATCCTAAACGATGGTTTCAGTGGGACATAGCGATCAGTTGAAAACAAATATCTTACCCATTTCCCTTACCAAACTGATTCCTTTTAAACAAATTTTTTTTTTCGGGGGGGGGGGGGGGGTATATAAATTGAGTTTTTATCTAATAAAATAGCATTTTCCAATTTTATGTAAATACTTTTTGTACAGTAAAATATTTCTTAAATACAGTTATAATGTACTCATTAGGAATGCATTAAAAAAATATTTATTTTTTATACAATATATCCTTCGAGAAAATGAATTCTGCATTAGTTTACGACCTTCTTCGACCAAAACCCACTGGGTTAGGATACTTTGAATTTAATGCTTTCTGGCACTGAAAACTGAGAGATTTTATGTAGAGCAGGAAAGCTCTTAAATTTCACAAAATTCAAATTATCATAACTTGGTGAATTTTGGTCATAGAAGAATGGAATTTTTACTATTGTGTGCATGGAGAATTTTTTTCTAAATAACACAGGAACCACAAAAAAAAAAAAAAAAAAAAAAAAGTAACTTTTTGAAAATTAATGGTAGGCCTATTTCTTCAGCGTAATCTTAATTCCTATCTTATTCTGAACTCTTCTGTAATTTACATTGCCTTCAATATGTAAAACATTAAAGCGCGCTTGAATGTTTTTGGGACACCCTGTATAGTGCTCTAGTCGCTGTAGTCGTAATGTATCTATCTATCTATCTACGTTCGGATCGTTAAAAAAAAGTACAATATTGAATAATTGCACATATTTTTACTTCAACTGTAATTCAGAATGATGAAAAAAACAAAAACAAACAAACAAAAAAAAAACAATACCAACAATATCTTCTTAACATTTTAAAAAAATAAGTGTTTCTGCCATTTTTTAGCAAAGTTTCATGCTTACGTCAGACAGCGCATACTCAGATTAACTAAGTATAATTCAATTTCCTTTGTGCTACACACTACTATTATACTAAATTGTTCATTAAACTTGGAGTTTTACAATATCTTCAAAATTAACTGAAATGTTTCAAAATAGATCAAAAAATACATATTTTTTATAAAAAAATTGTAATTTTTTTATGTGCAAGTACCTATAAAAGAATTACATTATCACACAGAGCTTAGATTCTTGTTCAGAACATAGTGAGTAATATGGAAAGCATTTTGACAAAATTTCACTGAAATACGTTTAAAAAAATTATGTAATGCAGTTTATAGAACGTGGAAATAACGGAAAAATTGATTTTTCAGAAATCGCAATTAAAGATTTCTTATCTATATTGTTTGATATCTATAAAATCAATCTATAAGTGTCAATATTAGCGTTTTTGTGTAAAAAACGCAAGAAAATCCTTCGTAGAAACATTGTTTACATTTCTTCTGGCCTTTCTCCGCTCACTTCCAGTATTTGACTCATTATTTTCTCTTTATTAAATCGGCCATAATTCCTCTTCTAGTAATCGTTGGAATAAAATTAAAACAGATTTGAGACTGAGTTTTTATTGGAGCAAAATTAACAGAAATTATTGCTAAAATTGTCCTGCTTTTCTAATTCCATGCAGTGAAACTTCAGGTACATTTTCTCTGTTTGATGTGAATAAACTGAAAAAATTAAGAAAACACTTTTTATGATGTTGTATAACCAATTTAAGTAATAAAATAGGCTTTTAATTTTTGTTAAGCTACCTGTATTCAGGCACAATAAAAAATCTGAACGTATATAAGCATGTGTTACATATTAATTTGTGGGAAAATAAATTCCCCATTTTGCCCTCAAAATACAGGTTTTCTGCTCATTAAACTCGGGATTTTTTTTTTTTTTTTTATGTAACCCACCCGGGCTGGGATTTTAATAAACAACGGAGTTTTTTTTTTTTTTTTTGCAACGAAAATACGAATCACGTTTGACATTTTTGGGAAGCGAGTGGAAGACTGAATAGGACAATAAGTACTCAATGCTCTGTGCAAAACATCTGAGAATTTATTTCCATGAGAAACATAATATTTGGAATTCAACCAGCTTAAAAGTCAAAATTAGCAAGAGACAACGACGGGAGCACTATACAATTGCGAAAAGAAGAAGAAGAGAAAAGAAACAGGAGCTATCGCATTAACTATGATTTTTTATGTTATAATATTACATTTTACAATTAAATATAATAATTTTTAATGGTTTATATTTGATGTGAATAAACTGCAAAAATTAAGAAAACACTCCATATCATGTTGCATAATCAGTTTAAATAATCCAATAGACTTTTAATTTGTACTAAACTATGTGTATTCAGGCACAATTAAAAAAAAAAAAAAAAAAAAAAAAAAATCTAAACGTATTTTACGTGTATTACGTATTACGTATAATACGTGTGACATATTAATTTGTGGAAAAATAAATTTCCCATTTTGCCCCCCAAAATATAGGTTTTCTACTCATTAAACTCGTTTTTTTTTTTTTCTTTTTTTCTTTTCTTTTCTTTTCATGTAACCCACCCGGGCTGGAGTTTTTAATAGAAAACGGAGGCTTTTTACAACCAAAATACGAATCACGTTTTACATATACTATTTGTGAAGTAGGTGAAAGACAGACTAGGACAATAAGTACTCAATGCTTGGTGCAAAAAATCTGAGAATTTATTTCCATGTGAAACATAATTTTTGGAATTCAACCAATTTGAAAGTCAAAATAGCACGAGACAACGGCGAGATCACTATACAATTGCGAAAAGGAAACCAAAGACAGCAAAAGAAACAAGAGGGTGGGGGGTGATATCTCATTAGCTATGATTTTAGATTTTATAATATTAGATTTTATAATTAAATATACTAATCTTTTAGTGGTTTATATTCGTCCGAATTATCAAACGATCTGCTTTTCAACCTTTATTAATTCGGAGTTGCCGAAAGATTAAAAATTAACAGCGTGAAAAGATTGTGCGGTCATTTATGTCTGGTTTTTAAATATCATTTATATGTTTTTAAAAATTATTTTTTTCTTTTAATTATTATGTAAAGAAAAAGCATCTTTTATAGACACAATAAAAAAAAATACACAATGAATTACATTTCGGATTGAAAATTATGGCACTTATTTAAAAGGAAGATGAAAAGAAGAAAAAAACTTCATGATGCTGTGCGTCACGAAAGTATGTAATAATGTATGTCATCGTGGATTTCTATTTAGCTGTACACAATATAATTTGTTCTTTTTTATTTAGTAGCATGCACTATAAAATTGAATGTATGTAAATGAAGGCGAAGAATACAGAAATTAACAGGAAAGACTTTTTGTTGTTTTTAAGCAAGTATTGTACGTTGCATATCCGTTACTTAAATTTACTTATATGTTGCATAAACAGTACAGAGGTTTGAGTGTATGAGTTACATGAATTTTTTCATTTGTTCATACATTTGAATATTTCAATAAAAACACCAACATAAAATGCATTACTAGAAGAGCTTTAGCATTTTTATACTGGATAACAAGAAAAAAAATGAAGCAACATAAGATGCGCAGCCTAAATTAGGGTGAATTTATTTTCAAATTTCTTGCCGGATTTAAGCGGGTAGAATAGAGGCATATTTTATATTATTCTATCCGATAAATAAGAAATTTGTAGCAAGTTAGTTTTACTGGCAAAAATACTTCAACCCATTGTACTCGGCGATATCAAGCACATCATCTACCTGCTAGTATCCGGTAAATGAGAGTAAGTAGTATCTCAACATAATATTTTATTTATCATGAAAATTAAAAATTTCTTGAGTCTTCTAAGAATTTAGAATCTGTACTTACGTTACGGTAAGACTAATATTGCACACATTATAACTTTGCAGGTTAGTAAACCAGTTTATTGATGATGCCTCCTCATCGTAGAAAATTGAGTGCAAGATTACATATTTGATAAAATACTTCTGTTTAATACTTTCCAACATAGTTGTAAAGAGTTTATGAATTCGGTATGTCCG